>CAJHNH020005001.1:142500-250000 GCA_905116865.2 Candidula unifasciata
TTACGTGACAATCATTTTCCTATCTAACGGTTTGTTAGTACAGTGGATAGCTAGCGTGCCTCAGTTTCGTATTCCCGTACAAAACCAAAAAGACTAAACAAAACAGCCGGGTTACGTTTCCTAGACAGCAATTGTTTCTTTTAGGAACACAATTACAAGCGGGCATCTCCAAAAAATATGTTTGCAGACAATATATTCTTAGCCAGTGATTGTAGTCATTCAATAAATACTACCGCGTTTATTTACAAACTGATTCCCAGCGGCATAAAATACGATTTAGCTATTTAGAACTCAAAACTAACAAATATGAAAGAGATAAACACATTTGCAGTACATCAGGATCCTCGTTTGGCAGCGGTGAAACGTCGCGAGCTAGTTTAGTTTGGGCTCGTAGTGAGACACTTTTTGATCGTAAAATTATAAACATTGGAAGAGGACGGTAAAGAAGAACAGGTAATGACAACATAAGAAATAGACAGGACTAAATAATTATATACTTGTTTAACTAGTGGAAGACAAGAGAAAGTGGGATATAAAATACGGTATGATAGTTGTTGTTAATGTGATGTTTACCTTATTATTTTGATCCGTGCTCTCTTCGACAAAATAGATGGGGGAACACAGTGTTTTTAAAGCTGTTTTCGGCTTTAAATTATCATTTCAAATCAAGACAGGACAATTCATAAAGGCAGCACCCACCTGACGGCCTCAAATGAGAATGGGAAACCGAACGCAAAGAAGAAGCAGAAGAAGATATCCAAACATCACGTTTCCAAAGTTACTCTCCAGTTCATTTCCACTGCAGATTTGTTTGGTCAACGTAGGTATACCCAGAAAAAAGGCTTCACTGTTATTGTTATTATTATTATTACAGCGGCTAGAGGCTCATCTGTCGGCCTGAAAAGTTTGGGTTCAAACCCATAGTGCAATGGAAAAGGGGGCGGTTCAAAACTGACATTGGTTGCCAGCTCGACTGAGCCTTTAACGGCAACAAGATAATTTCCAGGGAAGTAAAGGTGGTCCGCGTGATGTTGATCACAACATCATCGACTGAGCGCCGATTGATCTATTACAATACGGATCTAGCATGTTATACCGATGCCCGATGTGTCCAGCGTAAATGAGGGTCCTCTACTTTCTGTAGTTAGTGACAAGTGGCTTTTACTTTCTGTAGTTAGTGACAAGTGGCTTTTACATTATGTAGTTAGTGACAAGTGTCTTTTATTTTCTGTATGTAATAGGGTGGAAGCGACGAAGACTACAGTACAGCAGATTAAAGATCTTAAGATTTATTCTGGTTTTAAAATGGTTAAAAGGCCACCGGAACCAACTAATAAATTTGACCGGAAGATGGAAAAAAATCAGCCCACGGGATATTTAAACGGCCGACTGACAGTTTCATGCCTGTTTTGACTTCCGGACCAACCTGTGGAAGCAAACCTAGCAGACTGATGCTTTGCACAATAGGCCGGTCTATGGGTATGGCGACCACAGGTAACGTTCGTGGTCGGACTGATGGCAGTCGAGGGTACGTTCAGTGGTTAGTTGGTTAAGATAGATTTGCATCTGTATTCTAGACAAGAAATAGTTAGATGGCTGTATATTTGAGGTTTTGTTCCAGCACGTGGTCGTTTATGTCGTTACTTATGGCCATGCTGATGTGAAGTTCAATAAAATTATGTTCAACGTTGTATTCATAGTTACAGTTGTTTGCTTCAGCTTAGGACTTCTAGATAGTTTACTAGTCTAGTTTTATATGTTTTTAATTTAGTTTATTTGTTACCTGGACTATATTAGACTTTACACAGAAGATCTCTTGCCTGGACTAGAATATTCTTGTTTCTAGTCCCCACCTAAACGAACTGTTCTATTTTCCTCTTATCTTAGTACTAAGGGTTTCTCCGCCCTAGTATATATAGTTAGTGACAAGTATCTTTTACTTTCTGTAGTTAGTGACAAGTGTTCCATAGTGGATGTTCAAACAGCGAGAGGGTCGATAAAGAACAGGGGACGAACAGGAGAGTTTCGGTACAGTAATTATAAATAGAAAAGTAATATGGTGTGCCGGAACGTGAGCCACACGCTCATTGTGTAAGGTCACTAAGAGGTCCCCTTCACCACGTATAGACATTGTCTGTAAATGCATTTGTTTATACATTTCATATTATTTCAAGCACAGCCTGATATTTATTGTGGGCAGCTCAGGCCGCTCGCGCCCAAATATTTTCTTTGAGTCGTAAGTGTTGCATCGCTGAGAATAAACCCCGTGAACGGGGATGGAAGGAGAAACCAGCTGAAAACAACAACACGTATTTAGGGATTTCGGTAAACGTTTCCATCGATTTGTTAATATTTAATCTTCGTCGTTAGAGAATACTGAACAATCCATTCCCAGACCCAAGTATTTCTTCCTGTGTCTGCAAGACGGTGTACGTATACTTGCAATGCGTGTCTGGAATGTAGATTACATTTGCCAGAAACAAATTACAAACTCTGAGATTTTCAGTGTCTCTATGCTAGAGGGGAACAGTTAAAGGCAGACCAGGAAGTAGGCAGATATACTGGAGGGGAACGGCTAAAGGCAGACTAGGAAGTAGGCAGATATACTAGAGGGGAATGGTTAAAGGCAGACTAGGAAGTAGGCAGATATACTAGAGGGAAATGGTTAAAGGCAGACTAGGAAGTAGGCAGACAATATGGAGGGGAACAGTTAAAGGCAGACCAGGAAGTAGGCAGATATACTAGAGGGGAACAGTTAAAGGCAGACCATGAAGTAGGCAGATATACTAGAGGGGAACGGTTAAAGGCAGACCAGGAAGTCGGCAGATATACTGGAGGGGAACGGTTAAAGGCAGACTAGGAAGTAGGCAGATATGCTAGAGGGGAAGGGTTAAAGGCAGACTAGGAAGTAGGCAGACATACTGGAGGGGAACAGTTAAAGGCAGACCAGGAAGTAGGCAGATATACTAGAGGGGAACAGTTAAAGGCAGACCAGGAAGTAGGCAGATATACTAGAGGGGAACGGTTAAAGGCAGACTAGGAAGTAGGCAGATATACTGGAGGGGAACGGTTAAAGGCAGACCAGGAAGTAGGCAGATATACTTGAGGGAAACAGAGGCAGACCAGAAAGTAGGCAGATATACTGGAGGGGAACGGTTAAAGGCAGACCAGAAAGTAGGCAGATATACTTGAGGGAAACAGTTACAGCCAGACCAGGAAGTAGGCAGATATACTAGAGGGGAACAGTTAAAGGCAGACCAGAAAGTAGGCAGATATTCTGGAGGGGAACAGTTAAAGGCAGACCAGGAAGTAGGCAGATATACTGGAGGGGAAGTTACAGGCCGACCAGGAAGTAGGCAGATATACTTGAGGGAAACAGTTACCGGCTGACCAGGAAGTAGGCAGATATACTGGAGGGGAACGGCTAAAGGCAGACTAGGAAGTAGGCAGATATACTAGAGGGGAAAGGTTAAAGGCAGACTAGGAAGTAGGCAAACAAACTGGAGGGGAACAGTTAAAGGCAGACCAGGAAGTAGGCAGATATACTGGAGGGGAACCGTTAAAGGCAGACCATGAAGTAGGCAGATATACTGGAGGGGAACGGTTAAAGGCAGACCAGGAAGTCGGCAGATATACTGGAGGGGAACGGTTAAGGGCAGATTAGGAAGTAGGCAGATATACTAGAGGAGAAGGGTTAAAGGCAGACTAGGAAGTAGGCAGACATACTGGAGGGGAACAGTTAAAGGCAGACCAGGAAGTAGGCAGATTTACTGGAGGGGAACGGTTAAAGGCAGACCATGAAGTAGGCAGATATACTGGAGGGGAACCGTTAAAGGCAGACCAGGAAGTAGGCAGATATACTTGAGGGAAACAGTTACAGGCAGACCAGGAAGTAGGCAGATATACTAGAGGGAAACAGAGGCAGACCAGAAAGTAGGCAGATATACTGGAGGGGAACGGTTAAAGGCAGACTAGGAAGTAGGCAGATATACTGGAGGGGAACGGTTAAAGGCAGATCAGGAAGTAGGCAGATATACTTGAGGGAGACAGTTACAGGCAGACCAGGAAGTAGGCAGATATACTAGAGGGAAACAGTTGAAGGCAGACCAGAAAGTAGGCAGATATACTGGAGGGGAACGGTTAAAGACAGACCAGGAAGTAGGCAGATATACTAGAGGGGAACGGTTAAAGGCAGACCAGGAAGTATGCAGATATACTGGAGAGACTTTCAGGCCTGCAAGCGAGTCTGTGCAACACTTCTGCTTCTGTTTAAAACCTGCTGGACAACGCTTGTACTTCTGACACCGTCACTGCCGCCGACTGATCTATAAGACTGCTGGACTACCACTATATGCCCTAAACAAGGCGTGAAAATCGAGAGAGAAAAAAGGACCCTTTAATTGTTTAATTTCAGGCTAGTCACGGGATACTGACTGTTCTCGTTCCCACGAGACAAGTCTGTAGCTTCGAGATAGAATGCGTCTGTCTGTCTAACGGGTAAATGTCTGACTGTCTGAGCCGAGTAGATGGATCGGTTGGGGCCAGGCACGGGGCGTTGAATGTTGGGGTGGGATTAAATGGGTTACGGAGCACTAGTGTGTACTTTGGTAGGGTAAATAGTCATGCGCACACGTCCTGTTACAGAACGCATGAACAAACGGACCGTATTTTCAAAGGGTTAAGAACTAGGCGCATAGGTCCGTCTTACATTCTGCCCTCACTCCTTACAAACACTATTCCATTCATAAATGTTGTAACTGTTAAAGAAACAAAGTTAAGACATGAGTAGAAGAAAAGTACAGGAAGCACGTTGTTTTAATTAGGAGGAATAAAGACAGAAGCAACACATGGAGATTGCAATGGTAAAGAGTGTTTCCTCCCTCCCCCACTATCTATCTATCTACCTACCTATCTATCTATCTATCTATCTATCTATCTATCTATCTATCTATCTATCTATCTATCTATCTATCTATCTATCTATCTATCTATCTATCTATCTATCTATCTGTCTGTCTGTCTGTCTGTCTGTCTGTCTGTCTGTCTGTCTATCTATCTGTCTGTCTGTCTCTCCGTCTGTCTTGGTTTTGTGTATGTGTTGTGTCTGTGTGTATGCGTTCTATCTGTGATTGGGTGTATGCCTGTTTATGGTCTTTGTGTGTATATAGGTGTGTGTGCTTGTGTTTGTCTGAAATGTGTATATTTTTTTTTTTTTGGCACGCATATATAAAAGTGTACATTTATCATCCATGCTTTTATATTATTACTTCTCATTCATACTATGAATTCTGATATATGAACATAACATGCTTGAGACTTCAAATACGACTGCCGTATAAAAGGTGAATGCTTGGAAGGGCTGAATGTAAGATGGCCTGCGTGCCCAATTTGTAACCCTTTGGAAATAAAGTTTGTTCATTGGTTTGTTCATTGTCTCTCTCTCAGACACACACACGCGCATACACATGCACACGCACATATACACGCACACACACATATACACGCGCACACACACAAACACGGGCAACCAGCCTGAAGATATACCTCAACACTAGCAGTTTGTCCCCAGGTACTCTAGTACACACACATACACACAAACACAGGCAACCAGCCTGAAGATATACCTCAACACTAGCAGTTTGTCCCCAGGTACTCTAGTACACACACATACACACAAACACAAGCAACCAGCCTGAAGGTATACCTCAACACTAGCAGTTTGTCCCCAGGTATTCTAGTACACACACATACACACATACACAGGCAACCAGCCTTAAGGTATACCTCAACACTAGCAGTTTGTCCCCAGGTATTCTAGTACACACACATACACACAAACACAAGCAACCAGCCTGAAGGTATACCTCAACACTAGCAGTTTGTCCCCAGGTATTCTAGTACACACACATACACAGGCAACCAGCCTTAAGGTATACCTCAACACTAGCAGTTTGTCCTCAGGTATTCTAGTACACACACATACACACAAACACAAGCAACCAGCCTGAAGGTATACCTCAACACTAGCAGTTTGTCCCCAGGTATTCTAGTACACACACATACACACAAACACAAGCAACCAACCTTAAGGTATACTTCAACACTAGCAGTTTGTCCCCAGGTACTCTAGTACACACACATACACACAAACACAAGCAATCAGCCTGAAGGTATACCTCAACACTAGCAGTTTGTCCCCAGGTACTCTAGTACACAAACAGAACACAATTACTATCTGTGACATGCACACAACACAGAAAGGCGCCAAAACTGGCCTTCTTTCACAAGCACAAACGTGCACAGCAAAACGCCATCTTTTGCTGTCTATATTAGTACAAAGTACACAGAAAGACAGGTAACTCATACAACAGAAATGTGCGAACAATAGCTCGCAATCCAAAACTGGCCCACTGAGCAATCGTTACTGGCCCGCGAGACTGGTGTAAAATTACTATACAATAGACTGAGGAAAAAAAGTTGTCCAAGAGAAACCCTAAAGAGAACGATGTTGAGAGAGGCCAAGGCTGCTGAACTGGATTCCATTCGTAGTATGGAAGGGATTGTACAGGCCAGAACAGATCAGCCTCCATTTACAAAAGAGTGTCAACTCTGGTACCCATTTCCTACAGGCTGGGTGAATCCCGCGAACCACGAGGTTTCGAACACCGACCGTGGGCGAGTCGCAGCTGGATTTGAAAGCGAATCTCCTATAGACTGAGCTAACGCGGCTCACAAGTATGCATGTTATGTACACACACATAAAAACTCAATTAAAAGAGAATTAAAGTGACAATTGCATGAGAATGTGCCTTGTCTGTATGGTGTAGAGATAGTGATTAGAATGAATGAATTGCCCGGCTCTCTAGCGTAGTTGGCTAAACCGGATTGCGCAGAGACCGGGTGACAAACTCCTTGTGGTCCGGGTTCACTATCGGGGGTAGGCAAAAAAGCCACATTTCTCCCAGATTTACAGTATTTACAATGGAATCAAGGCCGAAAGGTTGCGATATCCATAATACCGAGCCTAAGGGTTAACAAACTCATGGCTTCTGGATACTAAAACAAACAAACAAGCAATGAATGAATTAAATCAAGAATTGATATCATTGCACTCAGGACATTCCAACATGGGCTCCGTCCCCTTCGTCAGTAACTAATGAACAGTTATAAACAGTGCCAATAGTACTAGGTGGAACCTTATTATGTCCCCCTCAGTGCTGAATATCTTCCTGAATCTCCACTTAGCCCTGAGTTACTCTTTCTGTGTCCCCCGTGTGGGTTCCGGGGTCCTATTATAGGGAAAACAAGAACAGACCCACTGCCTACTCAGAAGCATGTCGTAAGAGTCGACTAATTGGGAGCTTCCTTCAAAGTCGGAGTGCATCTGCCCTAGATGCAAGGAACTAACAGTCTGCACACAAATGTGTCAGATCTGTCAAACGGATGCACACGCAACACTCAGGTTCTGGAACAGGACTGCAGTCCAGAAGTGACGAACAACCAGAACTTTCCACCAGACTTTACAGCTGGTGAATGCAAAGAAGAAGAAGACTCTGTGTAAGGATGTGTGGATTCTTCATCTGTTCTATTGCACTGCCCATTAGACAGTGAGTAATGAAGAGCCTGTGAGGAGTTCAAAATGTTAATTTATCACAATCAGAAATGCATAACATTAAACTTCTTCTTCTGCAGTCACCTTAGAAGGGTAGTCTGTTGTGTTGTAGTTTACAGCTAGGTTGCGAAATCTGCACATTTTGGCCCAAAACATCCGATTTCAGCAAATCCCTGGTAAGTGACCTTTTACAGCAGACCTGTTAACGGGGCAGTGAGTCTTTCCCAGGAGCCGCCATGGTGTAGCGGCTAGACGCTCGCCTCTGGATCCCAAAGTCACGGGTTCAATTTCCAACGAAGCCAGACATTTTTTTAAACATTACCTCAGCTTTGAGTTGATCCAGACTTAAATGAGTACCAGGTAAAGTCCTGGGAAGTAAAGGTGGTTGGCATGATGTTGATATCACCCACCCAGTGCCAACTGGCCTATAAAATAAAGGTTTTGCCCTATATGCCTGAAAGCATGGAAAAGGGTCTGTTACTTTACTCAGTGAGCCTGTCCCTCCCCCAATACGGCCTGGGAACCTATACGGAGAAGACTGAAAGTAATCTGAAAGACATATTTTACCACCATAAATGTGAATTCACGGACATAACAAGCTGCTCAACCTTTTTGATTTCATAAACTTTATACAACTTGAGATCGCATAAGGCACAAACAGAAGCAGTTTCGTCACCTGTATGTTAAGACACTGATGCTACAGATCGGGACAGATATGGTATCGCAGAGGTATTGTATAACTAGGCACCCTCCCAACACCTGTGATTGTCAAGAACTGGTCATACAGACGTCCAGTGGCGTAAGCATTTCCACCAGGTCTAGTCTCGATGACGGCTGGGAAGGTTATGTGCTGAACCCCGTGGTCATCCAGGTAGTCCCAGCCGATGTGCTCGTGGCCTGCAAAGATGGCAATGACACACTGGTACTGGCGGACAATGTCCATGACATCGTTGTAGTTCCAGGCCAGACATACAGAGCCATCCTTACACTGGCACTGCATGGCCACGTGGCCTAAAGTAAACAAAGATATGTTTTAAAAGTCTGCAAGTACACAGTGAAGGTTTAAATAACTCTTTGCTAAAGTTAGTTCACTGCAGAACCAACCCCAGCAGTTTTTGGGCAGCTGTTGTAGTTTTTCTAGGCAAATGTTATGTTCAGTAGTTTGCCATTGCTTCTGAATGATTGACTCTCCATATCACTGTGGAAACCAACACAAGGCGGTCTGCTGGTAAATTGCCCGCAGCTGGGATCAAACCTGACCCCCCCCCCAGTATTAAGAAGCGCATTGGCAACACTTAAGCCACAGATGCCAACAACTCTGGACAATCTGGGAGAAAAAATAAGTCTTCTTCTTATTCAAGCAATTATATAAAAGGGTTTGACATGTTTTAAATGCTTATATTGTTAGTCAAAGCGGCGTCAGTGGCTAAGGCGTTGCAAGTCGGACTCGTAATCCAACGTACCACGATCGAAACCTGCGCGGGCTGCGTGGATTTTTATTGTGGTATGGGACGTCGCAGGTCGACCCAGGCTCAAATGGGTACCAGGATGGGCTGTCCTGGGAAAGTAAAGATGGCCGGCGTAATGCTGACCACATTACCCACCGAGTGCCGATTGGTCTGTAAAAATATGGGTGCTCTTCCCATATGCCCGATGCGCCTAAGGGCGTGTAAAGGGATCTTTACTTTTTTACTTTACAAGTTAGTCAAGGTTCCAATATCACGACAGTCGGGTTGCCCCATAACTTGTGCCAGGAAAAATCAAACAAAATGTTCTTTACTATGCATTTCAAAACTAGGGGAAAACTTGTCAATCCCAGCAACATTATGAAGCTTGCACACGGGAAATAATATTGCACAAAGCAGCTGTCAGATGTGCCAACACTAACGGTCTCACATCAGAATTGCATCTCACAGTTTGTGCAAATCATCAATAACAATAGCCGGCATTGAGTTAGCAAAAGTACATGCCATTCTGAACGTAATCGGCCATCTGCCATGTTTAGTGGAGTCAACAACACCCTGCCGGCACAACAACAAAAAAACATATTCGACATGAAATTGACAGCTCACAGTGTCGCACCAAGTAGTGAACTCAGTTTTAGGCAATGGAACCACTGGACTCGTGATTCAGAAATGGAAAATTTGCATCAGCAAAATCTAGCTAGAAACAAATAATTTTTCAGAATGACAGGGGATTAATTTATAAACTGACGTTTCAACGGCGCCCCTGTTGACATGCATCAATGTATGCATTGATGGTCTGGTGGACTACCTCGCAGTAATTATGGAAGAAAATATCGGCTTTAAAACTAAATGCTACAGAATGATTCTCAGAATGTCATAGGCAGAAAAATTAAGAAAATATTGAACATCCTAAAAGATCAGAACATCAAGGAATATAGACTAGTAAAGAGAAACTGAAATATTTTAGCCATTCTAAGCACCATGGTGGGTTGGAAAGAAAAAAGAAGCAGAAGGCAGGGTACCAGCAAAGCAAGGCCGCCGACCAGCACAATTTTAGTGACACCTTTGGTAGGAAACTGCATGTGGCAGGAGAGCTGGCAAGGTGGCTGATGCACCGGAAGACTGAGTATGCATAGGAATTCCCAAGTGCAGCAATGTTGACTGTGATAACATACACAGAATGTACCACCAGGATCAGCGACAGAGAGCACTGCACATCTACTGGAGCCAACTTTGATTGTGGAGGTGGCACCTGATTAACTGACTTATTGATGATGTTACAGAAGTTTAACAGACATCACACTACTTGACTGATTGATTGTTAAATGATGTTAATGAAATATAACAGACATCACACTACTTACTGAAGATGATCACATTCTCTTGTTTGGTGTTGGCTTTCATCAAGATCTGGGACAACCACCTCAGCTGACTATCACTGACCCCACCATTGTAAGCCGCCCAGCGCCTCTCCAGCCCCTCCAGACCACAAATGTTGTTCACATCCTGGTTGTGATTATGCTCTTGGAACCACTTTTGTGCAGTTTTAAAATTCTCATCCTCTGTCCGATCACCGTAGCCCAGTAAACTGACCTCGTACGTATCTAAGGCAATGATTCTCAGCCTGGGGTGAGGCAGAGATGTGTAGTAGAAATGAGTGGAGCTTGTTTCGATGCTCAGTGACAGCGAGCTGTTGAGTGGGGAGCTGAGGTAAAATGACCGATTCAGATTGTACAACTCATGATTACCAATTACATGGTATACCGGGACATACAGGGAATTTAGGGGATGCAAAACCGTGTTCAGGGCTTTCTTCACAGCAATTTCACCTCCGTTTTTATTTTTGCCGTCAATCAAGTCACCCAACTGAAGGACAAATGCAACCGGGTCCACGCCAGATTTCCAGTCATTGACTGCATTTTTTAACAAGCTTAAGGAGTTGCGATAAAACCTCTCTCGGGTTTTGAGGAAGTTAGTTCCATCCTCACAGTCTGCATAGTGTATGTCAGAGATGATCCCAAAGGTCATGTGGGGCTTTTGGAGATCTGGTGGAGGCTCTGTAGACACCATGTTTCTGTAGGCAGGTTCATATATTTCTGTGAAGTACAAGAAAAATATTCAACAATTGTACTACTTCCATTTGCTGAACTGTTTCAACAGTGTATTCATAGATATCAAGTATGGACCCCCCCCCCCCCCCCCCCTTTCCCGTACATACAGTTCTGAACCCTAAAAAATCGTGGGAAGAACAAACAGTAAATATCCACAAGACCCCATCAGCAAACTCAACAGAAAGCAACATACAACAATTTTCTGTCTACGAACACGACACTGCAGACTCAACTTCCACATGCATAAAATAAACATTGTACAGTCCCCAGAGTGTGCCTGTCAAATAGGACCACAAACACCTGAGTAGAGTCTGCAGACCTGCCCACTTCACCTACTTCAAAAAGACACCTGGCCTCAAGAACAAAGTGTGCACAGCAAGCTATAAGAAACCATGAAGAACCTGCTACTGACATGCAAGTTCCTAGAGGCAACCCAACTGATGGTCTAATCTGAGCATACGAAACCAAATGCAAAGAAGAAGAACCCTTCAGTAAAACCACACAATCACTGGCATGATCTCTGACAGAGTAAATGATGGCATCGCAATCATTGGCATGATCTCTGAGAGAGTAAATGATGGCTTCACAATCACTGGTATGATCTCTGACAGAGTAAATGATGGCATCGCAAACATTGGCATGATCTCTGAGAGAGTAAATGATGGCTTCACAATCACTGGCATGATCTCTGACAGAGTAAATGATGGCATCGCAAACATTGGCATGATCTCTGACAGAGTAAATGATGGCTTTACAATCACTGGTATGATCTCTGACAGAGTAAATGATGGCCTCACAATCACTGGCATGATCTCTGACAGAGTAAATGATGGCTAAACAATCACTGGTATGATCTCTGACAGAGTAAATGATGGCCTCACAATCACTGGCATGATCTCTGACAGAGTAAATGATGGCTAAACAATCACTGGTATGATCTCTGACAGAGTAAATGATGGCCTCACAATCACTGGCATGATCTCTGACAGTGTAAATGATGGCCTCACAATCACTGGTATGATCTCTGACAGTGTAAATGATGGCCTCGCAATCACTGGCATGATCTCTGACAGAGTAAATGATGGCTTCACAATCACTGGTATGATCTCTGACAGTGTAAATGATGGCCTCACAATCACTGGTATGATCTATGACAGTGTAAATGATGGCCTCACAATCACTGGCATAATCTCTGACAGTGTAAATGATGGCCTCGCAATCACTGGCATGATCTCTGACAGAGTAAATGATGGCTTCACAATCACTGGTATGATCTCTGACAGTGTAAATGATGGCCTCACAATCACTGGCATGATCTCTGACAGAGTAAATGATGGTTAAACAATCACTGGTATGATCTCTGACAGAGTAAATGATGGCCTCACAATCACTGGCATGATCTCTGACAGTGTAAATGATGGCTTACAATCACTGGCATGATCTCTGACAGAGTAAATGATGGCATCGCAATCACTGGCATGATCTCTGACAGAGTAAATGATGGCCTCACAATCACTGGTATGATCTCTGACAGAGTAAATGATGGCCTCACAATCACTGGCATGATCTCTGACAGTGTAAATGATGGCCTCACAATCACTGGCATGATCTCTGACAGAGTAAATGATGGCCTCGCAATCACTGGCATGATCTCTGACAGAGTAAATGATGGCCTCGCAATCACTGGCATGATCTCTGACAGAGTAAATGATGGCCTCACAATCACTGGCATGATCTCTGACAGAGTAAATGATGGCCTCACAATCACTGGCATGATCTCTGACAGTGTAAATGATGGCCTCGCAATCACTGGCATGATCTCTGACAGAGTAAATGATGGCTTCACAATCACTGGTATGATCTCTGACAGTGTAAATGATGGCCTCACAATCACTGGCATGATCTCTGACAGAGTAAATGATGGCTAAACAATCACTGGTATGATCTCTGACAGAGTAAATGATGGCCTCACAATCACTGGCATGATCTCTGACAGAGTAAATGATGGCTAAACAATCACTGGAATGATCTCTGACAGAGTAAATGATGGCCTCACAATCACTGGCATGATCTCTGACAGTGTAAATGATGGCCTTACAATCACTGGCATGATCTCTGACAGAGTAAATGATGGCATCGCAATCACTGGCATGATCTCTGACAGAGTAAATGATGGCCTCACAATCACTGGTATGATCTCTGACAGAGTAAATGATGGCCTCACAATCACTGGCATGATCTCTGACAGTGTAAATGATGGCCTCACAATCACTGGCATGATCTCTGACAGAGTAAATGATGGCCTCGCAATCACTGGCATGATCTCTGACAGAGTAAATGATGGCCTCGCAATCACTGGCATGATCTCTGACAGAGTAAATGATGGCCTCACAATCACTGGCATGATCTCTGACAGAGTAAATGATGGCTTCACAATCACTGGCATGATCTCTGACAGAGTAAATGATGGCCTCACAATCACTGGTATGATCTCTGACAGAGTAAATGATGGCCTTACAATCACTGGCATGATCTCTGACAGAGTAAATGATGGCTAAACAATCACTGGTATGATCTCTGACAGAGTAAATGATGGCTAAACAATCACTGGTATGATCTCTGACAGAGTAAATGATGGCCTCACAATCACTGGCATGATCTCTGACAGTGTAAATGATGGCCTTACAATCACTGGCATGATCTCTGACAGAGTAAATGATGGCATCGCAATCACTGGCATGATCTCTGACAGAGTAAATGATGGCCTCACAATCACTGGTATGATCTCTGACAGAGTAAATGATGGCCTCACAATCACTGGCATGATCTCTGACAGTGTAAATGATGGCCTCACAATCACTGGCATGATCTCTGACAGTGTAAATGATGGCCTCACAATCACTGGCATGATCTCTGACAGAGTAAATGATGGCCTCGCAATCACTGGCATGATCTCTGACAGAGTAAATGATGGCCTCGCAATCACTGGCATGATCTCTGACAGAGTAAATGATGGCCTCACAATCACTGGCATGATCTCTGACAGAGTAAATGATGGCTTCACAATCACTGGCATGATCTCTGACAGAGTAAATGATGGCCTCACAATCACTGGTATGATCTCTGACAGAGTAAATGATGGCCTTACAATCACTGGCATGATCTCTGACAGAGTAAATGATGGCCTCACAGTCACTGCATGATCTCTGACAGTGTAAATGATGGCCTCACAATCACTGGCATGATCTCTGACAGTAAATGATGGCCTCGCAATCACTGGCATGATCTCTGACAGAGTAAATGATGGCCTCGCATGATCTCTGAAAATTCTGAACAGAAAACAATGTAAAAATAGATTACAAATTTATTTAATAAACAGAAAGTTAACTCAACGAAGATAGTGTACATAAAACAAGGAAAAGGTCAAGTCAACAAGGAGAATTTTGGAGTGAATAAGGAAAATAGGTAACTCAACAAAGACCAAATTATTTCTACCATCAAAAAGTTGTTAAAAAACAACAACTGTCAATTCAACAAGAAATATTTAGTTAAACAAACAAAAAACAAAATAAAAAAACAAAAAAGTGATGTCAACAAAGAAAAGTGTTTTCAACAAGGTGCAATTTAAAGTTTACAAGAAAGAAAAAAGTTAACCGTACATTGATACCATTGAAGTGGAGAAAGATCTGTAAGTTTAGATGTTAATACAGTTGCCGTCATTACTTTTTGTTATCATGGCATTAGTTTTATCTGAAAACGATTTGTGAAAATGATTAATATCCACAGAGACAAACACTAAAACAAATTAGAACTGTCAAATGTCATTATGCACTAATATGTGGTACAGAAACCTGGAAGATAAACAATTAGACAGACAAATCTTTGGAGATGCACAGGGGGTTGGGGGGGGGGGTGCGGAGATTATGTCAGTGAATTCAATAGTGTGCCTGCTCTATCCAACAAGGAGTTGCTGATGACTGACGTAACATACCAGAAGAGATCAAACTATTAGAAGCAATTACATAAAACATAACAAATGGCAGGGAAAACATAACAAATGGCAGGGAAACCACTCCAGCGTCACACCAACTCTATCCAACAGGAGATGGGAGCTGACTGATGTAATGTAACATATCAGGGTAGATAAAAGCAAATACATAAAGAATTATATCAGGGAACCTAGTATTATGCCTAGCTCACACTGGGCAACAAGGAGATGAGTGTAGTTGATGTTACAGACCAGGGGAGATTAAAGCAATGACTTGAAACATATTATGTCCGTGAACTCGGTATATTAGTATTAGGGGCTATTGTGCCTAGACAACAAGGAGATGAGGTGGGCGACTAATGTAACGTACCAGAATATATTTTAAAACATCGACGTGAAACAAACAAACTGTGTCAGAAACCTCAATGCATTATTAATATTACTGTAGCCTCTGAGATCTCAATAATATATTGTGTCCCCGGACAACAACAAGAGATGAGGCTGAGGGCGTGAGGGTGACGACAGTGATTGGTGATTGGTGTAACCGTGTTGTGTAACGTACCATTAAAGCGACGACATGAAACAAACAAATTATGTCAGTGAACTCAGCATATTATTATTGTGTCTCTAGACAACAAGAAGATGATGGAGGCGTGACTGATACATAACAACGTACCAGGAGAGATAAAAACAACGACGTGACACAAAACGATGACATTGGCACCAGGTTGTGTTGACAACACCAGTCCGCCTCAGAGTGACTTCCCTTGTCTCCCATACAAAATATAAACCACTGGAGGAAAGAGAGCGCTGCGACGCAACAAAACAAATACGTTTCAAAGTCGGCAAAATATTTAAACTTCGGTTTTCAGTTAACAATTATCTAATCCTTGAGTACCAGGGTTTCTGCGTAAGACGGTTTATTGTTTAAAGCTATTCTTGTGTTATTCGGACTGTAGTACGAGAGCTTCACCATGGAAAAGTGTAGGGCCTCAGCACAACATAGACAAGAAGCAAAGGGTTTATTGCAACCAACGTCTATTGTGGAGATAGCAGTGCCGAGGAGTACATATAACAATGTAACCGCCCATTATGTCTCGATCTTATTTATTAACATATTCATAGAATCAGAAAACACGCATGGGAGGAGGAGGGGGAGGGAAGATTTGTCTGAACTGAGTGACATGGAACTCCACCAGGACTTCACATCGAGCGGTTAACACCCGGTGACACAAAATGCCACCATTTGGGTGAGAATCCCCCATGCACAAGACCAAGAAACCCCGTTTAAACGTTAGGTTATATAAGAGCTCCCGATGTCAGCCGGGGTAAGGCTTTGAAACATAACCAAACCAAATATATGTCTCTAGTCAGGTCATTGCTTTTGTCACCTCCACCTCAGAACTAGTTGAGGTTACAACCAACGCATTATGTAACAGAAAATTAGCCCAAAAAAGTTTTGAAGTATTTACGAGGGAGTAGTCACACACACATCATGTAGCAGGTTCTTTGCAGAACGTTGCTTTCATATGTTGAAGCTCCGACGCTAACACGATTGCGTGACCGAGGAGTGTAGCCTATGCCGTCTTCGAGGTAAAGACAGGAGATACTATAACCAACTCTTCAAGGGGGGGAAAATCAGTAGACATACGTTGAAGTGGCTGCTGGATCAGAGGACTGAGCACGCATGGAAATGCCAAATGTGCAAAGACGTCGATTGTGATATAACATAACATAGACTTTTAATGCTGTTCACTTTTTGCATTGCCATGTCCTTTCTCCTTCTGACTTCTTCCGAACAGTCTCCGTTGATGTTTATTATAAGGCCTGGATATTCAAAGTATTTAACAT
Source organism: Candidula unifasciata (assembly GCA_905116865.2). Classification (NCBI taxonomy): domain Eukaryota; kingdom Metazoa; phylum Mollusca; class Gastropoda; order Stylommatophora; family Geomitridae; genus Candidula; species Candidula unifasciata. The sequence continues at coordinate 159,529 of CAJHNH020005001.1, forward strand.
TTTCAATGCATTCATTATTTGTTGTTTCTGATGAGTGACAGCCGGATTTGTCTGTAGACGTTATTTTTGTTTTCTTTAAATTCAAGATCACGCTTCGATCTTCTCCGTGTGTCTGGACAAACGTGATTAAATATTTCCGTCCCTTTACCCTGTTTGAAAAGAGGACTGTGTCATCTGCGCAGCGAAGTTCTGGAATATGGTTGTTACCAATTATGAGCTGATCATAACTGTCACAAGTCTGGTCGTTTCTGACATTTCTCACTGTTTTCTACATTTACATTGAATAGGTTAGTGAACGCACCCCTTCATCACTCCCATTTGGACATCGAATCAGTCTGATGTTTCTCCAGTCGCCCACATGGTTGCTCATTGTTCCTGGTATAAACTTTCATATACAAGTAAGTAAAGGACCCTTATCCACTCCTCTAGGCGTATAGGGCATATAGGGCTAGACCTATATTTTTATAGACCAATCGGCACAAGATGGGTGATGTGGTCAGCATCACGCCGGCCGCCTTTAATTTCCGGGACTGCACCCGGTATCCACTCAAGGCTGGGTCGACCTGGAAGCCAAGGTCATTTTTGAAAATTAGTCCGGCTCCGTCAGGGAGCGAACCCACGACCTTCCGATCCGCGGCGAGCGTCTAGCCGCTCGGCCACGGCGACTCCCAAACTTTCATATGTAGCAGTTATTTTTTCAAAAGCGTCCTGTTCAATACTCAGGTCTATAATTAGTGTTCGTCCAGTTCTCGTAGTATATATTTGTTGTTTTAAATGTCGCGTAATTATTTATGTAAGACAAATCTGTAATTTGTTGTTTCAAATATTGCTTTGATTTGGATTATCATGATGGAAATTGTGTTATGAATATTTAAATATTCTGACTAACGTTGTGTCATTAAAATGGTGGATTTATTATACCCTTAGTATAATAATTGGTTATTTTCTATTTTCCTCGAGTTTATGTTCAGGAGAAACTGCTTCAAGGATGAAGTGGGTTCCTTCCCCTTCTATATTCGCTATTACTACCATCGGCCAACCTATGGATAATGCTGATATAATTAATGCCCTCCGAGAAATGGAAAGAGTGGAGGACTTTGGGGGCAGTGAATCCACATGACTCACCAGAATGATAGACTTTGGAGTTAAGATCAGTGTAGCAAAAAACGAGACGCACACCAGAGGACTTGTTAATCAACACAGAACTGGTACTATTAGCCACCGGACGCTGGGGTTCATAGTGCGGGGAGGGTCTGAGCACCATCTATGGACATGTCCGGGGTGCAATGATGATAGCCCAACTATCTAACCAACCAACCAACCAACCAACCAACCAACCAACCAACCAACCAACTAGCTAACTAACTAACTAACCAACTAACTAACTAACCAACTAACTAATAAAGATGTTAGTTGTAAATAATAAATTGCTTGACCTTGCCACGCAGGTCTGTTGGGCTGTGTATGTGCACCAAGTTTTTCATCATCGTTGGTAATTTACGGCAGCCGCTGTGGTCTAGCGGCTAGACGCTCGCCTGCGGATTGGAAGGTTGTGGGTTCGTGTCCTGACATGGGCCAGACTTTTTCAAAAATGACCTTGGCTCTCAGGTCGACCCAGCCTTGAGTGGGTACCAGGTGCAGTCCTGTGAAGTAAAGGCGGCCGGCGTGATGCTGACCACAACACCCACTAAGTGCCGTTTGGCCTATAAAATATAGGTTTAGTATTGTATACCCAATACGTCTGAAGGCGTAGAAAAGGGTCCTTTACTTTACATAGGTAATTTACAGCGATTCATAGTCTGTTAATGGTTTTCCTTAGATTTCAAATTGTTTATACTCCAGCAAATAGTGCGCAGTATTACTGTACTTCTAGTACAAAGTGTTTTCCCTATTTCGTGTAGCAACCCTATCAAATCTGTAGTCTAAACAATTTTTGATTGCATAGTATTTTAAGCTCATCTGTTATCTGACTTTGTCTTTGAGAGGCATTTAATAACTTATATTTTCTTCTTTGTTCCCTGGCTGTAAGCTCCGGGGGAAAGCCCTGGTTGTTCATCCAATTGGACTTTAGCTTTATGCCAGGGCCTGAGTTTGGCGAGTACATCAGTTTAACTGACGTATTTGTGTGCAGCTGGTTGTTCCTTGCCGATCAGGCAGATGCACTCCGACTTCGAAGAATACCTCCAATTAGTCGACTCCTACGACATGCTATTAAGGAAGCAGTGATTCTATTCTTGTGTGTCCCATAATAGGGCCCAGAAAGCCACATGTGATAACTTTTATGAACGTCTACCCTTCAGATTTTGGTCTCAATTTAAGGAATATTCCTCTGGTATACATTTTGTCATCAGTAATTTGCTGTTTCTTGTGCTCATAGTTACACGGACAGTGTATATACGGCCTACAGAGTAATAAATGAACATGTCGTTGTCTGGGGGTGGAGTCAGATGCCAGCCTCCATGCTTTGTCTGCCTTTCATTGTCCAAATCCTGTGTCTGTCTATGTATTTAAGATTATTTGGATGTTGCAGCTACGGTTTTCTACAGGTGACGTAGACTCAAATAGTGACTTGCACTGTTGGAGGGCTCAGGCGGTCTCATTTAAGGAGGGCAGGAAGAAATAGACCATCTGTCCCTTCACAAGCATGTCGCAAAAGGGGACCAATAACGGGTTTGCTGAAATCTAATATGCTGGGTCGAAAGGTATCAATATTTCAGCCCAGCTGTACACCACAACACGGCATGTAGGCTCTATTTTAAGGAAGAATTTAGGCGGAATTTCCGGCGGAAAGTTCTGGCTGTTCATCCACCTCTGCATTTTAGTCCTGATCTAGAACCGGTGTTGCGTGCACATCAGTTTTACAGATCTAACTTATTTGTATGCAGACTGTTGGTTCCTGGCCTCTCAGGCAGATGCACTAAAACTACTAATGAAGCCCCCATATAGTCGACTCCTACAACATGCTTGTTGAGCAGGCACTGCGTCTGTTCTTGTTTTCCCCCACAACGGAGGGCCCTGGAACCCACACAAGGAAGAAGAAAGTTTTAAAAAAAAAATGAAGAAGTAGGAGAAGGAGAAGATTTCTTCTTTCTTACTAACTGTCTTGAAAGATAAGCTCTGAAGTTTTGTGAATGACAACCATAGGGTGACAAGAGTCAGCAAGACCTATTTGATACAGTCTACAAATTCTGCTCTGTGCATTTCTACCATGCCTTTTTATACTGTAATACCAAGATGTATGTTATAAACGAATTACTTTTTGCTGATGATCAAAGCATACTGTATCAAAATGAATATGATCTACAGGAACATCTGACTACTCTCAACAACAGCTGTTTACAACATAATATGAGAATCAGTACAGAAAAAACAGAAGTTATGAAGATCAGCAGAACACACAGGCCACTGAATATAAATGTTGGAAGTGCCAAAATCAAGCAAACCAAAGAGTTCAAATACTTGGGCAGTATATTTACAGAGGATGGAAGAATGGACAGAGAGATAGAAACAAGAATACAGAAAGCAAATGCTGTCACATACCAACTATCACCTCTGCTTAAACATCCAGATATAACCATGAAGACCAAAAGACAATTGATAAACACCATCTTCATTCCAACACTCTGCTACCAGTGCCAAACATGGACAATCAACAAGACCCATGAAAGAAAAATAGAAGCCTGTGAAATGAAATGTCTAAGAAAAGCAGCGAATAAGACCAGACTAGACAGGATAAAGAATATAGACATTAGAAACACTGTCAAAACTACGCCATGTTTAGACTACATAGAACATCAAAGAATGAAATGGTTTGGACATCTAACCAGGATGAAAAATGATCAAATAACATCACAAATTTTCAACCAAAGAAGCTCAGGATATAAGGCAAGAGGAAGACCAAGGAAACTGTGGATTGACGGGGTCTCCGAAACCTGCCAAAAGCATGGCCTCAGAACATCAGATGCTGCCCGCGTTGCTTATGACAGGAACTTGCATCTCCCCACAACGCTTAGCGGCATACGTGGAAGGAAAAAGCAAGTAAGTAATACCAAGATCTCTATTTTTTGGGTCTCTTCTTCAGTCAATATTCATGTACTGTGGTCACTATCACGTAGCTATCTTTCTTCATCCCTTTATCCACCTTACCCCAAGTACTCCTAATCGGTATCATTACTTGCAAATAACTTCATGTGCTCTCCATCCCCTAATTTTTTTTTCTGTGTATTTTGCATCCCTCTATTTCTTTGACCCTGTGATTTTCACTGTAGCAACATTCTGGTTAGACTACACTATAATTAGACCTGCAACATGGTACAATGTCAAACTGCTGCAAGTAGTAAACGCAAACTCAAAACAACTTACAACAGAGAGGAAATGTCTTAGTGGAGCTGCCAGAGTAACATGAAGAGATAAGATTTAAAATGGAGAAATGAGAAGACCAGGTCTGAAATCAGTCTCTCGGTTAATTAAAGAGCAACAGATAAGACGGTTTGGTAATCTGACGAGAATGCACTGGTACCAGCTGTCATACAGAGTCAGACTGAAGAAATATAATGAACACAGAGCAAGGGGAAGACCACGCAGAAGATGGAAAAATGTATCAAGAACAGCCTTAAAGAAATGAACATCAACTAAAGCAATGCCTTATAGAGGGCAAAGAGATAGATCTCTCTCACAACTAGGACTTCCTTCAAACGCATTATGCCATCCAACTATGAGATGCAATTTTTCGTCAGTTTAAAGCTCCCCTTCGGCTGTTGTCAGGGGCCCTAATATAACCTAATGGTCGAACAGGATTTCTGGGACATGCGCCCGGGTGATTCTCATTTGACTGGTGACACTTTGTGTCACCGGGCCTTTATTGCTCATTGTCCGGTGCTGGTGGGGGTTGAACTCCATTCAATCATTCCTCACAACCCACCACCCGCTCCATCCACACTGATGAGACAGATGGAGGAAAAGAAGAACACTTTGACAACAAGAATGCCTTGACTCATCATACAAGCAATTCATTGTCCATACTATTAAGGACAAAATACAAATAACAAAACATACATAATATTACTGGCAGCAAAAACATCATAAATCTTGCAGTTAAATTTGTACTTTTGATTTCATTGCATCTGTTCATGAAAACATTTGAATGAAATTTAATTTTCACAAATAAATAATATGTAATACAAATCCAACCCTGTTATAACGCCTTATTCATTTAAATACAAACTCGCTTACAACTGAATTCAAGCATGGCTCACAATTTTCACAATAGTCGAAGTAATAATGTTTTTGTAAAATCCTGTTCAACTCTCAGGGTTAGAAGTAGGATCCAGTGTCTACTGTATTTTCAGTGTATAATTTTGCTGTTGTAAGTATTGCATGATCATTTATTTCAGACAAGTTATGCTAATGGTATCATTAATGTTTGACACATTGTCCTGTTCTCTCTTTCTGAGTGGTGATTAGGTTGGTTACTGTACGAGTGTTTTGATATTTATTACACAGTACTTTAATCAGTTCTTTTGTCTTTCTTACTGGGATTCTGGAACCTGTGGACTTAGGCCAGGTCACATCCAGAAAGAAAAAAAAATTGTAAAAGGGAAGGCTGAATGTTGTGCTAATCAGACTCTGTAAATTTAGCTTTCTGGAGGTTATCTGGGCATGTCTGTGTGTGTTGCCTTTCTATGTATGGATTTTAATTATACACTGTCTGATCTCCCCCCCCCCCCCCCCCCCTCCCCCACCCCCAACCCACTGGAGCTGTCTTTCAGAAGAAACAGCACAGCTGTGTGTTTGGCAATGCATTTTGAGTAGATCTTTGTAATGCCAACAGGGCATTGGACATAGCACTAGACACATACTGAAACTGAACACATAATACAACACAGGAGAAAAACAAATGTGTACATCTCTGTTACTCTCTTTCTCTGTGTGTGTCAGTGTGTTGACATGTAATAACAAATACTGTACTGATTCCATTCACACATGCCTAACCTTAAAGTTCAGAAAATCTGTAAAAACTTGATTACTCAGTGTCTCAATGTAGGAGGGACAATGGTTTAGAATTAGGTTACAACAGTTCATTAATTAATACTAAAATATAATAATTTATAAATTAAATTAACAACAAAGCAAGCAAAGTTAAAAGCAAGGACTGGCTTGTACTCAGTATTCCTATATTTAGCCACGTTCAACACCAAAAGAGTTTAAAGAGAACAGCAGTGAAGGGTATGGTTCCTGTAGGAGGAGGAGCAGAAGCAGCAGGCAGGGACTGACCAGTACGATGGAGACACAGGATATCAAGAAACCCTGGGCATGACAATATTCATGAGGCAGGTTGGCAAAAGACTAACAGCTACATTTTGCAAAGGACCTGCTATACAATGACTATTCTAATCAGGCTGTGAAATTATAGGATTTCTAACACCACTTCCCCCCAAAAAAGCCACAAAACCAAAATGTCCGTTACGGGGCCAATTCCCCATTAATGTCACTTTTCTGACTTGTCTATGGTGACATGTTTATGAGACATATAGTTAATGCTATTATCTGAGTCTGCACCTGCGCAAATGTTTATGAGGTCAGAATCTAAGTGTATTAGCTAAAAATAGCATGGGGAGAAGGAGAGGCTCTTTAAACCAAATGGTTTTTTTTAAAAGCCAAGCTGACATAAAAATGCCCCATAAGTCTCAGTGAAATAGGTCACAGAATCAGGACATACGTAGACTTTTTTAGGTTCCGGGGAACATATCGCATTCAAGGCTTCACTCACTCATGTTTACTGACTACTCTCTTAATATATCTTTAAACATAGGGAAGGCGGAGGTGGAAGGGGGAGGGGGGATGCAGACAAACATATTTTTTGTGTGTTAATTTATCAGTGAGCTGTACATTTTTTTGTTTTTCGAAGATTTTTGTTTTCAGAATTCCCACAGGGTCATAACCCACTGGTTTTTTTTTAAAGTTTACAAGGCGAAAGGGTTCACTTACAAGGTAGCAGTAATGTGATATGGGCAACAGGTGACACTGGTTACCTTATTATTTGCAAATAGTCCATTATATGATACTGAACCAAGTGCCTAAGAGGTTTGTTCTTAATACAGAATTTGTACTACAGCTAGCATGCAGTCACTCACTGCTAACAGGCAATGTTTTTCTCTTGTAAACTTGAGACTTTCCTTAGATCTTCTTCTTCCTAATCAGAGGCTGTAAACTCCAGTGGAAAGTCCTGGTTGTTTGTCCACATGTAGACCTTTGTCTTGTTTCATTTGACACACCTGGCTTATTTGTGGGCAGAATGTTAGTGCCTGACTTCTCAGGCAGAAGCACTCTGACTTTGAAGGAAACATCAATATTGTCTAAGATGGCCAGGCTCCTATTTGGGAATGTTTGTCTAGGATGACCACAGAGAGGTGGAGGCAGGCCTTGATCAGTAGGAGCCCTGGTACTGGTGAACCACGACATGCAGTTCAGAACCTCTAGTTCCCCCTGTCCAGAACGAAACACACACCTGATGTTGTGCAAGGAGAACACCTGAGTGCTCCACCACTCATTTTCTTCTGGGAAATAATACTAAGACTAATGAATCAAAGTACAGACTGTTATGCAATAAGCCAGTAAGTTAAACACTCCGCCACCATTTTCATTCCAAGAGATTTAAAAACATTTTTTTTTTTTTTAATTTATATTTTTAAAACTTGAGCTTCAGCAACCACATAAACATGAAGCAGTTATCATCTCATCAAATACATCAGCAACAATCATTCCAAAAGATTTCAAAAGTAATAAATAACAATACTACATGTTAAAACTTGAGTTTCAATAACTGCATAAAGATACAGCAGCTGTCATTTCATTACAAGCATCAGAAACTACTATTCCAAGATTGAAAAAAAAAAAATTGTTGTTGTTAAAAGAAAGCAAAAGAAAAAAGAAAAAATTATTGTTGTTAAAAGTAAGAGAAAGAAGAAAAGAAAAATTATTTCAATTATATTAAATTGCTTGTATTTTCCACAGGACACAAGGACATTCATCAGTCACCTTCGGTTTTGTTTGGTGTCCCATTTCTGAAAAGGAAGTAAATAAAATACAAAATGAATGGTGTGAAGTGGAATTTAAAGAGATATTTCAAAAAGTAACACATAAGAAAGCAATAGCTCCCAAAAAAAACTGTATGCATCATCATCATCATCAATTGCCTTGTTGAGAGGTGTGCACAATCATGCCTCTCCACAATCTGTGATCTTCAACAGTGTGTATCAGCTCATGTGTGGACACCTCTCCACAATCTGTGATCTCCAACAGTGTGTATCAGCTCATGTGTGGACACCTCTCCACAATCTGTGATCTTCAACAGTGTGTTTCAGCTCATGTGTGGACACCTCTCCACAATCTGTGATCTTCAACACTGTGTATCAGCTCATGTGTGGACACCTCTCCACAATCTGTGATCTTCAACAGTGTGTTTCAGCTCATGTGTGGACACCTCTCCACAATCTGTGATCTTCAACAGTGTGTATCAGCTCATGTGTTGACACCTCTCCACAATCTGTGATCTTCAACAGTGTGTATCAGCTCATGTGTGGACACCTCTCCACAATCTGTGATCTTCAACAGTGTGTATCAGCTGAGCTTTTGCACTAACTACAAGCAGTCTGACTATGAAGGTCATGGCTGAGACTAAAGCAGTAACATGGCTAGAGACACAGACTTTCACTGGTGCAGTGACTCGATTAGTATGCTCAGAAAGATAGAGAAGGGCTGGATCCGAAGGCAGCGGTTGGTGGCTCTACAGAATTCACGGCTGACCATGATTAGTTTCATTTTCGTGCCTGGACATGTGGGGGTACAAGGAAACAAGCAAGCTGATAGGCTTGCAGGTGATACTACTGTGAAAGCCGGACAAGCCATGGACCAGGCTGTTATACTGAATGCGCTAAGACATTTGCGTGAACCAAATGAGAACTGTGAATCTGCAACCATGGTCAGACTGCAAGAACAACAAGTTAAATGGGGTGTTGCCAAACAACAACACTACTCGGGTAGCCAAAGAATAATAATAAACCAACACAGAACTGGTGTCATTGGTCGCTACACGCTGCAGGATTTACTGAGGAGGGGATCTGAGCACTTATGGACCGAGTGGTTCGACGTGCAATGAAGATCTGTCGACTAACTAACTAATTAGTGTGTATCAGCTCATGTGTTGACACCTCTCCACAATCTGTGATCTCCAACAGTGTGTATCAGCTCATGTGTTGACACCTCTCCACAATCTGTGATCTCCAACAGTGTGTATCAGCTCATGTGTTGACACCTCTCCACAATCTGTGATCTTCAACAGTGTGTATCAGCTCATGTGTTGACACCTCTCCACAATCTGTGATCTCCAACAGTGTGTATCAGCTCATGTGTTGACACCTCTCCACAATCTGTGATCTTGGACAGTGTGTAGCAGCTCATGTGTTGACACCTCTCCACAATCTGTGATCTCCAACAGTGTGTATCAGCTCATGTGTTGACATCTCTCCACAATCAGTGATCTTCAACAGTGTGTGTCAGCTCAGTTGTTAACAACTCTACACAATCGGTGATCTTCAACAGTGTGTATCAGCTCATGTGTTGACAACTTTCCACAATCTGTGATCTTCAACAGTGTGCATCAACTCATGTGTTGACACCTCTCTCAAATCTGTGATCTTCAACAGTGTGTGTCAGCTCATGTGTTGACACCTCTCTCAAATCTGTGATCTTCAACAGTGTGTGTCAGCTCATGTGTTGACAACTCTCCACAATCGGTGATCTTCAACAGTGTGTGTCAGCTCAGGTGTTAACAACTCTCCACAATCGGTGATCTTCAACAGTGTGTATCAGCTCATGTGTTGACAACTTTCCACAATCTGTGATCTTCAACAGTGTGCATCAACTCATGTGTTGACACCTCTCTCAAATCTGTGATCTTCAACAGTGTGTGTCAGCTCATGTGTTGACACCTCTCTCAAATCTGTGATCTTCAACAGTGTGTGTCAGCTCATGTGTTGACAACTCTCCACAATCGGTGATCTTCAACAGTGTGTGTCAGCTCAGGTGTTAACAACTCTCCACAATCTGTGATCCTCAACAGTGTGCATCAACTCATGTGTTGACACCTCTCTCAAATCTGTGATCTTCAACAGTGTGTGTCAGCTCATGTGTTGACACCTCTCTCAAATCTGTGATCTTCAACAGTGTGTGTCAGCTCAGGTGTTAACAACTCTCCACAATCTGTGATCCTCAACAGTGTGTATCAGCTCATGTCGTATTCTTTGTCTCTTTCTTTTTAAACAGATCTTTTCAGTGGTCACAACTTCTTACAGTTTCTTTTGTGTCTGCCCTTATATGGGCCTGTTCACCCATTGTGGTTTACAGCTAAGACGCCTTTAGGTCCAAAATTTCTCATTTCAGAAAACCTTAAGAAGTAGCCTTTTTACAATATGCTTGTCAGGGCAGCAGTGACTCTATTATCTCACCCCCCCCCCCCCTCCCCACACCCTAAAAAATTGGACCTTAGAATTCACAGTGTAAAAATAATACTTGACTTCAGTATTCTGGACGACTGGACACAGTATCTGGTGGAAGGAAAGTGGAAAGTAGCACGGTTTTATTGAGCAACAAGGCAGTCACAAACTAGATGGAGGACTGACATATCCACCAACATTCACACCTGACCATACAATCTTGTATCCTTCAGCACACTTACGTGTCTTTCTTCTCCCTCGAACCAGAGCGCGACCTGTATGACCTTGATCCACTGTCTGAGCGGCTATGCCTGCGATGTTTGCGTTTTGAGTGGCTGCGGGAACGTGAGTGATGTCGGCTGAAGGAAAAAAAAACACCTTCAGTCTTAATTTCTAAATTAATTTTAGATCAGTCTGTTACTATTATCTCAGTACTGAGAGTATGTCACTCTAATACAACATACCTCTGCCAGCAGGTTACTTCAATGCAAACTATTTTCTTTGCCAGTATGTTACTTCTATGCAACATGTGTTGGCACTACGCCAAAGTCATTCCTTACAGTCACGTCTTAGTATTACAAATACACAAATGTTCGAACGAACGAACGAACGAACTTTATTTTCAAAGGGTTACAAATTAGGCACGCAGGCCTGTCTTACATTCGGCCCTTCCAAACTTCCATCTTTCACACAGCAGTTGTATTTCATCAATGAAGCATGTTATATTCATGTAATGATATGCATATTATGTTCATTTGTTTCAGAATGGTAGTAGAGGCAGTCACTGCAGACTTCTGCTGGCTTGAGAATGGGCTGTGCACACATGTCATGATTGTAACTGACCCACAGAGCATGTTGAGAAAGGTGGAGACAAGACATGCTCCGTGCAGAAAGGCATCACTTCAGAGGTGAAGGGTGGTTAGAGTAATTTGGGTATTGTCTTCTGGTCATGCCGGTGTGTTGGGAAATGAAAAGGCAGACTGACTAGTTCTGCACCACTTAGTGGTGAACTGAGGTATGAAAGGCTAGATGTGGTGAGGCCCCTTTTGGAGCAAGTGAACTGTGCAGAGGCAGAATAGATCATTACGGTCTGAGGAGAATGGCGCTCTGGAGAGTGACAAGCGATGTGGCCGACACTCAATACTCAAGGGAAGGGGGAGACTGATATTCAATCAATCAGTTACTGGTACCATCAGAATTGGCAGTAGACGAGCTTCTTAGCCTTGCTTGGCAGCTGGTAAAGGAATGAAGCTCCAACAGGCAGACAGACAGAGCACTGCCCTTCTGATCCAGCAGCTTTTGCAGCGTGCTTTATTCTAAACATATTGGTGATTTCTTTCCTTTGGAGTAAACAAGTTAGACCCAGAGAAGAATCATGATGCAAGAGCAACCTTTTTGACAATAATGCCCAGGCTGTGTACTTTTTGGTACCCCATGCTAGTTTTGCAATGACTATTAGCATGAAGCTCTGACGACTGTTGGTTTAGTTTTTCAGACTCAGTCTCTCGGTCTGACAGGTGTTTTGGAATTAACTGGGAGTTGTTGCTGGACGTTAAGAGTGTGTGCTTTTACAAAAAAAAATTTGCAGACAACCAAACCTCCTGCAAAGAGAGACTAAGCCAAGTGGGATAAAATGTGGGACTATGCTATTCCTATTCAAAGAATGAAATATTTCAAGTGAAGACCAAACATGTGGAATAACTCAGTTTAATTTGCTATATATAAATGTTACCTTTCTCTAGACTCTGATCGCGACCTGCGGGATTTAGATCGGCTATGTTTTGACCTTCTTCTCGAGCTGCGATCTCTGGACCTTGACCACACAGAAATAACAATGAAAGGTCAGTGAAAGCAAATTACAGAGCAAATTATCATGTTTCTAACACTGCTCTGTCCCTCACTCTGCATCTCTTGTGTGAGTCAGCAGCCTTTCTCAAGCATTTTATCTTCTTTCCAGTGCCTTGTTTAAGCAGCCAGCTCTCATGCAGGAAACCTGGGTTCAATTAACAATAAGGGATGGATATTTTTTCTATCATAGGCGAAGATTTAAAAAAAAAAATGTAACCTGCAGTGTGTGGTGAGTGCAGTGGTTATGCAACTTTAAATTGGACCAGAAGGTCATGGGTTCAAGTCCTCAAAGAGCCTGACTTTTCTCAAAAATTACCTTGGCTTCCAGATCAACCCAAACTCACACGGGTACCGGGTAAAGTCCAGGGAAGTAAAGGTGGTTAACATGATGTTGATGACATCATCCACCAAGTGCCGATATATGGGTAAAGCCCTATAAGCTCAATACACCTGAAGGTGTGGAATAGGGTCCTTGTTATCTATAGGCCACTCTTTAACCTTTTCTCTTTCTCCAGTTACCTCATTAAAGTATCTTCTAGGTGATCGTTGCAGTGCATTGTATAAAGTGATGATCTGTATTTCTTCAGTTGACATACCCCATACATTTCCAGCATTCTTTGAGGAAAGAAAAATGTCTCCCCAAATAAGATGAAGCACTGTCAAAACATTGGTGGGTCGCTGATAGGAGGATTGTTGTTGTTGTTGTTGTTGTTATCGATCCAGCGGCGCATGAGCTTTCGCCCTTTGGCCCAATGCCATGTAGTGGAATTTGCATGTTTTCACAAGCTGTTCTTTTCCTCCGTACAAGGTGTTCCACTTGTCTGGTCTCGGAGGGAGTAGCGTTCTTCTTGTCTCACTGAGTTCTGGGCACTCAAAGAGATGGTGTTCAACAGTTTCGTAGGGGTAGTTACATAGCTGGCACTCTGGGGAGTGTTGTGGCTGTATTCTGTTTAAGTGTCCATTGAGTGGAGTATGCTGCGTTCTAAGTCTGAAGATGGTGGCCTGGTCCCTTCTTGTTAGATGGTTAATGCTGTCATTAGGATCAGGGCCAGACATATGTCTATAAACCTCTCTTCCAGTGTCTCCCATGGCCCATCTGTTCAACCAAGTCTCTTTGTTTATAGCTCTTATCAGTGTTTTTACTGTCTGGAGGGTTGTCGCTGTAGGTGGTTGTTCTTGTGTTGCTCCTTTCTTTGCCAATCTGTCAGCTCTGTCATTACCTGGTGTGCCAGAGTGACCTGGAATCCATTGCATCACTATTCTGATGTTGTATGAGGTAATAAGCTGATCAGCATCCAGGATTATCTTGGCTATATCAGTTCTGCAGCGTTCACTGCCCTCCAGAGCTTGAAGGGCAGACATTGAATCTGTGAAGATGACAATATTTTGGACCTTTGAAGGGTAAAAATCCATTACAGTCTTTAGGTGGTATACTGCTGTTTCCAGTGCAATTTTTTCAGCTTCATAGTTTGAACAGAATTCCCCGCATGCATCAAAAATCTCTTCAACAGATCCATCGGGATAACCTATGTAGATTCCGTAACCAGGAGGATAGGTCTGTGTACCTACTCTTCTCTTCCTCTTCTTCTGTTGTTTATATCTGTTTTGTGCTGCTAGGCCAAGCAGTTTAATGGATGATGGCTAGCCAAGCTAGAGTGTTCTCAGTTGCTTGGTATGCTGTGATGCTGCTTGGGCTGTCAGTGACTGCTCCAGTCTGTTGTCTTCTAGGTTTCTCTCTGCTTCTTGGTGTTTCAAATTTCATGCTCTGGCTACCGGCACGGCTGGATGCATTCTCACTAAGTGGCCAAACTATTTAAGTCTTTGTTTCTAAATGAATTTAACAATAAGTTGTGTTCCATTAGTTCTTCTAATCTCTTCAGTGCTAACACAATCTCTTCTAGTTTTGTTCACCATCTTTCTCAAACATATTGTCTCACAGATGGTTGACAACCAATTCTTAACCTTTTAAAACTAAAATGTGTTCTTTCAATCTCTGTATGTCCTAAACGGAGCAAAGAACCCATGTTAGAAATACAAAATAAATATATGTCAAAAGCATGGTGAGATTACTCACCTCCGCTTCCGCCCAAACTTGTCACGGCTCCGTGATCTGTGACGACTACTCTCTCGGCTATGGTCTCTTTCTTCACTATGGCCCCTTTCACTTCTCTCAGGCTCAACTGCCTCTTGGCTCTTCCTGGGACTTTTCTCAGCTTCCTCTCGTTCTCTGCTACTGACTGCATTCTTCTCAGCCTGCGCCCGGGCCCTGGCTTTCTCTGCAGCTTCCAGTTCACGCCTGATGCGCAGCTCTTCACGCAAGACCTCTCGTTGAACCCTCCTTTCCAACACTAAAGCCTTTATTGGAAAGATAAATTGAAAACTAAAAATACCACATCAAGCAAATAGCAATGGATCAATTATTCTTACCTTCCACACAATCTGTTTCACTATTAATTTACCAGAATATTTAAAATAGTAAAAGCTAGTTAACATTAATTCCAATTAAGTTAACATTCAAGAGTTTCTGTTAGAAAAATGTGAGCTAACTGGGAACTAACAAATGTGTTATGAATAATTGTGTTATCTTTACCAAGTGTTTGTCTTAAGCAAGTTTGTGTTAATGAGGTTTTACAGATTCTATGCTATTCATCATCATCAAGAGCCATCAATGAATTGAAAGTCAGATGTACTGAGTCTCTAATGCGTTCTCAGTGTGCTTATACAGTCGTCTTCTAGTCTATCACATGATATTGTCTATCAAATAATATTGTCTTATTGTCTATCACATGATATTCATATTGTCTACCCATAAGTAACAAAGTCTTCCTCTTGGATGTTTCTCTCTCCACTTTATACTCTAGCACAACCTTCAGCTTTGCGTATACCACATACCATCTGAAGTGGCTCAAAAGTTGCCCCAAAATTTACCACTCTTATAGAGGCTCTAACAGCTAGACTTTATTATACTTTTTGTTGTCTGCTGAGGAGGGGAACAAAGCATGCATTTGAATGTCTCAAGTGCAATGATGTCAACTGGTAATTCATTCATGCATTCATTCAGTAGCTAAGTAAAACAGATGCCTTGTATTTAATTCCATTACTTCAACATCTCTGCTGGTGATCCCTGTGTGCGACATGTTGATTATCTGTCAGTTCTGGAGCTGATGGCACCTCAAATCTCTCCACAGTAATCAACAATTTGTAATGACAATGGAAACCATAGCAACATGCATACATAATCATGTAAAAGCTAGTCAATGTATAGCAAGGTGCAAGTCAAGAACAATAACATGTAGTTAAGTTGTCTGATAGTCAAATTAACAAATATATTTTCAAGCTAATAAAATAAACAAACAACCAAAATCCATTAAAAATAACAAATTGCAATGTTTGGACAAACAAGAACAAGTATACATATTTCAGTGATAAACACATCACTGCAGACATGCTTGAATCAAATTTATCCTTAACCCTGTCATATAAAAAAGCTGTTCTCCTAATATTGGTGGGCTTTTGATGAAATATTTCTTTGTGCAGTAGCCACTACACATATATAACAACTGTGGTACTGGCTGTAATTTATAATAAGTAGAAATGCTGGCTGTGACAACATAACATAAACAACTGTGGTACTGGCTGTAATTTACAGTAAGTAGAAATGCTGGCTGTGACAACATAACATAAACAACTGCGGTACTGGCTGTAACTTACAGTAAGTAGAAATGCTGGCTGTGACAACATAACATAAACAACTGTGGTACTGGCTGTAACTTACAGTAAGTAGAAATGCTGGCTGTGACAACATACACATAAACAACTGTGGTACTGGCTGTAACTTACAGTAAGTAGAAATGCTGGCTGTGACAACATACACATAAACAACTGTGGTACTGGCTGTCACTTACAGTAAGTAGAAATGCTGGCTGTGACAACATAACATAAACAACTGCGGTACTGGCTGTAACTTACAGTAAGTAGAAATGCTGGCTGTGACAACATACACATAAACAACTGTGGTACTGGCTGTCACTTACAGTAAGTAGAAATGCTGGTTGTGACAACATACACATAAACAACTGTGGTACTGGCTGTAACTTATAGTAAGTAGAAATGCTGGCTGTTACAACACACACATAAACAACTGTGATACTGGCTGTAACTTATAGTAGGTAGAAATAGTGGCTGTGACAACAGACAAAAACAAATATGGTACTGGCTGTAACTTACAATAAGTAGAAATGCTGGCTGTGACAACATACACAAACAACATTTCTGAGTTATTATTTAAGCTGTGAAAGCATTGCATTTTCTTCAATCATGAAGTCATCATAGGTCATAATAATCTCATATGACATCGCTCTGCTCCCCATGGCTAAGTTTATAAAACAAAATAAAACAAGACTGGATTTTTATTATCCTTTAGTCCTTTTTAGGAAGTAATTTTTTTGTTATTTAAAGCCCCACTCTGGCTTTTGCCAGGGGCCGCAATATAGGCAGGCCATAAATATGGCCAATTGTCTGAATGCGGTTTCTGGGACCTCTCCACGGTGATCCTCATCCGCATGGTGGCACTTTGTGTCATCGGGTGTTTATCGCTTGTGTGATGTTCTGGTAGGGTAGAAAGTCAGTCAGTCAGTCAAAACTGGTTTCATGGTTAAAGGGAAGGGAAACTAATTCTATGCTCCATTTGAATTTAGTGATTAATTTTCCTATGTGAAAAAAATTGTTTTTCACACAGTAAAGAAAAGTGAAAACATGAAATTAATATGAATTATTTGAGTGATCTGATAGTTGTTGTTGACTTCACGCTTGCTTGTTTGTCTGCTCAGTTGTCTAGGGGTCTCACCTAGGACTCCAATTTTTTTTTTTTAAACTTTTACTTCTCTCCTTCTAGTTTCCTAGGGTAGGGTGTCACAGAAGTACTACAATGTGTTTCTCTTTACAGAAACTTTGAAAAGTTTTTTTTAAAAAAAAGATATTTTTAAGGTGAGAAAAGGTTAAGACAGCGTTAAGTACACACTTTTCAGATGCTTAACAGGGCTCCGACTGGCTAAAGCACATAACATAAGAAATGGGTTCGAACAAATCTTCAGAATCTGGATGAGATGATTAGAAAAAAAAAATATATATAACTTTCTTCTTAATAATGCACATCTGAAGTTGCCCATAACCAAAAGCGGAGGAAACAATAAAACAAAGATACGGTTGTACCACAGTCTAAACTGTGGTTCAAAGATAGGAACTCACCACCCTAAAACTGGGAACTGATCACCCTACCTTGCTATGTCATGACCTAGATATGTGAAGGCTCAACAATTCATTTATCAGTAACAATATCCTATCTTTTTAAGTATCTTATCTTGTTAAATTCCAAAGTAGCAGCTCACTAATGCAAACTAGAAACAACAGAAGGCCCATGGCAAAAACAAAACATTTTAATTGTAATGATGCTATAAATAGAGATAACATCAGGGTATGACTGAGTGACAGAATTGGGGAAGTCACTAATGTGAGAATCATGGGTCATGTGGAAATGGCTGATTGATAGAACTGGGAAAGTCTTCTTTGCGTTCACCAGCCGTAAACTCCGGCGGAAAGTTCTGGTTGTTCGTCCACTTTAAGACTGCAGTCATGTTCCAGAACCTGAGTGTTGCATGTGCATACGTTTTACAGATCTGACTCATTTGAATGCAGACTGCTGGTTCCTTGCCTCTCAGGCAGATGTACTCTGACTTTGAAGGAAGCTCCCAATTAGTCAACTCCTACGACATGCTTTTGGGTAGACAGTGGTGATGAAATACAACTGCTGTGTGAAAGATGGAAGTTTGGAAGGGCCGAATGTAAGACAGGCCTGCGTGTCTAATTTGTAACCCTTTGAAAATAAAGTTTGTTCGTTCGTTCGTTCGTGGGTCTATTCTCCCCCCACCTTCTAATAGTGTCCCGGAACCCACACAGGGAGATTGTAATATTGATTCTTGTTGTATATTCCATGGAATAAACATGGAACTGATCATCATCATCATCGACTGTCATTTGGAGTAGTGTGGTCTACATTAGTGACCCCTAGACAATGATTTGGGTCGAATGAGTACGAGTGGAAGCAAGTACGAGAGAGAGACCCAGGAGAATAAAGGAGACACTTCTGTATAGAAACGTCTTCTTAACAGGAGGAAAGTGACTTCTTAACACTAATCAAATGATACAATTAATGCTTTACATGATTGATTAAACATAAAAGATTTTAGTAAAAATGAGCAGAATTTTTATTTCCAAAAATAGTTTAGAATAACTGGAAAAAAAAAGAAAAGAACGAGACAATAGGACAACAAGCAAACCACCCAACAAAACAACTCTGCCTGACATAGAACCAATAACCCACACATTTGTCGGCTGTAAACACCCACACACTGCACACCTAGAATTAACCTGGGTCAGCTCAAGTCAGATGCGGGCATCACAACCTCCAGCTCCAGCTGAACTGTGTGTGTTTTTTTTGTCTTCCCCTGCCCTTTATCCCTCCGTGAGACAGAGCTCCTCAAATAGCTCATCATTTGCTATCGTATGCATGTTCACCACATGCGCTCCTCAGTTTTTGTCACAGAAAAATTCCCTTCTCAACTTGTTTGGGGGTGGGGAAAGGAAAAAGGGGAGAGGAGGGGGGAGGGGGGAAGTGTTTCTGCCTTTATTCCCTGGACCATGTGGGTTCCAGTGTGCAAGAACATGCTAGTCATGAGTTATACAGTTTTCTCAATGTTGCCCTACTCAATGTCAGCATCTTTGCTCACCTCTTGATTACCCGGAAATTTAAGTGATAAATTACCCAGGCCAAAATTATTGAACAGTCAGCTCATAAACAGATCAAAATCAAAACCTGCATTTCACTGAAGCCAAAATAATGTAATGAAACATACAGCAACAAGGAGCAAATACAAATGAAAAATCACAATGAAAACTAAGTGATCACTTACTAAGCTGTTTGGTGCCTGAAATGGGATGACAGTGAGAAATGGATTCAAATACATACTCAAAGAGCTGTAATCTTATCTGTTATATGTTTTTTATACTGTTATATTGCATGGCGGAAAAGGGGGGGGAGGGGTCCTGGTGGTGGCATGTGTGCATGCATGTGTGTCCTTCACAGCCAAGTAACTATGCCATGTGCTCTAAAGGGTATCGATTCCTTTCATTTCACTGCATGAGTGTAATATTTGTTGAGATCCTTGGGGATTGTAGCTGGAGCTGCACAGCTCCTGCTTTGTGAGACAATTGGCGGGCGGCTGCAGAAGGAGACTGAGCCACATGGGATAAACCGCTGTCAATAAAGTCAACCCTTTTCACTTCAAACTTATTCTGCATTTTTGCCACCGTGTGCCGGCACAGTATAATCAGGCTGGTTTAATTTGACTTAACAGGCTCCTGCAACCCACACCCAATAAAACAGGGCTCCATAAGAATATGAGGATTGGATTTTTTATTTTTAAGAAATGATATTTGGTGATTTAACATTTCATGTTCAATTACCCCTTAATTCACTCGACACTGAACAACTGACAGTGTACAACACTACAGCAAATTCAAGTTTTTGTTTTTTGGTGGCATTTGAAATTATTTCAGAACTGACTACTTTAGTGCATTTTCCTCTGTAATAACCTGTGCACAGCATTGTTAACCTATGTAGGGAAACATTTTGTCTGCTTCTTTCATCATGCTTTACATAATCCTAAAATGCTAATCTTACATATCATTTCCCAGATCACCTGTGATGTCTATCTCAATTCAAATATATTTTTGTTTTAAACATTCCTGATGCCAGTTCTGGAGATGTTCCTAGGCAAAATGAGACGAGTCTGGTGTGCTGGGCTGAAAGGCGATATCACAGCCTAGCTGTAAACCATAACAAAATATGCCAACAGTCCTTGTATGTGAGAAGGCTGGAGAAGCAGTATTTCATCTGTTGCATGTCTAGAAATTAACTAGGTAAATTAACCAGGTTAGTTTTTAGTTCCTAACTGAGAATCAACTAAGTGAAAGACAACACCCACCCTCAGATGTTCCAGTTTCTCTCTGATGGTGATGAAGCCTAAGTGTAATTTGCCCCCAAAGTGATCAGCCAAACGACGATCATTATCATGGATGCCAAGGTAGGCTCCACACACTTCACAGACTCGCAGCTTTTGTTGCTGGTACGTGGAGGCAGGCATTGTGCTCCTCAGCTCCACCTGGAGAAATACAAGTCAAGCATTGGTTTCCTCAACTACTTCTGGAGAATGATACAAACACACCTACGATTTGAAGTAGGCGGGCTACAAGCCATCACAACATTGAGGAAATATGCTGGTCTCAGATTTATGAGAGCAGTAACTACACAGGACTTCATATATTGTTATGTCCTAACAATTGAGGACACTGCATGCTGGACATTCACATGAACATGAAGGTCTCTGTTTCAGCAGCTACCCCAAAGTACATATACTGATTTTTTTCCCTGAGACTTTGAAGAAGAATGTCTCTCATTTTGACCTCAAAGACAGCACCAGCGTGATTCACCCGGCTTTACTGTGAGATCATGCAACTGTTTGTGTCAGAGATTCATTACTACATGTATAACGCTGTGAAAACATCTGTTTTGTATAGACATTTTCTGGATGCAGTGGTGCAATACTTACCAGCTGGTCCACTAGTTTATTATCTTTTAATTTGGCATGCCCACATGTGTAGATCCAGGTGAGGGAGGTTAAGTGCGACTTCCCATTTCTTTCTAACCATTCAGAGCAGGGGCTGCTTGTGGTGATTTTCTGAAGCATGTTCATGGAGGGTAAATGAACACTGTATGTGTGGCTGCTTGTTCTGCTACCAACGGAAATGCTCTGAAAGCAGCTCACAGTTAGCTGGTCTGAAGGCCTCTGGAAGATGTTCTTACTCCTTGAGTCTGCAGCATTAATGTTTTCATTTACATTTACTAAAAGCCTGCACACAATAACAAAATCGTGTCAGCACAGAGCAGAAGGAGTTTAACAGTACGACAGAATCACTATTCTGAGATGTACAAGAGACATCCTGCACAATCTGCATGGTCTTCCCCGAATTGTGTGCTTATTTGGTTTCTCCTGCGTGGTTGTCTGCAGCAGCTGGTACCAGACAATTCTCATCAGATGGCCAAACCATTTCATCCGTTGTTCTTTAACAAAACTGCATCACTGGTTTTAGTCTTAGTCATTTTTTAATTTCTTCATTAAAAATGGTTTCTCCTCTTGTTACATCATTAAAAATGGCTTCTCCTCTTGTTACATCATTAAAAATGGTTTCTCCTCTTGTTACATCATAAAAAATGGTTTCTCCTCTTGGTACACCGGCAGCTCTTCTAAGCTAACAAAGTGACTGAAGGAAGCAAACCAAAGTTAGATACATACCTCAGCTTGAGACTTTTTAACTTTGAGCTCTTCCACTTCTTCCATCATCTTCATGGACTGCTCAACCTCTCCAGCGGCGCCAATTTCCTCAGCTTTGGCCATGAGTGTCCCAATCTGCTCCCCAAGTGCATGGATCTGATCTGCCTGTCAGCATTTGGGAAAAGAACAATGACCTGATCATAATTAGGAAACAAATTCTCCGTTTGGGCTCCAGGGCCCCATTATGGGGAAAACAAGAAAAGACCCACTGCCTACCCAACAAGCATGTCGTAGAAGTCGACTAACTGGGGACTTCCTTCGAAGTCAGAGTACATCTGATCGAGTGGCTAGGACCAACCAACTGTACAAAAATAAGCCAGTACAACGGATGCACACGCAGAAAGATCCTTGCGAACAGCCAAAGTCCAAATGGACGAAGAGCAGGAGCATACAGCCGGTGAACAAAGAAGAAGACGAAATAGATGAAAATGTTATGAGAAGGGATCAACAGAAAAACTTGGTGACAACTGACAAGCTCGATGTAAAAAAGTAAGGGGAAGACAAAGAGATAAATCCATAAATGGCTTGGCTGCAGTGATTGGGGGAGAGAAGAACAAAAGCAATGACCTGATCCATGATTCTGGTAATCTTATGGGATGGCAAATCATGACCACCTACTCACCAGCATGGCACATGATAATGATGAAGATTAACTATGTCATAGAAGCATTCTTGTCTTGCCCTATACCATAATGAAATCTTGTCCTCTACCAAATTGATACCTCAATTATATGTTTTAAGGATACTTAGTGATAAAGATATCTTCAGGTAGACAGGCTGAGATTGAACATCTGCAAGAAAATACTTTCTATACAAAACAACTGAAACACAAGAAAGTGATGTGCAACCTGCTCTTCATCTTCTGCATTCACGGTTAAAAGGGTGATGGCACGATGTGTTGTGGTTTACAGCTAGGATGTGACATTTATACGTCTTCCAGCCCACAACAACTGACAAATAAAACCTTAATTAGTCACTTTTGACAACATGCTTCTTAAGGAGCAGTAAATACTTTCTGAACAAATCAAGTGAAACATGAAAGTGGCGTGAAACTTCTAAATTAACCTTTAAAAGGGTGGTGGCAAGCTGTGTTGTCGTTTATAGCTAGGGTGTGATATCTGTATCTTTCAGCCCAACAGAAAACCTTCATTAGTCACCTTTTACAAAAGGCCTGTTAAGCGGCAGTGGGGTAAATACCCCCCCCCCCCCCTTTCCCGGAACCCACACAGGGAAAAGCAGGATGAAAACTTCCTTGATGGCCATGTGGGTGTGGCCCCCATAACTGCTATTTTTATGTGCCAGTGGAGATCTCACACAAAATGTTCTTCACTGTCCCATTTGAAAACCAGTTTTTTTTTTTAAAGTGTCAGTCCCAGCAAAATCTTGAAGCCTGCAAATGCAAAGTAAAAATGCATAAGGCAGCTGTCGGATGTGCCAATATTAACAGTCACATGCCAGAACTGCTGCTCATTGTTACTGCAAGCTCATTAGGCTGTGCTGTGTGAAGCCCTTCTGTATCAAAGAGCTATCAAGTTTGCTATAAGCCTATCTTTTCTAGTGCCTGACCTCTGTGTCTTCTTCTGCATTTTACTTTAAAAGGGTGGATGGCATGCCCTGATGTGGTTTAAAGAAAGCGATAGATGTGCCTTTGGCCACAACACGTCTGATTTTAGCCAGTTTTAATTAGTCCCCTTTTAGGACATGCATGTTAAGGGGCAGTGGATCTAACAACCCTCCCCTCTTTCCCCCCCCCTCCCCCCCCAATAGGGCCCCACAACCCACACAAAGAAATTAAGTGGTAAGGCCTTGCATCTGAGCACATCCATGGCCACAAGACAAGTGATTATATGTAGAATATATATTTGACTACTTGAATGGTTACAGCTATTCTGGAGTTACAAATGACGTGTATCACTTTCATTAGGCTGCACTTTGTGTTGTGTTTGCTGTACTGTTGGGCCACACTGTTTTAAAGAAGCTTCAAGTTTGCTATAAAAGATTCTTTCATACTAACTGATTTGGACATTAAGGCTAAACTACTACCATATACCAAACTGCTGGACATAAATTTGCCTACAAAAACCACAACAGCCAAAAAATTCTTGAGCTGGTTCTGCAATGTCCTGTAAAGGATACACAACTAACTTTTAAATAACTACCATATACTTCTTTATCTTCTTCTTCAGCAAATCCGAGCCCTTGAGGTTCATTGCTGCAGATATCACCTGGCTCCATTCATCAATCTGGTTGGTCTTCTCTTTCCAGTTGTAACACCAAATGTTTGCAGGTGTGTCAAGATATTATCTCTCCATCGTCTTCTTGGTCTGCCTAATGGTCTACGACCATTCATCTCCCTCCTGTATACAGTTTTTACTTTTCTGTCATCTCACTACCATATACACAGGACATTAAGACCCCCTTCCTATCAGGACTGTTAGTGTTACAGGGACATATTATGGCAGTCAAGAATAGAAACACTGCGCCTGCACGCATACACAAACAAATGTCAGTCAAGGCCCTTTACATGCCTGGCGCATCGGACAAGTAGTACTAGAAGTCGATCAGGATAATATAACAGCAACAAAGGCACAGCATCAGACAGTAGTACAAACAAATGAATGAATGCAGGTCCGTCTTACAATCAGCTCTTACACTCATCCTTCACATGGCAATTGTATTGTATCTATATATGATATGTTTATATAACAATATACATAATATGAATAGCAAGTAAAAAACATAGAGAGACGGACAGAAAGGTTCGAACGATGGACAGACAATGTATGTATGTGCATAAAAAGATTTGGCATCTGTTACATAAGGTCCATGCTCAATTGGAGTTGAAAGGCAACAAAATAACAAATGATTTCATTTTTCTCTGCAGCTCAAAGATCTTTGAATTCAAGGAAGACTGGCTTGTAAACAGCATCTAGTCTTGGAAACTGAAATATTCTGGTCATGTCAAGCACCAAAGCGGACTGGAAATAGCACTAGGGGCAAGCTGGGTGCAGGGAATAAGTGACACCTTGGGTATGAAAGTGCACCAGGTGGGAGATTTTCTTTCAGGAAGACCATGGTGAAAGCGACATTCTGCAAAAGACCTGCTACACAATGATGACATCTCAAATTATAAAATAAATGCAAACAAAGATGAACAATTTTAAATAAACAAAATAGAAACTACACCTGCCATCTGGCTATACCTTAGCATTCGCTTCTTCACTGAGCTCAGCCTGTGTTTCCTTGAGCCGACGTTTGGCAATCACTGTCTTGCGGTCACAGTCTGTGATAAAACTCAGAAGATGCTCCATGGCCTACAAAAACAATGTGATGCTTCATGCAGTTCTACAACTGAGCACAGATACACACAAGTCATCAACTTACAACAACTCAAATGGCTATACTTTCCTGGACAAGATGCAAGTGAAATGTTTCATGGTTAAAAGACAAAACAAAAGAAGGTCAGCAAGAGGCAGACAGTAATACAAGTGGGAAGATAAAATCACCAAATGGACTCTTTAAAAGAGTGTATACCCATAGTGACAGAAAGAATGTTGGAGATTATATTACTGCAGAAGTTCAGGCTCTCCTCCGAACTTCTACCCCCGCGGTATTGTGGCCTGAAATATCCGTTCGGTGCGTAGTCCAATTAAAAATACGCCGGCTCCGTATAACGAAACAAATCATCTAACAGGGTCTCAGCGATATGTTACTTGCGGACCTGTTTCTTATTGTTTCTGATTACCTGACAATTCTAAGAGACGCAACACTGCAGACGATAGTAGCAGATGACGAAAATAGCGACCGTTGACACTTTCCATTGTCGCATTGTCTGCCGACGACGAACAAATCGCGACAAATCTAGGATCGGCTCGGACAAACGACACAAATGCTTTAACAGGCTCTCAGCGATATGTTACTTGCGGACCTGTGTCTGTGGCTATGCCTCACCGCCGACCGTATCCCCCGCAAAACTAGATGGCTGGGACTCACAAGCGGCAGCTACCGAATCTCCTGCAACTTCCTCCAGTTACTTTGCTCGTGAGTCCCAGGCACCTAGTTTAGCCCCCCATCCGCGCCGCGCGTAGCGGCGCGGGGGATACACTCGGTGGTGTGTTTAATCACGTTTTGCGTATGCTGACAAGTCAGACATCTTTTTTTTTTATTAGTTGCGTATCCTTTACAGGACGTTGCAGAACCAACCCCAGCATTTTTTGGCTGTTGTGGTTTTTCTAGGCAAGTTTACGTCCAGTAGTTTGCCACTGCTTTTTGGACGGTCGGCTTCTCGATACCACTGTCGAAACCAACGCAAGGCCCGCAGCTGAGATCGAACCCGGCACCCCGGCATTACAAAGCGCGTTCGTAACGCCTAAGCCACAGCCGGCCGACGTCTGACATCTACCGCTGCTAAATTCTCAATCAGAAGAACAGTATTGCTAATCTGCGAGGGAGCGCGCGGTCTATCGCCTGTAATGTCTCGAAATTGTTAACGCTTGCTTTTTTTATCGTCTGCTAGTATCGTGTGCAGAAAACGCTCGACATTGTCACTGCTCGCTTTTATCGTCTGCTACTATCGTCTGCAATGTTGCGTCTCGTGACATTGTAAGGTACTGCTAGTTTTGCGGCAATTTGTTCCTCGGCGGGAACTCCGACAAAGCCGTATTTTTAATCGGACTAGGCACCGAACGGATAGTTCAGTCCGGATTACCGCGGGGGTAGAAGTTCGGAGTAGAGCCGAAGTTCATTATGGAAACAGTGCCTGAGAAAGAGGAAAGAGAAGTAATGTCACCATCAAATTCATAAATGTGAGAACACTGAACATGGATCAAGATGGAAGACTATCCACAATAAAGTTGTGCTCCTTCAAAGGTAACTCTCCACCTGATTAACATCTAATTGAAAAAAGTGTGAACTGCTTCCACAAAGTTTCTGTGTGGGGTGACAGACCCACTTCCCACCAATAAGCATGTTGTAGTAGCTAACTAATTAGGAGTTGGCTGAAATCAGATGTGTTCAACAAAAGGCGCAGATATCACAACTTAGCTGTAAACCACAACATAAAATAGTCAACTACCCTATCAAAGGTGAACAAAGAAGAAGAAGAAGAAAATTAACTGCTTCAACTAGATCATCTAAAAAAAAACGATGAGAGGCACACTAACCACCTGGGTATCAATCAGTATTGGCATCCTAACATCGGTCAAGAGTGATAGAGCATTCTACTTTACCTGATTTGCAATCAATGTCAGTTCTTTTAATGAACAAGGAAGTCTACACATTACTTACAACCATTCATGAATGCAGTGCTTTCAGCCTAGTGGAGGCAAATTTTAAAACAATCAATAACTTCTTGATTTTATTTTTTTTAAATTATTTTTTTTTCCTATTTCTCTGAATTTTAAGTCAAGTAGCAATATATAAACATGATAAATTGTATAGTATACGCAAACCGTCAACTCTTATTATAAATGTAAAGTCAGCAAAGGACCCTTTCCACAAGCTGTACCTAGCTACTAATGTCAACAGTTTCAGACCAATCAACACTCAATGGTCACCTTTGTTTCCCAGAAAATTTCCTACAGCTATTGTTTAGGCTGTGTCAGCTTGATTGCTCAGGTTAAAGAGAAAAAAATACCCGCCCCGAAGTGGATACAATGAGGCAACACACATCTGATACAAACTGTTCTACATATAGTAAACTAAAGGACCCTTTTCAACAGCTTCTCTAGATCTCCACAGGAGTGTCTACTGGTGATACCACAGCAGGTCCCAAAATTTACATAGCAAACTGACAATTTGAGTGTATACAGTATCAAGTCAACAACTACTGAGGACAACTGAACATCTTTGAAAATGCTCCAAGTGCAGCCAAGTGCAACTTGCGGCAGTCTCATTACTGAGGTTTGGGCTATCCTTATTTTCATATTTGGCCAAAGATGGCGATGAGTAGCAGTGTTAGTGTTCACTATCTGTAATTTGTCTTCACATCGAAGTCTTCTCTTGTCTTGCACTGTTATTTTGTGTGCATTTCCAATGCAGGATATTCTGTGTTTTTCATAACAGTAGAGGGCATTGTGGTTGTGCATGACGACTGATAGAAATTTTAGCCTTGACCAGTACATTGTGTTTGCAATGTTTTGACTACGAGGGTCCAATATTCAGGGAGACAGAACCTGTCAGTAGGGGACTGCAATTGTCTAGAGGGAAACACCATTTCAACAATGGTACTGAGCGCTGAGCATTCAGAAAGCAGTCGTAAAGTACTGAATCTGAACTGAATAGCAAAAGCAACCAGCCAACAAATGCTGGGGTTGGTTTTGCAACATTCAGTGTAAAAGATATGAAACTGACTTTTCTATGTGACCACACTGACAGCACTTACATCAATATCATAATAGTAGTCTCTTGTCTTCGATGCCAATTCATAGTCTGCACGTAGGGCAGGATCGTGTATGCTCGGACACTCTCCCATGTCCATCCGCTGTAACAGAAAGAGTATTGCTTTAGGTCTAAAAGCTGAGTAACCCTTAAGGCCACACAAACAGTCCTACATTAGGTTCAACAGCTAAGGAACCCTTAAGTCCACACAAACAGTCCTACATTAGGTCCAACAGCTAAGGAACCCTTGAAGCCACACAAACAGTCCTACATTAGGTTCAACAGCTAAGGAACCCTTAAGTCCACACAAACAGTCCTACATTAGGTTCAACAGCTAAGGAACCCTTGAAGCCACACAAACAGTCCTACATTAGGTTCAACAGCTAAGGAACCCTTAAGTCCACACAAACAGTCCTACATTAGGTTCAACAGCTAAGGAACCCTTAAGGCCACACAAACAGTCCTACATTAGGTTCAACAGCTAAGGAACCCTTGAGGCCACACAAACAGTCCTACATTAGGTTCAACAGCTAAGGAACCCTTGAGGCCACACAAACAGTCCTACATTAGGTTCAACAGCTAAGGAACCCTTGAGGCCACACAAATGTTACTGCATTTGTGAAAATGTTAAAGAACAATGGTCTAGTGTGTCCTTCTATCAGGTGCAAACAGGTTAAAGAACACTGGTCTAGTGTGACCTTCTATCAGGTGTAAACCGGTTAAAGAACACTGGTCTAGTGTGACCTTCTATCAGGCGTAAAAGGTTAAAGAACACTGGTCTAGTGTGACCTTCTATTAAGTGTACACAGGTTAAAAACACTGGTCTAGTGTGACCTTCTATCAGTTGTAAACAGGTAAAAGAACACGGGTCTAGTGCGACCTTCTATCAGGTGTAAACAGATTAAAGAACATTGGTCTGGTGTGAACTCCTACCAGATGTAAACATGTTAAAGAACACTGGTCTAGTGACCTTCTATCAGGTGTAAACATGTAGTAAGAACACTGGTCTAGTGTGACCTTCTATCAGGTGTAAACATTTGAAGAACACTGGTCTAGTGTGACCTTCTATCAGGTGTAAACATGTTAAAGAACAATGGTCTAGTGCGACCTTCTATCAGGTGTAAACAGGTTAAAGAACACTGGTCTAGTGTGACCTTCTATCAGGTGTAAACAGGTTAAATAATATTGGTCTAGTGGGACCTCCTATCAGGTGTACGCAGGTTAAAGAACACTGGTTTAGTGTGACCTCCTACCAGATGTACGCAGGTTAAAGAACACTGGTCTAGTGTGACCTTCTATCAGGTGTAAACATGTTAAAGAACACTGGTCTAGTGTGACCTTCTATCAGGTGTAACAGGTTAAATAATATTGGTCTAGTGGGACCTCCTATCAGGTGTGCGCAGGTTAAAGAACACTGGTTTAGTGTGACCTTCTATCAGGTGTAACAGGTTAAATAATATTGGTCTAGTGGGACCTCCTATCAGGTGTGCGCAGGTTAAAGAACACTGGTCTAGTGTGACCTTCTATCAGGTGTAAACAGGTTAAATAATATTGGTCTAGTGGGACCTCCTATCAGGTGTATGCAGGTTAAAGAACACTGGTCTAGTGTGACCTACTACCAGATGTACGCAGGTTAAAGAACACTGGTCTAGTGTGACTTTCTATCAGGTGTACACAGGTTAAAGAAAACTGGTCTAGTGTGACCTTCTATCCAGTGTACACAGGTTAAAGAACACTGGTTTATTGTGACCTTCTATCAGGTGTAAACAGGTTAAAGAACATTGTGACCTCCAATCAGGTATTAAAAAGTGTGACCTATTTCTATTTATTTCTATGAGTGCCAATTAGTGCATGGTAATAATATTATCTACATGTTAGGTCTGAATGCCATTTGTAAGGTGCATTTGGTAAACATGGTAATGTAGTTAGCCTCTGCACATTCAAATACAATTTACCATACAACAACGAAGAACAGATGCAAATTTTCAATAACATCTCAAATTCCTAATCCTTTATTCCTGTCACTCGGAGAAAGCCATTTCTCCTATATTTATGGGATTTTAATGATATGAAGACTTTGGAGGCAGCAGCCACTGCACACATTTCACAGCTTCTGGTACTGGCTGTAACTGCAAAGTGTGTAGAAATGGTGGGTGACACTATTCATACCCAACAACAGTTATTAGATTTTTAAAAATTAGCAGGTAACTGTGATGTCACTGTTACACTATTATAATTACAATAATCTCAAATGATGTCATTATGCTCACCTAGGCTAAGTTAACAAAACCCCTTCTTTCATCGTCGAAGGGATACAACAGTTAATTCTATGCTACATCTGAAATTAGTGGAATTTTTTTACTTACTTAAAAAAAATTCACATAAAAAAGTTCATTTAAAAAAAAAAGTTTAATTATTTTAAGTAATTTCATGGCTTATTGAAGCTGTGGACTTCACGCTAGTCTATCTTCTCGGTGGTCTAGGGGTTCGACTGACTGGATGTTTATTTAAAAAACAAAATAAAGGGCCCAAGACTGCAAATTTCTTCTGCTTCTCATTCTTTATTTTCCAAGGGTACCGTTTCCCAGAGAATAATAAGGATGTGTTTTCTTTTTAATAACATTCTGAAAAAGTTTTTGTTTTTTTTCTTCAAGATTTTTAACAAGGAGACAGGGTTAAGCTGGTAATTTAGGTAT
Source organism: Candidula unifasciata (assembly GCA_905116865.2). Lineage (NCBI taxonomy): Eukaryota > Metazoa > Mollusca > Gastropoda > Stylommatophora > Geomitridae > Candidula > Candidula unifasciata. The sequence goes on from CAJHNH020005001.1 coordinate 190,393, forward strand.
GTCTCATCATAGGGATATTTCTTTATACCAATGACAATTTTAACGCTATCTTTTCCAAGTCTGCCGTTCCAGCTGCTGTACTCAAGCCTTTCATTTCCCACTGAATTATCTCTTTGTGTACGTCTTGCTTACCTGCCTTGAACATTTCCCTCTAGATGTTTAATAAGATATGTAATTTTGGCAATTATATCCTGCTACCCCGAGATGCCACTAATTCAGCTTCACTACCCGCTACAAACTATCCATTACAAATCCTTATAAAAGCCAGTACACTGACACTGCTGCATTTGCCAGCGCCCAACAAGCCTAGTTAATGGCATTTATTCTGTCTGCAGTTGCAGTCATTTTTTTTTAAAATCATGATTATGTCATAATATTCCTTTAGCATTTAACAGTCACACATCAATGGGGTAGGAGTCCCTGTATGAGTCACCCTACAAATTGTTTGTTAGGCCCAAAGAAAAGTAGTAGTTTACCACTCCACTTCAATTGTGTTTTTACTGATTACTTCCCTTGATGTACTTCTTTTTCTTTTAAATAAAATTGTTGTTTATATAAATACATTACTTTTTTTTTATAGGAGTGGAGTGACCTGCATAAAGTGATCGGTTTTAAATGATCTTCCCCCCTCCCCCAGGGATTTCTGAGGTTTCGGCCTTTTTTCCTCAAGAGTTTCCAGACCTGAAATTTATCATACACAAACAAAACTTTTCATACAACTAAAACCTACAACCAGAAGGATATATATAAATCACAAACAATGACAACCATGCATACTAAAATAAGCCTGCAAGCAAATTTGTTCAAATGTAACTCAAGAGGGTCTGCTTATAAGCAAGTATACACAATATTGACTACCATACATGCACTGCCAAAAAAAAACAAAAAAACTCAAACGTTAAAGAACAAGCAACATTCAGTTAAATTGATGTACTTTGTAAACAATGACAGCCTGGAATATCATTTGATTATCTTGATGCTCTCAAAGCGCCACAACAGAATACAACATGAGACACCACAACATTTAATATACTGCATGGGCAACAGGTGCAAGAATAATTAAATTGCTCAAATATCTCATGACAACTTTGTTTATAGTCAGCCGAACTGGAGAAACCCAAACATGCTCTCTGTATTCTTACGTAGTATGTCTACAGCTGTGGATGCGTCAGTCCAACAGCTACTGAAATAAAAACACAAACAAAATGAACTTGAGATCTGATCCAACTTGTTGTCGGAGGTTCCAAAATCTTCTGAAAGAGCAGCCACCACAACCAGCATGAAAATAACTACACATATTTTTTTTTTAATGAAAACCCCTACACATAAACTTACCTTACAAGAGCTATAGAGTAAATTAAACAAGTGGTTAGCAAAACCGAAGCCTGTCGCACTACAGAAATAACCGAAAGGTACTCAGTCTCCCCAAGAGCTCATCAAATCGTAAATAATCTATCCACACAGTTGGCTAGCTGTACGCAGGTGTATACCATCCCACAAGTTAATTCTGCTAGGTAAACATATGTTTTCAATTTTGCTGTGCTTGTTGCCTTATCACAAACTGTGAGCTGTCTAGGTGTCAGCCATTTTTTCTGTAAACATTTCTCTTCTATCTGTGTTCCATAACCTCTCAAAAGGTAACCCTACAACATTTGTCACTGAAATCCACATGCCATGCTAGATGGCATTCAGTATATCAGTCGAGCACATTGCTTGACTTTCCACATTATCCACATCAGCAAGCCTGCCTATTTGTTTCTCCTTGCACATGCACGACCTAGCCGAAAAATTAAACTGACTTCAGGCAGCCCTAATCTCCTCACAGACTCCAACCAGAACAAAGTTCATCTAAATCTTTCTGACCATTTCAGTGAAAAGTTTGTCCTCAACCAAGTTACCGCTTTAGTTCCTGGCGTGACTTCCGCAGGCAGAGTACTCATGGTCCAATCCACTGGAACCTTTCCAACTGTCCAGACAATGCTGTTTTATTTATACAGGGCAGCATAGGAATCACAGGCCAGTGTGACTACATGACCTGCTGATGTTAAGAACCACTGACCACAATCTGAACATGGCATTTCAGGACAATTGTTGCCCTCGCATGTATGTGGCATGTTTGTTCTCAGACGCACAGCTCTCAACACATCTGAGACTTGTGTCTTGACAACGACCTGGCTACCACCAGGAGATAAAAGATAAGTGATATTGTGTATTTGCGTAGTATTGTCTATTCTATGTGTGTGCTGAAGAAGGCTCTCAGGTTTTGTTTGTGTTTGTTGTATAGTGAAGCTCGCTGATATACTTTTCGTTCGGTTTTATATCTTTCCTCAACATATCTCAACATATCTGCAATGATTTTCTACTTTACTATTACCTTTCTGACTGGCCCCCTCCCTATAACACGGTACCATGTCCTCCTCAAAACCTGTAACATTCATGCCCCACATGCATGCACCTTCATATCATAGCAGAGGCTGACCTTGACATCTTCACCCATCTGTAATTCAGAGGATGTCATAAAGGACTCTACCATCCTCAGTTCTCCAAGTGTATCTAGCAATCAGAAGATGTTGTGATGTCAACTCTTTCTAATATTTCAGTGTTTGTAATCCTGTCTTGTCAACAGTGGCATACCTATTCTTTCCAATATTTCAGTGTTTGTAATCTTATCTTGCCAACAGTGGCATACCTACTCTTTCCAATATTTCAGTTTTTGTAATCTTGTCTTGCCAACAGTGGCATACCTACTCTTTCTAATATTTCAGTGTTTGTAATCTTGTCTTGCCAACAGTGGCATACCTATTCTTTCCAATATTTCATTGTTTGTAATCTTGTCTTGCCAACAGTGGCATTTCCTGGCTTAAACATCCAGAGGGTACCTATCCATGAGCTGATACTGCTTGTTACTTAATGCCAAATATTCTTCACAGGCATCACAACGTAGTCACAGCAACGGTCCTTTCTCTGACCTGAGCTACCGGTCGAATAAAAGACTCCTTCGTATAAATTACTACATCAGCCTGCATATCAAATAAATCAGATGACAAAAAGTTACTGAAACCCGCACAAGACTACTCTTTTTTTTCTAACTGGCAAAAAAAAAAAAAAAAAGATGTATACACACTGCACTGCACAGAAAGCATTTCAATGTACAACGTTTAGTGCATGGAATTTACACAGAAGGTGCCGATTTTAAATGGATCCAACTCACGGTTTCTTACGTACCAAATCCTAGCATGTATGTTACAGTAAGACACACCAAAGTGATCCCAAGAAGCATTTTTGAAGCTAAATGAGGAATAAGAAAAAAAAAGTAATGAAAACAATTGCCTGGCAAAGTTTGTACAAAAACTGGCCAGTCAGTTGTCTTGACTGCCTTTGCTTACCGTGTTTGCCAGAATGTCATGTGGGCAACAGCCGAGGAGGAAGCTTTTACATACCCGAGGGTCATCAAACTTCACTCGATATTTGTCGGCATTGCCTACGGTCAGTGAGAATTTCATGGAGAAAAAATGGGAAAACTGTTAACATGTTGTGCACAAAAATTTGGTAACAAAGCAGGTGTTTACCAACACATACCTGGCTTTTGGGTCCAGTACAGGTCACACACATAATTTTATTACATGTCTACACGTGTGCAACACTAAACTAACAATTTAATTTATACCCTGCTCTGAATGCAGGAAAAGCTGCAGTAGGTGAATTATTGTCTATTCTTCTTTTCTTCTTTTTTTGCATTCACCAGCTGTAAACTCTGGTAGAAAGTTCTGGTTGTTCATCCACTTCTGGAATGCAGTCCTGTTCCAGAACCTGAGTGCTGAGTGTGCATCCTTTTGACAGACCTAACACATCTGTGTGCAGACTATTGGTTCCTTGCCTCTCAGGCAGATGCACTCCGACTTCGAAGGAAGCTCCCAATTAGTCGACTCTTACGACATACTTTCGGTTAGGCAGTGGGCCTATTCTTGTTTTCCCTATAACAGGGCCCGGATGCCCACACAGGGGACTTCTTCTTTCTCTCTTTACCCTTCAAAGGCCAGAAGACATGTTTTGTTGGGGTTTACAGTTTGACATATCTGATTCCAGCACATGCTTCCTTTGTCCACTTTAACGACATGCTTTTTTTTTTTTAAAGAGGACAAAGGCAATTCCCCCCCCCCCCCCCCTTTTGCCCCCCAAATTAGGCCCCAGAACCATATTTGGACAAAGGGAATAAAGAGCTATAGTGTGTTAATAAAGACAGATTTGCAGTGTGTGAGTTACAAATTACAGTGTGTGCAAGAAGAGTTGGAGTGTCTGAATAAAGAGCTGCAGTGTGAGCATAAAGAGCTGCAGTCTGTGCATGAAGAGCTGCAGTGTGTGCATAAAGAGCTGCAGTGTGTGCACGAAGAGCTGCAGTTTGTGTGTGTGAAGAGCTGCAGTTTGTGTGTGAAGAGCTGCAGTGTGTGCATGAAGAGCTGCAGTGTGTGCATGAAGAGCTGCAGTGTGTGCACGAAGAGCTGCAGTTTGTGTGTGTGGAGCTGCAGTGTGTCCATGAGAGCTGCAGTGTGTGCATGAAGAGCTGCAGTGTGTGCATGAAGAGCTGCAGTGTGTGCATGAAGAGCTGCAGTGTGTGCATGAAGAGCTGCAGTGTGTGCATGAAGAGCTGCAGTGTGTGCATGAAGAGCTGCAGTGTGTGCATGAAGAGCTGCAGTGTGCGCATGAAGAGCTGCAGTGTGCGCATGAAGAGCTGCAGTGTGTGCATCAAGAGCTGCAGTGTGCGCATGAAGAGCTGCAGTGTGTGCATCAAGAGCTGCAGTGTGCGCATGAAGAGCTGCAGTGTGTGCATCAAGAGCTGCAGTGTGCGCATGAAGAGCTGCAGTGTGTGCATCAAGAGCTGCAGTGTGTGCATGAAGAGCTGCAGTGTGTGCATAAAGAGCTGCAGTGTGCGCATGAAGAGCTGCAGTGTGTGCATCAAGAGCTGCAGTGTGCACATGAAGAACTGCAGTGTGCGCATGAAGAGCTGCAGTGTGTGCATCAAGAGCTGCAGTGTGAGCATGAAGAGTTGGAGTGTCAGAATGAAGAGCTGCAGTGTGTGCATCAAGAGCTGCAGTGTGTGCATGAAGAGTTGGAGTGTCAGAATGAAGAGCTGCAGTGTGTGTGTGAAGAGCTGCAGTGTGTGTGTGTGAAGAGCTGCAGTGTGTGCATGAAGAGCTGCAGTGTGTGCATGAAGAGCTGCAGTGTGCGCATGAAGAGCTGCAGTGTGTGCATGAAGAGCTTCAGTGTGCGCATGAAGAGCTGCAGTGTGTGCATGAAGAGCTGCAGTGTGCGCATGAAGAGCTGCAGTGTGTGCATGAAAAGCTGCAGTGTGTGCATGAAGAGCTGTAGTGTGTGCATGAAGAGCTGCAGCGTGTGCATGAAGAGTTGGAGTGTCAGAATGTAGAGCTGCAGTGTGCACATGAAGAGCTGCCACATGTGCATAAAGAGCTGCAGTGTGTGCATGAAGAGCTGCAGTGTGTGCATGAAGAGCTGCAGTATAAGGAGCTGCAGTGTGTGTAGGTTATGTATGAATGAACACAGCTGCAGTATATGAACGAACAGCTGCAATGTGTTAATGAACAGCAGCAGTCTATGAAGGAACAGCTGCAATGTGTTAATAAACAGCAGCAGTCTATGAAGGAACAGCTGCAATGTGTTAATGAACAGTTGCAATGTGTGAATGAACAGCTGCAATGTGTTAATCAACAGCTGCAATGTGCGAATGAACAGCTGCAATGTGCGAATGAACAGCTGCAATGTAGTGTGAATGAACAGCTGCAATGTGTGAATGAACAGCTGCAATGTAGTGTGAATGAACAGTTGGTTAGTTAGTTAATTAGTTAGTTAGTTAGTTAGTTAGTTAGTTAGTTAGTTAGTTAGTTAGTTAGTTAGTTAGTTAGTTAGTTAGTTAGTTAGTTAGTTAGTTAGTTAGTTAGTTAGTTAGTTAGTTAGTTAGTTAGTTAGTTAGTTAGTTAGTTAGTTAGTTAGTTAGTTAGTTAGTTAGTTAGTTAGTTAGTTAGTTAGTTAGTTTTAGTTAGTTAGTTAGTTAGTTAGTTAGTTAGTTAGTTAGTTAGTTAGTTAGTTAGTTAGTTAGTTAGTTAGTTAGTTAGTTAGTTAGTTAGTTAGTTAGTTAGTTAGTTAGTTAGTTAGTTAGTTAGTTAGTTAGTTAGTTAGTTAGTTAGTTAGTTAGTTAGTTAGTTAGTTAGTTAGTTAGTTAGTTAGTTAGTTAGTTAGTTGGTTGGTTAGTTAGTTGGGTTATCATCATTGCACTCCGGACATGTCCAAGGTGCTCAGATCATCCTCTCAGTAAAAACTCCAACGTCCGATGGCTAATAGTACAAGTTCTATGTTGATTAACAAGTCTTCTGGCGTGTCTGGTGTGCATCTCGATTTTTGCTATGCCGATCTTAATTCACAAGTCTGCCATTCTGGCGAGTGATGTGGATTCACTGCCACCAAAGTCCTCTATCCTTCCCATTCTCTCAGGGCATTAATAATATCAGCATGATCCATAGGCTGACCGTCGGTAGTGATAGCAGATCCAGCCAACCTGTCAGCTCTTTCATTTCCATCGACGCCTGCGTATCCCGGAACAAAAATAAAGGTGACTCCACGCACAGTGGACTTCTGTAATGATTCAAGCCATTGACTTCGCACAGAACCTGCGTGAACCCTCCGGATCATACTCATTGAATCACTGAGTATACATACGCGGGTGTATTTTTGTGTTTCAAGGCAGGCAAACGCTTGCGTCACTGCCATCACCTCCATCGTCATGTTGCTGGTTGTCATGGAGAAGGCCCTGTTGGCTTCTTTGACTGTTCTGCCCGCTGAGTGTGCTGTGAATGCCCATGAGATTCTTTTTTGGCGTATAACGGATCTGTCTGTGTAGATTAGTGCATCTGAATTTTCACTGATGAGAGCGTTGACCACTGCATTAACAGCAACAGGATTCTCTTCTCTACATTGCCTGTTGAGTGTGACAATACAGGAAAATGTACAAATAAACGCATGAGGCACAGGTATCCACTCTGCACCAGGTATGATGTCGGTTAGGCTGCATATTTGCCTAACAACATCTTCTGCCCGACCCAGCTACGATTTTCCCCTCTTCAGTCTGTCACCCTTTTCACTAAAAAGCGCTTGATGCAGTGGATGTTTCTTATCAGCACATATTTTTAGGTATGCTCGAGCCCTCCACATCCTGATCCTTTGGTTCATTGTTGGTAAGTCAAGTTGATACCTCATTGCTCCACAGGATGTGTCTCTTGTACATCCCAAAATAATGCGCATGGCTTCATTTTGCACCTTTTCGAGTTGTTTAATCTGGGTAGCACTGACAGTGAGGATGGCCAGAGCGTATTCAATGGGGGGAAAGACCAGACCGTAGAATACAAGTATTAGTAGTCTTTGCTCGATATTAGAAGCAGCCATAATCCTCATTGCAGATAGACCTTTGCGTGCTTTTGTTATCACATGGTCAACGTGTTTCCTGAATGACAAGCTGCGATCCAATCTCACCCCGAGAAACGTGATAACGTTGGTTCTGATCAATACATTATCATGCATTTTCACTTCTGGTAAGTCCGACTTGACAATGTGATTGTTCAAAGAGAAACATGACACTGATGCCTTCGAAGGATTGACATAGGCATTGGAATCATCACACCAGGCGGCAATTCGATCGAGTTCTTTGTGCATTGTGCTAGCGATCTCCTGTCTATCACGCCCTCGCCGATAAATCAAAATGCCATCAGCAAATGACAAAGTCCTTCCCTTTCCATTCAACTGCTGCTCAGAGATCATCACTGTATACACGTAGAATAAGACTGGTGATAGCGGTGATCGCTGTGGTAAGCCTGGACATATCGTTTGTGGTTCTGAGGACCAGCTACCACATCTTAGTACTATCTTTCTCTGGAACAGGACCGCAGCAATCCAGCGGATCAGAATAGGATTTACTTCTAGTTTAAGCAGTAATTGCATTAAATATTCATATGGTACTTTATTATAGGCATCTTTTAAGTCCAACACTGCCGCACATGTCTCTTCTTTAATCTGAAATCCCTCGTAAACATTGTAGGCGAAAACTGCAGCATTGAACCATGTCTCTTTATTCAACCTGTACCCTCCAAGTGTTGGTGGGAACTTATCAAGTAGTTCCAAGTAGGTGGTCAATCTTTGTGCAACAATTTTCTCCAAAAGTTTGCCAACAGTATTCTGCATCGAGATGATTCTGAAGCCGCAGATCTTTGAGTGGTCTTTATTTGGCTTTGTTATTGGGAACAAATAATTATGAAACCATTCCTCTTGTATCTGGCCTCTCTGGATGCTGATATTGAATTCCTTTGCCATGCTTTTCAAATCAGCATTCGACATCATCAGCATGTCATTGTATTGGATGCCGTCAGGGCCTGGAGCAGTGCTGCGCGATTTCTTGAGGCAAGTTCTTAAGGTATCTGCAGTGATTGTAAAATCAGTGCCTAGCACAGTGTTCTCGCACAGCATTGACAGTTTCATCTTAACCCCTATTCTTGCAGCTTCGTCTTTCTGGTCACTTTGCTCCAAGTAGCGTGCAAGAAGGGTTCTTCCTTTATCAGCATCAGTTCTCTGCCATATCAGGTCTGTACCCTGAAAATCAGGGATTCCCCTTGGTGGTGCGGTGCCGTGCATGCTCCGTTGAAGGCACCAGATCTCTCGGAGCAAACGCTCTTGCAGAATTTGTTCCATTTTGCTGTCTTGGCTTCCTTCACAATTAACTTGAAAGCCACTGTCTGCTTGTTGACCTCATCTTTCAGACTGATCAGGCATTCAGAAAGTGACGGATCAGTTTTCCTTGCCTTTTGCCATGCCTTGACAGCTTTCCTTTTTTATAGCCACACCATGTTGACTACTTCTTTCCACCATGGTGGCTGGGTCCATCTCTCCCACCATCTGCGATCTGCTCTTGTTTTACTCTGTCTGATTTTGCTAATGGCCTCTTGCCCTGTACGGTCATATATAAAAGCAGGCACATTGATTACATGACCTTTGTTGTTGCTCTTCTCCACCAGGACGACGCAAGGAAAGTGATCACTGTCATGGTAGCCCAGTGCGCTCCACCTGCATCCTGATGCAATGGAGGGAGACACTAGGGCCAGGTCAGTTACGCTGTCAGAATCCCCTTGTTGGGTTGCCATTCATGTAACCTTTCCATCGTTCAAGCATACTAGATCGACAGACACTAGGGCATCCTCCAGGTCTTCTCCCTGTTTATTAGTGATTACATTGCCCCACTGGTTTTCTCTGGCGTTGAAATCTCCGCAGTAAAGGACTTTCTTTTCCTCTGTCTGGAGCAACAAACTCTGCCATTTCGCTGTATCCACCTTTCCATTGCAGGCATAGACATTGACAATCACAAACTGGGCCGGGCCCAACACTCTGACTGAGTGTACTTGTAAGTCATCATTATTCCACTCAGACATGTCCACCTCAGACACCGGTATGTTGTCACGAACAAGAATGAGCTGTCCGAGGTGCCATCTATTGTAGAAGGATTGGAAGCCCGCAATTTTAACGATCTCGTCATCGAGGTGTGTTTCCTGTAGGACAACGATGTCATTGCTGTAAAGAAGCTTCTCGAAAATGGGTCGGCGTTGATTGAATGGGTAAATAGTCGCCATCGGATGTCGAATACACCCTGAGGAAAGTCTGAACTCACGTGCATGTACACCATTGCACGGTTCAGACCCCATTCCGATGAAACTTTCACATTATACGTGAGCAAAAATAGCAAATTTGCGCCATTCGCCTCAACGGACGAAAAAGCATACCACCATTGTGGCTGTTTACCAGTGTGAATGAACAGCTGCAATGTAGTGTGAATGAACAGCTGCAGTGTATGAATGAAAATTTACTGAAAATGACAGATGAACATGATGCTCTTCCATCTTCTCCCATTCACACATCGTAGTCTCACAGATTTACAGTGCTCTCCCCTCACCCCCCACCCGCCCATCTACACAAAGTTCTCTCTGCCTTCTCCATAAATGTGATATCTGCCAGAATGCTGACCTAGTTGCTCTCAAACACTGTGGCCCATAAGCCTAAACACACACCGTAGGAATACATACTTTTTGACAGGTCCTATCCATGCCATGAAGGTTTTGACTGGCATCTTTTCATCTTTCTAGACGACAGTGTCATATTGCGCTATGAGAAGGCATAGGACCCACAGCCCATGGCGAGGGCGAGTGTGACTAGCAAGGCCTGCCCATGTCAAGAATAGTCTTCCACAATTATAACTTGAGATTTCAGGACCGTCGTTGCCAACATTTGTGGTTAGTCTGTTTCTTCTCAGATGCTCGGCTCTCATCTTTTTTTGCAATCAATTCTTCCTTCATTCTCATTCCCTTTCTGATGTGCCCCCTCCAAACAACACGGTCCAGACCTTTTGTTCCGAGTGCGCCTCAATACCTGTATCATTCATGTCTCTTGCACACATCTTTATATCATAGTAGAAATGATGAAGGTTTTGGGTCTATGTTAACAGTTGTATCTAAGTGCTGTGTGCGAACCCATAGCAGCAGCAACAGGATTGCCAGAGGTCAAAGTTTGTGACAGTGCACATTAATATTCATGAAACATTCTGTTCAAACTATGAAGCTGAAATAATTGCACTGGAAACAGCAGTATACCACCTAAAGACTGTAATGGATGTTTACCCTTCAAAGGTCCAAAATATTGTCATCTTCACAGATTCAATGTCTGCCCTTCAAGCTCTGGAGGGCAGTGAACGCTGCAGAACTGACATAGCCAAGATAATCCTGGATGCTGATCAGCTTATTTCCTCATACAACATCAGAATAGTGATGCAGTGGATTCCAGGTCACTCCGGCACACCAGGTAATGACAGAGCTGACAGATTGGCAAAGAAAGGAGCAACACAAGAACAACCACCTACAGCGACAACCCTCCAGACAGCAAAAACACTGATAAGAGCTATAAACAAAGAGTCTTGGTTGAACAGATGGGCCATGGGAGACACTGGAAGAGAGGTTTATAGACATATGTCTGGCCCTGATCCTAATGACAGCATTAACCATCTAACAAGAAGGGACCAGGCCACCATCTTCAGACTTAGAACGCAACATACTCCACTCAATGGACACCTAAACAGAATACAGCCACAACACTCCCCAGAGTGCCAGCTATGTAACTACCCCTACGAAACTGTTGAATGCCATCTCTTTGAGTGCCCAAAACTCAGTGAGACAAGAAGAACGCTACTTCCTCCGAGACCAGACAAGTGGAACACCTTGTACGGAGGAAAAGAACAGCTTGTGAAAACATGCAAATTCCACTACATGGCATTGGGCCAAAGGGCGAAAGCTCATGCGCCGCTGGATCGATAACAACAACAACAACAACATATTCATGAAACAGTTGTCAGAAGTGAGTGTTAATACAGTGAGCCGATGTGGTGTAGTGGCTAGACACTCGCCTGCGGGTCTAAAGGTCATGGGTTAAAATTTGAACAGAGCCAAACTTTTTCCCCCCCCAAAAAAACTGACCTTGACTCCAGGGTTAACTCAGCCTCAAGTGGGTACCAGGTAAAGTCCTGGGAAGTAAAAGCAGCCGGTGTGATGTTGACCACATCACCCACCAAATGCTAACTGGTCTATAAATTATAGATCTTTTTTCTTCTTCATTCACCAGCTGTAAGGTCCTGGTTGTTCATCCACTCGAACTTTGACTTTGAGCCAGTGTCTGAGTTTTGTACATTCATTTTACTAGTTTAATTGTGTGCAGATGGTTGCTCCTTGCTGCTGGGGCAGATGCACTCCGACTTCGAAAAAAGCTCTCAATTGGCCGATTCTTACGACATGCTTGTTTGGGTAGGCAGTGTGTCTGTTCTTGTTTCCCCCATAATGGAGCCTCGGAATCCACAGGGGAAGGACGAGTGATCTCAAAGATATGGTAAATATAGTTCTAGCGCTATGCCCAATAGTGAGCCACCATGGTGTAGCGGCTAGACACTGACTTGAAGATCCGAATGGTGTAGGTTTAGGTCCTGATAGAGCCGGACTTTAAAAAAAAAACTACCTTGGCTCCCAGGTCAGACCCAGCTCTAAATGGGTACGAGGTAAAGTCCTCGGAAGTAAAGGCGGCTGGCGTAATCACCGTAATGTTAACCATATCAAGCACTAAATGCAAACTGGTCTATAAATTTCAAACCTAGCCCTATATGCCCAATACTCCAGAAGGTGTGGGAAAGGGTCTTTTACTTTACTAAACTAAATAGACTAAACTGTAAGATTTAGACTCTGACTACACTAGTACTAGTAGTTATAGTAACTAATGTAGTCAGAGTCTAAATCTTACAGTAACTTTAAATTAAAGTTTAAGTTACACATCACAGATTAGGCAAAAAGAGTGTTTACCATCTCTGGAAGTTCCCATTAGTTCATCGAGCATAGCTCGAATCTGATCATGCGCTGTCATTATGAGGCCCTTTCCTCTGCTCTAATTCCACAGGGCAGAAGCACAGATAAAGACAATAATAAGGAGAAGCCAACAGCCGAGCAGGAGACTGATAAAATGGCGTGTCCCCCAGGAACGTTTCGTCTGCTAGCTACGACGTCTAACTAACGATTAGTTTCCGGTCAACTTTGACCTCTAGTCAATCACTGCTTGATTATAGATACAGGGGTTCTCAAACTATTACTGTTATGTGTTATTCCTTCTCCTGCTCCTGCTGCTAATTTTGCTGCAATCGCGATTTAAAAAAAAATTGGGGGGGGGGGGGGGTTGGCACGTTGTATTGTGGTTTACAACCTGGCTGCTCAACATATCTTTCTTCTTTTGCACGTTCACCAGCTGTAAATGCAAAGACAAAAAAAAAAGGTTTGGTGGGGGAGGGGGTGGATCTGTTGTGAGTCTATTTCTGAAATTGAATCTTGTTCAAAAACCAGCGTTTTGTATGCACATCCGTGGTGGGCGTTTCTCTCTCATTCTGCATACATGAATGTCCAAACCAACGTAACTAATACTCATCTACTCGAGTTTCTTCTCCTCCTCCTCCTCCTCCTCCTTCTTCTTCTTCTTCTTCTTCTTCTTCTTCTTCTTCTTCTTCTTCTTCTTCTTCTTCTTCTTCTTCTTCTTCTTCTTCTTTATTCACTGATTATAAGCTTGGACGGAAAGTCCTGGTTGTTCGTCTATTTAGACTTTGACTTTGTGCGAGGGGCTGAGTTTTGTGTGTACATCCGTTTTACTGGCATATTTTTTCGCAGTTGGTTGTTCCTTGCCCCTCGAGCAGATGCGCTCCCACTTCAAAGGAAGTCACCAATTAGTCGACCCCTACGCCATGCTCGTTTGGGAGGCAGTGGGTCAACTCTTGTTCCCCTACAATCGGCGCTGTGTTCTAATGGAGCCTAAATATATAACTTCTATCTGTCACATTTTAGCTCATCACATTGTTTCAGAATGGTACAAATATTACATTTGCGCAAAGGCATTATACCCAGTGGCATAAAACAATATTCCGCTGAACGTCCGACAGAATAACGACCACCGAGATATTAAAAACATCCTTAGTTCACTAATACAACTTGAATAATGCACACACATGCAGTTAGTTCTCTGTTTTATTTCTTTCAGAAACTCTTTCTTCATTGCCAATTTGTTCCGAATCTTTGTATTTAATTCTTTGGGTTGTTAATAAAAGGAGAGAATAAACACAGAAGTTGTCAAAAATAAAGAATAATCAAATAGACACATCAAATATTTTGTCCAGATTTAACTATCTGAGTCCCATGGGGTTTAGCATCAGAGGCCCAATGGGTTGTCAAAAAAGACGTATAATTGGCGCACCTTTCTTTTACTAGGCTTCTAGACCGGAACCTATGCACGTATGAAGAGTTAATGCAAGATATGCTTAACTGAAGGAAAAGTCAAGACAAACAGCTGATGACACAATATGCCACCATTCGGATGAGAATCATAGGGGCACGTTCCAGAAACCACGTTCAACCTTTGGTTATATTATAAAGTCCCTGACAACCGTATGGGTGGGGCTTTTTTAAAAAAAATGCCTCCCATATTGGGACAAATATAATTTTTTTTTTAATTAGCTGCACCAGTCTGGTCAGTCTGCAGTCCTATGTGGGTACGGATGATAATCTGATTTTAATAAAATGTCATTAAAAAGAGGGTTTACCGTATTTATCCAGTATACAATTAACTACGCCATGGAACATGATAGTATGTGGGGGACAGGGGACTAACTACCCCACGTATCACGGAGATGAGGAAGAGAGGGAGGATGAAGAATATTCACAACATCTGTGACCATTTATCGCTTCACATATGATTAGAGCTGGTTTCTGTAGATGGTTATCCGTCGGAGGGCATTTATTTATGGTGAACGTGACTGCACCGGAATAATAAAACAATCCAGTCTGAAGTCAAGAATAATAATGGTTTATATTGATCTTAGCGCATCAACAAGCACCGAAGAATTGGGACATAGCGATCACAGCACAGCTGGCGGACAACGCTAGCGAGAGATATATTGATGTGTAATATTCGGTAAGAATGGAAATGAACAACGGAAGAAAATAACACATTTTTTCTCCTCTTTCTTCTTATCCTTCTTCTCCCCCTTCTTCTTCTCCTCTCTCAGCATCTTTTTTTCCTTCTTTTTCTTCTTTGTCTTCATCTTCATTTTCTTCATTTTGTATCGCTACTTCTTCTTCTTCTTCTTCTTCTTCTTCTTCTTCTTCTTCTTCTTCTTCTTCTTCTTCTTCTTCTTCTTCTTCTTCTTCTTCTTCTTCTTCTTCTTCTTCTTCTTCTTCTTTATCATCATCAGATCATCATAATTTACATTATCTTTTCTTCCTCCTCGTATCCTCAGCTTCCTTGAATTCCTGCCGTGTAGCATTGGTCGACGAGTCTGGCCACTTCCTTCGGCCTCCATCATTACCAACTGTTTCTGCACCTTCGGCCTCCATCATTACCAACTGTTTCTGCACCTTCGGCCTCCATCATAACCAACTGTTTCTGCACCTTCGGCCTCCATCATTACCAACTGTTTCTGCACCTTCGGCCTCCATCATTACCAACTGTTTCTGCACCTTCGGCCTCCATCATTACCAACTGTTTCTGCACCTTCGGCCTCCATCATTACCAACTGTTTGTGCACCTTCGGCCTCCATCATTACCAACTGTTTCTGCACCAAAGGTTCTTTCTTTTCAAGATGACAAATCTCCGACCATATTCTTTCGTTATCTGTCTCTAATTTCCTTTCTCCCAAACTGATCTGTGCTCGTTTGCAACTTTTCACCCAAATTGTCTAATGTCTGGATTTGATCTGGGCTATGTTGTCAGAACAAGCACATACATGAGGGCCATCATCTGTATAGTCAGAACAAGCGCATACCTGAGAACCATCATCTGTATAGTCAGAACAAGCGTATACACGAAGACCATCTACTGTGTAGTCAGAACAAACACATACACGAGGACCATCTTCTGTGTAGTCAGAACAAACACATACATGAGGACCAGTTTCTGTGTAGTCAGAACAAACACATACATGAGGATTATCTTCTGTGTAGTCAGAACAAGCACATACACGAGGACCATTTTCTGTGTAGTCAGAACAAGCACATACACGAGGACCATTTTCTGTGTAGTCAGAACAAGCACATACATGAGGACCATTTTCTGTGTAGTCAGAACAAGCAAATACACGAGGATTATCTTCTTCTGGTGCAGTCAGTTTGGTTATGAGTGAATTCAGTCAAGACATCTTCATTACCCGTGTTTGTCTCTATGCAGGCGCATGGCCACAAACAACTTTTGTGGTGGGAGGGAGGGGATGGGGGCGCTCAGTCACCTTATATATTTCCAGGTGTGGAGCTTAATGGGGTTCAGTCTTATTTGAGTGTGCAATAATGATAACGTTCTGTCTGACAAATAATTATCAATTTTAGGGGGGGGGGGCGCGTATAAACGATACTTAAAAATGCGTAGATGGCTAGAGGGTCCACTTAACCGCCAATCCACTTTGTCTAGGGAGTGGGGTTCACTCTACCCAGGGATTATTGGAGGGGATAGAGGGCCTTAACCCCTTACAAATTTGTGTATGGGAGCTCTGTGTGCCCAGGTTCCCATACCGATCTCTATGTACAATAAAGATAACAATAAAACTACTGCAAGATATAATACGCGGGAGCCACCGCGGTGTAGCGACTAGAAGTTAGTCTGTGGATCCGAAGATCGTGTGTTCAGGTCGTTTACAGAGCCGGACTTTTGTTTCAAAAATTATCCAGCCTAAAATGGGCACCGGGTAAAGTCATGTGAAGTCAAAGCGGCCTGCGTGATGTTGATTGCATCATCCACCGAAAGCGGATTGGTCTATTGGATTGATTGGCACCTTTCTGTCTTTCCAGACCATAGTGTTATGCTGCGCTATGAGGAGGCATGGGACTCACAGCCCATGGCGTTGGCGAGTGTGACTAGCAAGACCCGTCCGTGTCAAGAAAAGTCTTCCACGATGATAGCATGGGATTTCAGGATCATTGTTGTCAGCATTTGTGTTTAATCCGTTTCTTTTCAGACGCTCAGCTCTCATCCTTTCTGCAATCAATTCTTCCTTCATTCTCATTCCCTTTCTGATATGCCCTTTCCACACAATACGGTCCATGGCATTTTGTTCCCATGAGTCCACCTCAGTACCTGTATCATTCATGTCCATCTTGTACACATCTTTTTAACGTAGTAGGGGTCGGCCTCGACATATTCTTCCTGTCTTTAATTGACCATAAAGGATGTCCTTAGGGACTCTGCCATCCTCCATTCTCCAGGTGTGACCCAGCCACCTGAGCCTTTGTGGACTGAGCATGGAAAAGACTGTTGTAGTGCCTGCTCTTTCCAGTACCTCAGTGTTTGTGATTTTATCCTGCCACTTAATGCCAAGTATTATTCTTAGGCATCGCATGTGAAAGCTATTTAACCGTCTCTCCTGGTGCAAATAGGTTGATTAAGTTTTACTGCCATAAAGCAGAGTGATGAGAACACAAGCCTAATAGAAAAGGGTTTTTGTTTTAATTGTGAGCTTTCTGTTCTCCCAAACTCTCTTTGTAAATCTGCTCATTGTTGCTGCTGCCTTACATATCCTGATGTTGATTTCTTGGCCCAGCGATAGTTTACTATTCACTGTAGAGCCTAGATATGTAAAATGGTCTACTGTCTCAATCTCTTCACCGTCAATATAGACTGCAGGACTGTCATTAACAACATGCACCATAACCTTTGTCTTCTTTTTGCTGACTGTTAGTCCAAATTCACACATGCATCAGCAAGGCAGATACTAAATATTGCAGCTCCTCCTCTGAGTGGGTGGTTATTGCAGCATCATCTGCAAACAGCAGCTCTCTGATAAGTACCTTTCTTATCCTGGTTTTTGTCTTCAGCCTGCGAGCATTGTAAAGGCTGCCATCAGATCGGCACCGAAAGCCGATTGGTCTATAATCGTCTATAAAATATAGGTCTAATCCTATATGCCCAATGCGTTTGAAGGCGGGATAAGGGTCTTTTACATTGTTGGTGGGTTCTCACACTCCCTGAGCACCCGTAAGGATCATTTCCCCTAAAATGTAGTTGGATGGAGGATGGAGGGGTGTGGGGGAGGGGGGGGGAGAGTACGCATAGCTTCCGTTAAAATGTGTGTTTATATATATATATATATATATATATATGTGTGTGTGTGTGTGTAGTAGTAGTAGTAGTAGTAGTAGTAGTAGTAGTAGTAGTAGTAGTAGTAGTAGTAGTAGTAGTAGTAGTAGTAGTAGTAGTAGTAGTAGTAGTAGTAGTAGTAGTAGTAGCTCAATGTGCCTGAGCGCCTAGGTTCTAGCGTACTTGTGTTTGTCAGAAATGCAAAGAAAGGTCATCGTGTGAGACGTTGAGCCATAATCATGGATGCATGTCGGCAAGGCACATGATGATGACACAACAAAGCAGCACAAAGTAACCGAACCTAAGTATTGTCGGATCAGACGAATAATGTCTGCCTGAATCCTGTCGCCCAAATACGGAACATATTGAAGAGAAACATTGGTAAGAAACATGGTTATCGTCAACATTTATCCTTATTATTAATAACACTCGGCGCTCGTAAATGGAGCGCGTACTCATCTTTTCTTTATAATTGGTTTCCACAGTAAAAATCAAGCCTGGCAGTTCACGAACCATTCATTCATTCAATTTTTTTTTTCAAAGAATAAGAATTATTTATTGTCAATTTAAATTGTTATGATAAATTACGCAGGCTTTCAGTTTCACTAGCCAGTAACTAGTAAATTAACATGTAGTAAAATAATATTTAAGTTAAGAGCGCTAGGGGGAATTGAACTACCAGGCAATTTTAATTTTGTTCGCTGCAGTGTTTTTAAAACTTGTCTCCCGGTTCCCGCTTATTGATATTGGTATTGGTATTCTGTTTTTTTTTTTCTAGATGTTGCTGTGAGGGTGTCTTCAGCTTCGTATTTTTGAAGAATTAATGCATTTTTTCTCTCTTTGATCCATTTTTAAATTTATTGTGAAGGTATCTGCCTATACTAATTTATTTTCAGTTCCTGAATTAATTTTTCTTTGTCAGTTGAGACAAGCAAGAGAATCCGGCTCTCCTGTAAACTACGGCCAGTAGACAACATTTGACGGCCGGTTAGTCGGAGTTCTGTCCCTTGGCTGCAGTGCAATTACGGACTGGAGAAGGCACGAATCAAATGACATAATTACTGTGTGTTGGCGATAGACAGCGTGCAGTGACCTGCTGTCATCATATGGTTAGGGTTTGGGGTAGGGTTTAGGTTAGGTGTAGGGTTTGGGTTAGCGTTATGGTTAGTGTTATGCATAACATAACTCCCAACACCACACGCCATTGACTTTAAGAAGAAAAAGATTTGTTCTGTTCATTCATTGTGAGGGTATCTTCTTTTGTCAAGTTCTGTTGTTCATTCATTGTAAGGGTATCTTGCTTTGTCATATTCTGTTATTCATTCATTGTGAGTGTGTCTTCCTAGTCTCAAATATTATATTGTTCTTTTTTATAAAGCATGGGTAAGGTGTGCCAACACTAACAGCCTCCCACCAGAATTGCAGCTCACTGTTGATGCAGACTATCATCAAAGCTGGAATTTGCACACACAATACTGCATAAATACATGCCATTCTGAACGTAATCGACCACCTGTCTTTTTCTCTGGGTAGTTCACAACACACAACCACTGTGGGCACAATGGGAAAAAAAGTGTGAAATCTACGGCTCACAGTGTCATACCAAGCACTTAGCTCATAAGCTGGGCAAGGGAACCTTTGAACTCCTAGTCCTGTAGTGTCGAAAATAAAGCATAATGCAGCTAGAAACACATAACTTGTCAAAGCATCAAGGCCAGATGGCCTGTCCGTTGCATTTGACCAAAAGTAAGTTGCACATGCAAAGTAAATTCATAAGGCAGCCATCAGATGTGCCAGTCCTAACAGTCTGCCACCAGTATTGCAGCTCACTGAGGATTCAGGCAACTAATCCATGAAAGTTACCATTCGTAAACACAGTACTGCCTATGTACACATCATTCTGAATGTAATCAGTTGTTCGCCAGTCTTAGCGCAGTTTTGCACACATAAAAATTAGAAGATGAAGGAAAACCCAGAGATACCACAATTATTGCTGTAATTCTTTTGTAAAGATCCTGCAAAGAGGATCTGAACACTGTACACAAATTGTGTTGACTGCTTGTCTAGATTCCAGGGCCCCAGTTTATGGGGGGGGGGGGGGGAAGACACACTGCTACCTGACAGGTCTGTCATAAAAGGTGACTAAATAATACCTTAACTCTTTGAGTCCCAAGGAACGCATCATACTTTCATAGAGACCCAATGAACGCAATATGTGCCGATTTTACATCTCTTTTGACTAACCCTTGGGCCTCTGATGCTAAACCCCCTGGGACTCAAAGAGTTAATAGACTAGATCTGTAAAACATATGCACATAAAGCTCAAGTTCTGGAACTGGATTAAAGTCCAGAAGTGGAGGTACAACCAGAACTTTCCACTGGAGTTAACAGCCGGTGAACAAAAAGAAGAAGAAGAATACTTTGCTGAAATCAGATGCATTAGGTTAAAAGGTGCTGATATAACACTCTTGCTGTTTGCGACAACACAACATAGCAATTGCCTTTTTAAGGACAACTGCAGATGAAGAAAAAGAATTAATTTAGCAAGGGATGAGGATCCCAGTTTGTGTATACCAGAACTATGTGTACTGTCAGTGTTGCTTTTGTGAGGAGGCTTCTGTTGCTGCCTGTTTAAACTGCTCTTTGTTTTATTTCCAACATCTGTGATATTTCAGTGAGGGCCATTTGCACATACATGAGTTAGGAGTTGGGTTATATTCATTGCACTCTGGACACTTCATATCTGGTCGTCCCTTATCTGAGAAGGTTAGGAGCAGAAAGTGAGCACCTCCGAAAGGTCACCAGCTACACAGGAAGGGACAGGGTCACAAAAGCCAGCCCGAGAGAGAAGCTAGGCACAGGACTGTGCCTAAATTACATTGAAACAGAGAATCAAGTGGTTTAACGGACTAGCGAGAATGTAGCCAGGCCAAACTATTTAAGACCTACAGCAGAACAGCTTTGTGGAAGTTGACAAGAAGACTAAGAAAGAGATAGATAGATGACATAGGTGAAACCTGCAAAGAAAGATCAATAAAACCATCATTTAAGCCACCGAAAAGCGCAAGGGAAATACATATTCTGCCTGATATCAGTGTGACGACAATAACAAAAAACAAGTTTAGTATACGATTTATTACACTGAGATCAGGGAATATCATCCTCATGTTCCTTACTGTTAAATATTTGCAGGATGATTTGTTCTTTTGAATTTAGGATCCGCCTGTGTTGTTCCATCAGAAATTTAGGTTTGTGATTTTTTTCTCCAGATATTTTATGTTATTGTTTCTGCAGCCTTTTTTGGGGTATAAAGAATAGACCTGCTGCCTCAACAAGCATGTCTTAAAAGACTTATGGAAATTAGATGTGTTTCTTTAGAAGGTGGAGTACATCTGCCCGAGTGGTGAGAAACTGATATGTTGCACGAGCTAGGCCAGGTCAGTAAAATAGATATGTAAGCAAAACTCAACTTCTTGTACTAGACCAAAGTCCTAAAGTGGACGAACAGTCTGAACTTTCTACCAAAGTTTGCCGCTGCTCAATGTTTAGAAGAAGATGTGATGGTTTACCCTTAACTTCCACATCAGATTGTTGGTCATGATGTCTAACATTGTTGAATTGTTTTCTTTTTGCAGCAGGTTTTTGAAACTCAAAATGGACTCTTTTTCTGAAAGCACAGAGTTGATAAAAATGAAAGACAAATATAATAGGTTCTTGAAGGAAGAAGATAGTATCACTTTTGGAAATACAAGACATAATTTGTTGCCAGACTTTGACGAGACGCCAGTGAAAGCTCCTAGGCTTTTGAACAATTCTGGCAGTAAGAGATCTTTTGCCATGGCTGTCAGTTTTGGTAAGTTTTATGTGGTGTGTGATGCATGGATAGAAGGTAAGAGAAGCAAGAAGGAAGTAGAACTGAAGTTTAGAATGGCGTCAGATCATTGAGGATATTCCCATAAGCCTTCTGTCCCCATCTTTAGCAGCCAATGAAGAGTTCCTGTACTGATACATCCAGTAACATCTGAAGACATTGAGAACAAGAAGGATGGGACAGAGATGACTAGAAAATGTGAGATAATTTGATGGAAAGATTGAAAGGGCAAAAAAAATAGACTTTAAGAAATCAGATAGAAAAGTTTGCAAAAAAAAGTAATAAGAAAAAAAAAAACAGATTGTAAGAGAACAGAAATTGAAAGAAAAAAGTCAGAGAGAGGTTATGAAAAAGGCAGAAATCAGTTGTGAAAGATGGCAAGAACATTCCACTAGACTGGAACCATTTCCTGGTCCTTCTGTAAACTAGAGTGCTTGATCAAAACACCTTTAAATAGAGTGAAAAGCAGGTTTCACAACATTGGTGAATCAGATATGTAGTCATCTGAGAAGGGGGTCTGTGTACTTATGGACTGAATGGCTCACTGCAGGGAGGATAATCTGTCCACTAAATCACTAACTAACATTAAAGTCATAATCTTTCTCATGTTGTGTCATTACATATCACATAGGGCTAGCAGTCTGTTCCCCCATTGTCATGTTGTGTCATTACGTGTCACATAGGGCTCACAGTCTATTCCCCCATTGTCATGTTGTGTCATTATATGTCACATAGGGCTCACAGTCTATTCCCCCATTGTCATGTTGTGTCACATAGGGCTCACAGTCTATTCCCCCATTGTCATGTTGTGTCATTATATGTCACATAGGGCTCAAAGTCCATTGTCATATTGTGTCACATAGGGCTCACAGTCTATTCCCCCATTGTCATGTTGTGTCATTATATGTCACATAGGGCTCAGAGTCTATTCCTCCATTGTCATGTTGTGTCACATAGGGCTCACAGTCTATTCCCCCATTGTCATGTTGTGTCATTATGTGTCACATAGGGCTCACAGTCTATTCCCCCATTGTCCTGTTGTGTCATTATATGTCACATAGGGTTCAAAGTCTATTGTCCCATTGTCATGTTGTGTCACATAGGGCTCAAAGTCCATTGTCCTATTGTGTCATATGTCACATAGGGCTCAAAGTCCATTGTCCTATTGTGTCACATAGGGCTCAAAGTCCATTGTCCTATTGTGTCATATGTCACATAGGGCTCACAGTCTATTCCTCTATTATCTCTTATGTCATTATATGTCGCATAGGGCTGACAGTCTATTTCTTCATTATCTGTTATGTCATTAAATGTCACATAGGGCTCACAGTCTATTCCTCTATTATTCTTTTGTCATTATATGTCACATATGTCTGGCAGTCTGTTCCTTGATTTTGTTCTTTTCTTGGCAATGTCTTTGATATCATGAATGGAATCCAGCCCAGCAGCTGTGATTTCTCTCATCATGAATTGCTTTAGGGTTTCTTTTAAATGTCCTCACCTCTTTATTTCCCATTTCAATGCCTGTTTGATGGTCCTCTACTCATTTCTTCACAGGATGTGTCCAGTATAGCACCATCTTCTCTGTCTTATAACTGTTGATACTAGTGGATTCTCTCATTTCTTCACCCCTCTTGAATTCATCCTATTTTATGTTCAACCTAACAGATATGGAAGAGGCAAAATAAACTGATTTGCAGGACATCAGGAGCCTCTTCTGGCAATAGGGAAATGTCACAAGCTAGCTTGGTTTGGGCATGTGTTAAGACATGATTCGATTGCAAAGACCGTACTTCTAGAAACATTGGGCAGGGGTCGAAGAAGAGGATGCAAAGAAGACGTGGAATGACAACATAAAAAAATGGACAGCACTTGTTCAGCAAGCGAAAAACAGAGAAAGATGGTGGATTTTGTATTCTAGTGCTTTCATCGATACACCTCCACAACCCTAGCGGGTTAGGGGTTATGTATATATAGTCAGCATTTTCCTCTCACATTTATTTTCAAATGCATTTAACTTTCATTACGTGTCTTTAGTAGTTCACCAACTGTCACTGGCATATGTTGAAACAAAAAAAAAAATCATTAAAATTGAAAATATGTAGCTTGGTTTTAAAACTACAATTTAGAGTTCCATATTTTGTTCAGGCTTTTAAAGGTTGCTGATGCCTTGCCAGCATGTGTCATAATTTAATTTCTAAACCAAAGTCCAGAAATGGATGAACACAAAGAAGAAGAACTTTCATAGTCTGAATTTCTCAGCCAGCTCCTAGCTAGCCCTCTTACACAGACCCGTTTGGGAACTGCTAACAGTGTTTATATAATTTTTTTTTTCTCCACAGAAGAAACTGATTTAAGAAAGCAGCTTGCAGAACGTGATGCTGATGTCATATTACTCAAAGCCAACCTAACGCAGCTGGAGAAGCGTCTCTCATCCATGGATGTCATGGCTCGTGAAGCAAGAATAAACTATGACAGAGAGATTGTAAAGTTGAAAGCAGAAAAAGATGTAAGCTTGCTTGTGTTTAGTCTTTACTAGTGTCGCTTCCTGTGTGGGTTCTGGGAGAAGGGAGAGGGGTGTGGAATAGTCCCACTAAATTGTCAAATGTGACTAAGGTTTTTGCTTCAATAGAATTTTCATGCTGAAAGGTGCAGTTATTACATTTAGCTGTGAATAACTATACAATATATCACCTGTATTACTGAAGAAGATTTATCTAAAATTTTCAGGTGTATTCAGAATTTTTTTTTCAATTTTCTGTTATAAAAAAAAAACGTGTTATCAGCAGTAAATTGGTCATGTTTCATCTCTGCGATGGAGGTTGTCTGCAATGTATTTTTTCCCCATCTTTTTCTATTATTGTTTAAAATGTTGTCAGCCGTCAACCAATCAGATACTGTCTCATGTTTGAGATTTTGAACATGGATCAGAGTTTTTTTTTTTTTTTTTTTAAATTTTCTTTGCCTGCAGAATGTCTGGTGACACTTTGGCAAGAAAGGTTGGATGGTAGATGGAATAGGATATTGTTCTTTCACTTTGAATGTAGCAAGCATTGTTGTGTTGTTAATGCACTATCCTAGACCTTCACCTTCAACATTATAGGGAGGCAGCTTCTGTTACACAGCCTGGGATTCCTTTTCAGCATTTTTCTCTGAGGTGATCTTCTGTTTCTGCCACGTTCACCCTTTCGGTGAGCATGTTATTTTGTGACTTACAACTGGGCTGCAGTATCTACTCCTTTAGTCCACCAGCACATCAAGTTTCTGCAGAAACTGTTTTGGCACGACCATATAATTGCTTTGACTTCTTTACCTTGAGAAGTTCTGGTTGAATGGCTCTGTGTTGAGTGGCAGACATAGTTATGGGGGTTCATAGCGAAGGCGACTGGACGTCGCTTGGTGCAACAAAGCCTGGCATATATCACAACGTCTAGTTTGAGAATGGAGGTGGAGGCAGTCACTGCTGCCTTTCGCTGGCTTGAGAATCAGCGGTACACACATGACGTCATTGTAACTGACTCACAGAGCATGATGAGAAAGGTGGAGGCAGGCATGCTCCATGCAGAGTGGCAAGCATCACTTCAGAGGTCCCGGGTAGTTAGCTTACTTTGGATATTTTCTCCAGGTAATGCCAGTGTGTTGGGAAATGAGCAGGCAGATAGACTGGCCGGTCCTGCACCACTTGGTGAACTGATGTATGACAAGCTGGATTTTGTGAGGGCCCTTAGGGCGCGAGTGAACAATGTCGAGGAACAGAAAAATAATTACGGTCAAAGGAGAGTTGCACTGCCAGGAGTTACAAGGGGATCTGGCCGATGCTCTACACTCAGGGGAAAGGCGAGATGGATATACAATGAGACATTTACTGGTACCATCAGAATTTTAACCCCTCGCTTGCTGCTGAAGATGGGGATTAAGCTGTTATGGGGGTTTCCTGAGTGCTGTGATGTTGATTCCTAATTCATCATTTAACATTTAGTTGAAAATAGCCAATGCCTGAGTCCAGAGCATTTAAAGCAATTGCACTGGACAGAAGCAATAACAACAATAATTCAGATTAATGAGCCGGTGTAACCTTGTGCCCTGATGTTGATAGGATGTCTAAACCTAAACCTAACATGCCTGTGAAAAAAGTAGATTCAGACATGTGCACTGTCTTTGGACTGACTAATGACCTTGTTTTGTATGGCACTAAAAAGTTCATTAGTTGTCTTATACGTAATTATGTTAAGGGGTAGTAGTTATATTCTCCCCCCCCCCCCTTTTCCATGAGCTTCAGAAACCACACAGGGAGTAGTCATTGTCAGATGTGATTGTTAACATCTTATGGCTATCTCATTACAGAGGGAAGCATGCAAAGCTGTAGAGTTGAAATCAAAATTGCACTATGTTATGGAGAAAGAGAAGAACTCCCGTGAAGAGATGCAGAGACTGGAGACTGAGTTACAGCATCAGAAGCTTGAAATGGACAAGAAGCTGCAGGCGGCTAACAAGGAGAAAGTGGATTTAGCAGAACGTGCACAGCAGGTAAGATGTATGGTTGGTCTGTGGAAGGTGTGAGTTTGTAACTTTGATATTGTGGTATATGTCAGTGGTATTAGTTTAGACAGAATACAGACATGCAGTGTCGAGGTACATTGATGACATCAGAAATTCAAATATCTTGATCCCCATGTGGATTACAGCCTCATTAGTTCATTAGTTGATTGACCGATTATCCTCATCACACAGCGGATAAGCCAATAAGTGCTCAGATCCCAGCTTTTTCAATAAATGAGACCCCATTAGTGGGTTAGCCCAGTCGATAAGAGGCTCGCTTTCAAATCCAGCTGCGACTCGCTGCAGCCTACGGTCGGTGTTTGAAACTGGGTGGTTCCTGGGGTTCACCCAGCCTCTAGGAAATGGGTACTAGAGTTGACACTCTGGGGGACAACTGAGGAACGTCGCTGTTGCTACAGAGTTACGTGAGGACTGCGATACAGGCGGACAGTTCTTATCAGTTGTCCGTACTGGCGGCAGAGCACTTATGGTTTATAACCGTGTGCAATGACGCTGGTTCACATCTCCCGACTTTATCTTTTTTTTAACCATTAGTGGGGAAGAAAGGGAATACACCCACTGCTTCCATAACACTCGTGTTGTAAGACTTGAATGATAAGAGTTTCCTTCGAGGTCTGAAAGCATCCGTTTGAGAGGCAAAGAACCAACAGTCTGAAAACAGATAAACCAGATTTGTAAAATAGATGTGCACTCAAAACCAAGCTCTGAAACTAAAGTCCAGAAATGGACAAACAACCACAACTTTCTGCCAGAGTGTACAGCTGGTGAACTTGTGCATGGGTACATCTGCTAGTGTGGGCAAACAGCCAGAACTTTCTGTCAGAGTTTAAAGTTGTTGAAAAGCACATGGGTACATCTGCTAGTGTGGGCAAACAGCCAGAACTTTCTGTCAGAGTTTATAGTTTTTGAACCTACTTTTTGTCAGAGTTTATAGTTGTTGAACATGCACAAGGGTACATCTGTCAATGTGGGCAAACTGCCTGAACTTTCTGTCAGAGTTTATAGTTGTTGAACATACTTTCTTTCAGAGTTCATGGTTTTTGAACATGTACATGGATACATCTGCCAATGTGGGCAAAACATTTTATTTTCTACAAATATTTAAAAGTAAAAAGTAAAGGAGCATTTTTTCTTGTCTTTGGGCATGTGGGGCTAGACGTATATATTTATAGGAGAATCGACGTGCAGCAAGTCTTCTTCTTCTCTGTTGACCAGCTGTAAGCTCTGGTGGAAAGTCCTGGTTGTTTGTCAGTTTTGGCTTTGTGCCAGGGCCTGAGTTTTGTGTGTACATCCATTTTATTGTCTTACTTGTGTTCCTTTGTTTGATCCCTGCCGCTTGGGTATATGCACTCTGGCTTTGAAGGAAGCTGCCAATTAGTCAACTCCTACAACATGCTCGTTGGGGAGGTATTGGGTCTATTCTGGTTTTTCTCACAATGTGGCCAACCCACATGGGGAGCCCGATGGGTGATCTACTGATATTTAGGCTAAATGCATTTTATACGTCTGTCGACGTCTACACGTCTGTTATGATTTTTCTCATAACAAAAGGCAAAGTCAGCATGGCTGGAGGCAGAAGCAGAAATGCATTCCCAGATGGTGGAGCATACGCGAGAGATTTCAGATTTGCACATGAAGCTGGCAGAAGCTCAGGCACAGCTGGAGCTGAGGAAACAACTGCAGATAGAAAACAGTGAACTACAGCAAGAGTTGGACAAGCTGAAGGCGGTTCTTCAGCAAGAACAAGACAAGAACAAGGTTTGTATTGTTGATGTTTCCATATAAGATCTGCCATGATATTCTTTTGTTATTATTTATCTCTCTTTACTCTGGCTCAAATTTTTTATTTAATTAAAAAAGTAAAGGGCCTTTTTCTGTGCCTTCAGGTGTATTGGGCATATAGGGCTGAACATATATTTTATAGTCCAGTTGGCTTTTGGTGGGTGATGTGGTCAGCATGTCCCCAGCTACCTTTACTTCCAATGAGTTGTATTTCATTTAATTACCCATAAAAGATGGTTATCATTAATATCAGAACATCATGATTCAATTATATAGGATGTTATGCCTAATGATAATGTCTAATCATTCATTTAAAAAAAAAATGCTGCCAACTTAACCATTCGAGGTCAAATGAACAGTGATACTATCAGACAGAATATGGGAACAACACCTTGTACTAGATTCACTGAGAAACAACAGGTCAAGCAGTTTGGCCATCCCGTTAGAATGCAGCAAGATCACCATACCATCACAGGCACCATATATCAGAAGATCAAGAACAAGAGGACGGCCGAGACAAATATGGATCAGCAACCTTAAAGACACTCTTTGCCTGACAATAGTAGGGTGGCAGCCAGCTTCTTGATACTTAACGTCAGAAGTGGTTTGTGATGATGATCATTCTTAAAACACTGTTATCTGGGAAAGACGGAAAGATACAAACTTATAGTATTTACAGATTAGCATGATTCTAATTTCTTGGCTGGCTATTTGCAGTTTGCTATGTTTCTTTCTGGTCTTCCTAACATTGTTCTTCTCCGCCTTTCCATCAATCCAGAAAAGAATGTTATCTAGGGAGAGATGAGAATCACAACCCAATGCCTTACAAGTCGGCCGGTTTGAATGTCCTTGAGCTTGCTTGTTGTAAACTGTACTTGCCTCACACTCTGGTGGTTATGGGTTTGAGTTTGGATATGTCCTTTGGTGATCGTAGGCGATAGATACACTGTCTTGCTTTGTGTGACCATGATGCAGTCAGCCTTCTTGGCATTATGCTCACTCATTCTGTGTATGTATATATCTGCGAGCAGCAACTGGCCAGATGGTTAGAACACTTTAGGAGGCCGGCATTTCAGTCGTCAGAAAGGTGATGTGTGCTTTTACTTTTGGGACAAAAATAACCACCCCAGCCAGCACAGTTTGTGACAACTGCACTAGTCAGGCGGTCTTTAATGCTCATACTCGGGACCTGCCCTGTCCATCATCATTCTAAAGCATGGGTCTGATTGTAGTTCAAACTGTAAAAAAAAAAAATATCTGTACTTGATACTCGTCCAGTCAGCATTATGTTGCCATTGTTACTTGTCTAAACCGCATTATGTTGCCATTGTTACTTGTCTAAACTGCATTATGTTGCCATTGTTACATGTCTAAACTGCATTATGTTGCCATTGTTACATGTCTAAACTGCATTATGTTGCCATTGTTACATGTCTAAACTGCATTATGTTGCCATTGTTACTTGTCTAAACCGCATTATGTTGCCATTGTTACTTGTCTAAACAGTGTTATGTTGCCTTTGTTACTTGTCTAAACAGTGTTATGTTGCCTTTCTCACTTGTCTAAACAGTGTTATGTTGCCTTTCTTACTTGTCTAAACATTGTTATGTTGCCTTTCTTACTTGTCTAAACATTGTTATGTTGCCTTTGTTACTTGTCTAAACATTGTTATGTTGCCTTTGTTACTTGTCTAAACATTGTTATGTTGCCTTTGTTACTTGTCTAAACAGTGTTATGTTGCCATTGTTACTTGTCTAAACAGTGTTATGTTGCCATTGTTACTTGTCTAAACAGTGTTATGTTGCCATTGTTACTTGTCTAAACAGTGTTATGTTGCCTTTGTTACTTGTCTAAACCGCATTATGTTGCCTTTGTTACTTGTCTAAACAGTGTTATGTTGCCTTTCTTACTTGTCTAAACATTGTTATGTTGCCCTTTTTACTTGTCTAAACAGTGTTATGTTGCCTTTGTTACTCATCTAAGCAGCATTATGTTGCCTTTGTTACTCATCTAAGCAGCATTATGTTGCCTGTTTTTACAATTAAAATTAAAGGGGTCAAACCATTTATCTCACACTCTGAAGGTCATGGGCTTGAATTCATTTCACGGACCGCATTGTTTGGTGAAATATTTACAGATATCCCTAACGATCATCACTGGAGCTACAGAGTTCATGCTGTGTGCGACACACTCAGCAAGTATGTAGCTGCTCTGCAGAGAGAAACTGAACCTTATGGAGGTTAAAGCGCAGTAAAGTAAATCTTCTTGACTTGAAACCTTTTAATTGACCAGATTTGTTTTCCCTTCAAATTTTGGAAAAATAAACACATTTAGGAGTTGGAGAAAACTTTTACAGAGTATGAGGACAATGTGGTGATTACAAGAGCTTTTAAGAGTGACCTAGATTTGGTACCAAGTATGAAAAGTGAACTGGAGAAACTACGCCTGGATAATGAACAGCTGCGGTAATTTACATTTTTTTTTCCATTTGTTTTTGTCTCGGACAATGTTATAATTCCTCCATCTGTGAGTCTTTTCCTCTGGGGATCTGTGTCAGATTGGTCAAGCTGATTGCCAAGCGCTCAGAAAGTTGTGGGTTTACCTTACGGGCCTTCCCATGTGGGTTCCTGTGAACCATTGTGGGGAAAACAAGTATAGACGCACTGCTTCCCCAAAAGCACATTGTTAAGAGCCAACTAATTGGGACCTACTTTTGAAGTCGGAGTGCAAAGGAACCAACGGTCTGCTCACAAATGAGTCAGATCTGTAAAACAGAAAATGGAACTCAGGTTCTGGAACAGGGCTAAAGTCGAGACGGTGGACTAACAACCAGAACTTTCCACAGAGTTTACAGCTGGTGAATGGGAAGAAGAAGAAGATGCCAGTTATTTCGTTCACAAGTGCAAATTTTATGGAGATCCCTGCTTTTTATCGCTGGAGCTACAGATTAAACGCTTTGTGCAACACCCTTGACAGGCGGCAGCTGTCCTGTGGAGAGAGACAGACATATAGCCTAGTGCATTTAAGTCCATCATTATGATTACTTTAACTTTATTCTTTTCCTTATACATCTTGCATTCTTAACTCTTTCAGCATGAAAGACTCTTTCTGCTATCTTTTCTTGTTATCTCTGTATCATCCAGTAATAGCTTCATCATTTGATAATGTCCAATTTTTTATTTTTTTATTCATAAATGATGGCATTAAACTCTCATTAGCCACTTTGTAATTTCTGCTGCATTCCCCATCGTTCACATTTCTGATTTCTTCCATCATCTACATTTCTCATACATTTATCAGATTTCTCTCAACATCTACATCTTTCAGCGAATAAATTTCTTATCTTTCTCTCCACATAAGCAGTTGTCAGAATTTACAATTCTCTCCATTCTCCCAACATTTATCTCATCATTCTTCCAGCATTTCTCCAACATTAACATCTCACCCTTCTCCTTACATTTATGTCGCACCCTTCACCCAACATAAACATGTCACATTTATATGTCATTTTTTCGCCCAACAAACAAAGATTATTATGGCCTGGAGAGAATGAGGCACCTGGGTGTAACCAGAGGGTCTGGTCAGCTCACTACACTCAGAGGAAGGGCAAGACGGATATATAACCAGATTGTTACCAGTACCATCAGTATTGAAACTCTGCACTGCCTGCTTATGAGAACGGAGCACATATGGGAATGCCCCGAGTGCTATGATGTCAATTCTGGACTCAACTCAGTTGAACCCAACTTATTCGCCCAACATCTACATTTATAATTCATCTGTCAACATTTACATGTCTTTCTTTTCCCCACACAAACATCTCCCACCCATCTCCTATTACACCGTCTGTCTTCAGCTCCTCTCTGGGCACTATGTGTATTTCTAGTTGATTGATTACTTTCAGCTACAATGAACAGAATACGCTTCTCCTTGAGGAGGAAGTCCGAAGCCTGAGGAAACAGCTGGAGCTAGCCTTGACTGTTCAGGAACGTTTCATCCAACTGGAAGTGGAGAATGAGGTGGCCTCACCATCTGTGTTATTTTGTTGTAGTTATTTTTAGCATTGCTAACAGATGTTGATGCTTTTGTCAGGGAAAGAGCGCCCATCTACATTAAAAGCGGGAGCCCTGATAGTCGCTAGGTGATCACCCACCGGTTCAAATATTATGGGCTGAAATCCTCTGTGAATCAGATTTTGTAAATATTGGCCTTGGCTCCCAGGCCAGCCAAGCTTAAAGTTGATAACAGGTAATGTCCTGGGAGGTAAAGGTGACCGATATGATGTTAATAATATCACCCGTCGATTGGTCTATAAAAAATATTAGGCTTATATCACATGTCCAATTCGCTGCTGGCATAAAAAGGTGTTTTTTATTTTAAAATTAACTTACACAGCGAACATTCTGTGTGGAAATAGTCCTTGGACCATATCACAGCAAGCCAGTTATCTGTTGCTTTTTTTTTTTTTACATCCCTTCCTTGACTTTGAAATGGTTCATCTCCGTCTGATCCTTTTCCCTGTGTATATTAGGACCTCTTTTAGTTATTTCACCCTTTGAATTCCAGGCAAAAGTTTCTGGTTATACTCTGTTTAGCTGTCGTGGAGTGTGTTCTATCCAATACCAGCTTTTTTTTCACACTCCATGATCCACTGGAATATGTCATAGTTCTTCCCCTAAGATGCACATAAGTAATTCTGCCATGCCATATAATTCCCTTTTTCTGTGCAAGTTGGCATCTTTGGCCATCATGGGAAACAAGATTCATAGTTCTATGTTTGATTCCAGCGGCAGCGGATTCTGCAGCCAACCGCTTTGATTTGATTTTAACAATGCTATCTAGAGCTGACCGTTCAGCAAGCAATGGCAAACAGCCAAAAATGCTGGGGTTGGTTCTGCAACTATTTTTCTGTGCTTACATCAGTTAATGAATGTTTAGATAACGTTTTTGCAAATTGTTTGCTCTATACAGCAGTAGTGTATGAAGCAGCTGCTGTAAATCAGTAGTGATTTGAGACATATTACTTTTTCAAAGTTTTCTAATTTTTCTTTGTATACGTTCCACCATCTTTATCAATATTGATAAAATGCTAAGAGATGAGCAGGCAGGTTTTCGGTCAAACAGATCCTGTACTGATCAGATAGCCACATTACGTATTATAATAGAGCAAAGCATTGAACTGAACTCACCACTTTACATTGGATTTATAGACTATGAAAAAGCATTTGACAGCATTGATAGGGAATCTCTCTGGAAATTGATGGGGCACTATCGAATCCCACATAAAATTATCAACTTAGTAAAGGCAACATATAAAGACATGAAATGTCGAGTTCTTCATGAGGGAATGCTAACAGATGCATTTGAGATAAAAACAGGTGTGCGACAGGGATGTCTTTTGTCGCCTCTCTTATTTTTACTGGCTATAGACTGGACTATGAAAACAGTAACTGCTAACACCAAGAATGGAATTCAGTGGACCCCTACAAAACAGCTTGATGATCTGGACTTCGCTGATGATGTTGCCCTTCTGTCCCATTCACGGAATCAGATACAAGATAAATTAAATATACTTAATGCTAAATCTTAGCAGCTTGGTCTGAAAATCCATTAAGGAAAGACAAAGATAATGAGAATAAATCAGGCAAATAGTAATGTGGTTTCTCTTAATGGCACCCCACTCCAAGACGTGGAGTCGTACACCTATTTAGGCAGTAATGTAGATAAAGATGGAGGAACTGACAGAGATATTAAAATAAGAATACAAAAGGCAAGAGGGGCTTTCATAGCACTGGGGAATTTGTGGAGGTCAAAAGAAATTAAAAGAAATACTAAACTAAAAATTTTTAATTCTAATGTCAAATCAGTACTATTGTATGGGGCGGAAACATGGAGAACAACCAAGGCAATTACTAATAAATTACAGACATTCATTAACTGGTGCCTGCGCAGAATAGAGGGAATAAAATGGTATGATAGAATAACTAATGTAGAACTTTGGGAGAGAACTAAACAGGCTCCAGTAGATCAGGAGGTGAGGAAAAGACGCTGGCGTTGGATATGGCACACATTGAGAAAACAGGAGAACAGCATAACTAGAATGTCTTTGCATTCGAACCCACAGGGGCATAGGAATAAAGGAAGGCCAAAAAAACACATGGAGAAGAGAGCTGGAGAATGAGGTTAGAAAGATTGGGAGGACATGGGGAGAGCTCCATGTAATGGCGAAGGATAGAACGACTTGGCGCGAGTTGGTTGAGGGCCTATGCTCCATTGGGAGATAGAAAGGCAGAAGAAGAAGAAGACATCAGTTAATGAATGTTTAGATAACGTTTTTGCTCCATACAGCAGTAGTGTATGAAGCAGCTGCTGTAAATCAGTAGTGATTTGAGACATATTACATTTTCAAAGTTTTCTAATGTATATGTTCCACCATCTTTATCAATATTTTTACCTAGATAGGAGAATGATTCCACCTTTTAAATGAATTCTCACTAAGAGAGAAACAGTTATTATTTGCTTGAATTATTCTCGTTATCCGCTTCTGTGTATTTCCTCTGAAGGATATCAGTTATGTCATAACTACAGATCCTAAAAATGGTGGGGGTCTGTTGCCACAGAGCTGTTGGTGCCTTATGCAATATATTTTGCATGTGCAACTGCTGAATTGTTATAACTGCCACTTCTGTTGTTGATGAACTGGTGTCAAACTATTTGTATTGGCACTTCTAACAACGTGCTTATGCATTTAATATGTGTGTGTATGTATGTATGCTAATGTTTTGCAGAGACTGCAGTCTGTTTCAGTTTGTTCATGCGGAACAACAAGGGATATTCTGTGTGGTTTTTGCTGTCACAGGAATGGAGCATCTATGGGGAGACCCATAAGCCATAAAGTTGGAACTGCAGATGACTGACTGACTGACTGAGGACACTGAAACTTGATTGCATGTTTAATGTGTTTAGCATCTGATCTGTGCCCATACTGCTAGAACATAAAAGCTTTCTTTAACAGCATCCAGTTTAATATTGTTCACTTGTGTTTCAGGAACTGCAAGGGCGGCTACATCGATGGGAGGCAGCAGATTTAAGTGGCAGCCGCAGACCTCAGTACGTAATATATGTGTGGAGAAAGAAAATACAAAATTTGTATGTTTAGCTGCAGTCAAACAAGGTTTGAAAAAATTCAGCTTCACTGCACCAGATTTTACCCCAAACTGTTCTGTGCAGAACAGTTATTCACTTGTTAAGATCATAACAAAAAACACGCACACTGTTTTCATGGCAAGAACTAAAGGGAAAGTCATTAAAGAAGACAGTGGAGCCATTGCTTCTACCACCAGCAGCATGACAGTGTGGGGTCATGGATGTGGCAAAGGCCCAAGAATGGCTAAAGAATCAGGAATTTACCATTGCATGTTTGCTGTGCGACTCAATGAGCAGGGCTGGGCATATATGGAAACAGTGGCTCCATCTGTTACAGCACGCAGTGCTTTGTAAAATTGCCGTTATTTTTGTCCCAGGGTATGCTGGTGTGAAAGGCAACGAGAGAGCAGATGCTGTGGCTGGCATTGCGACCATCAGGAATGGGCCATCTGACAGGAGAGACATCATCAGTGCCATATGAGAGACTAAACGCTGTGAGGCTTTCAGTTTCATGGAAAATGATTTTTCGCTGTATAGACTGCATACCCTGGGTGTAAGGAAAACCATGTGGGAACCACCCGTTGTTACATCAGCTAGAACAGAATATGAGTTGTTAGCCAAAAAAACACTTGGAAACATGCTTAGGGGGAGATCGGAGCACTTATGGTCATGTCTGATGTGCGATGAAGATGATCTTTAAATGAACAATGAATGCAAATGAAATTGCAGGCCCTGACACAAGTCAGGAAACATGAGTCGGTCAGCAGATTGGGTTGAACTAATCCTTCGTCCAGCATATACAACCGATATGGCTGCCTAATTTGTATCTCCCTGGTCTGTCCAGTTAAATCTCTCTGTGGCAATGATGAGGATGTTACTCCTGTTTGGATAAAATGGCTACATGAGGACAAAACCTGGTACAGGCAAGGCATGCATGACCTTGTTTCATGTTGGCATCAGGTCACAAAAAAGGAATGAAGTACATGCCGTTGTTTCAAGTTGGTATAAGATCCTAGGAGACTGACATTATTTGAAAAATTGGACTGTAAAGCAGGAATGTCAGAAATGCGATCCTTTGCAAGTAGTAATTTATATTCAGTGACTTCAAATAGTTGTCGGGCGTGGCCCTCATGACAACATAAATGTGACTTATTTCTGGTGACCCATAGTTTGATCTGCCTGGTGTACAGGAAATGATAGGTTATATTGTCAGTGAATTTCAGACATGTTTCATTACTTTCTGAAAACCTCTCATACACAGACATGTTTCATTACTTTCTGAAAACTGCTCATACACAGACATGTTTCATTACTTTCTGAAAACCTCTCATACGACATGTTTCATTACTTTCTGAAAACCTCTCATACACATATCATTGTCCTGACTTTGAATGTATTACTTTCTTCCTCTTCTTCGGTCCTTCTGTCAGAAAACTTATATCAGGAAGCCGGTAGCCTTTATGAAAACTGTCATGCAATCCAAATCTTCTAGTGTTCCATACAGCTTGGTCTTCATTGTGGTTGGAACAGGCCAGATTACGTCTCTGTTGTCAGCATACAGTTGACAGTGTTGGAGCACACGCTTAGCATTTTCGGGTGCCAAGTTGCAGGAGCACGTCTCCGTGTTTTCTTCGCTGAAAAGTTTGAACATATGTTGATAAAGTCTTACATTGCTTTAATTTACTACCCTTGCCTCTGTGATTAAGGAACTACAGATGGTTTCCTTGGTTTTTTTTTTCCAGGTCGCCAAGTTCCCTGAGCAGACGTATCCAGGAACTAGAGACCAGCCAGGCGACTTTGAGTTTGAAAGAAGGAGAGCTTCAAGCCAGGTAAGATATGCATCTCACCTGTGTTGGTTCCGGAGCCCTATTTTAGCGGGAAACATATGGCATCCCCTAATAAGCATGTCTTTAAAGGCGACTCATTATAGGTTAAACACAACAGACAGATTTTATAGGAACACAATATTTTTGTAGGATAATCTAATATTATAATCTCTCATTATGCCTCTGACCACACACACTTTACTCATGAAGCTCTTCTATATATTCCTAAAGGTCTGCTCAAGATTTGCAGAAATTATATCAGGTGACAGTTGGAGGGGGGTGTGTGGATCCAGCCTTCATAGTAATTTTATACCTGCCCGGTAGTAAGTAAGTAAAAAGTAAAGGACCCTTTTCCACGCCTTTAGGCGTACTAGGCATATAGGGCTAGACCTATATTTTTATAGAACAACCGGAAAAGATGGGTGATATGGTCAGCATCACGCCGGCCGCCTTTACTTCCCGGGACTGCACCCGTTACCCACTCAAGGCTGGGTCGACCTGGGACAACCTCTGAAGTTTTTCTGTTGTTATGACCCTTGAAGTCGATGTTACGGCCCTTTGGATGTCATCAAAATCGTTAAAAAAGCGCCCTTTTAATCAAAACTTTAATTTTTTTCAAATAAAATAATCACAGGGAGAAAAATCTGGGAAATAGGGTGGAAGGCTGAGAACTCACACTTGTTTTGGGGCCAAAAATTACTTGTTTTGATGATGGGTACTCAACCAGCTGATGTTTTTGGTCATCAAACAACGAATGTGGTACAAACCAGCAAGCACAATTTTTCTTGCCACAATCTTGCAGATCCTGCGGTGTTGAAAAATTGCCAGATCATAGATGATTGTTGTATCTTTAGATTCCATGCTTTGCTTTATATATGGCGTTTTTGTCTTGGCCATAATAAAATCAGTCTTATTACTTAATTGTCAGACCTTGTATTCATTTAAGTTATGAAGTAGCAACGAATATAGTTGTATGGTTGGGGGGTCACCACAACATGAGGAACTACATTAAAGGGTCGCAGGATTAGGAAGGTTGAGAGCCACTTGGCTAAAGGCTTACCTGCACGCTTGTAGGTCTTTGGTTTAACCCGGCTCCTAGGTTAACACACCTGAAACTAAAGATTGCTTTGTGAAGTAAAGATGACTTCACCAACTGAGTGCCTATTTGGTCTTTTAGAAATATGAGTTTAGCAAAATATGCCCACTGCACCAATAACGTGAGAATGACCCCTAACCTTTTCCTGTTTTCTTGGATCTCTAGACCTGGCCAGGTAAAAATATTAATTTAATGTGTTTGTTTTTGAAGCCTAAACAGCTTACAAAGGAAACTGGATGATGCCGTGGTAGAGAACCATAGACTGATGGCTGAACTGTCAGCAGAGAGGAACTCTGGGCTTCAAGCTAACAGCATGATCAAACATTTGAAGCGCAAGTTACTTCTAGTTACTGGGGTGAGTCTTGTTCTATGTTTCTGGTGTTTCTTTGAGTTGGGAGTTGGGTTATCCTCACCGCACTCAGGACATGTCCATAGGTGCCCAGACTTCCCCCATCAGCATATACATCAGCATACCACAGTTATTAGTGCCAGTTGTTGAAACTTCTTGTACATTTGATGTGACAGACAGTGCCAGTTTTTACTCCAGATTCTCACATTCTTAGCAGCTATTTTTCTGCTTTCATTGAAACATATAATAATTATATTGCACCTGTTTACAGCATGGCTGCTATCTTTCGGCCAACACTTCTGACTCCTTCAGGCCATTGTTTACCCAGTTTAGCCTTCCTTGGCTTAGCAACCATTTATTTTTTGTGTGTTAGTGGCACATTTAGGGGAAGCATACAAAAGTAATGATACACCCTAATGTCAAAAGAGATGAGTAAGGGTTAGATTTCTGGTTAGCTGCCATATCCCATAAGATGCTTTAGTTGCATAAACTACCAAAATATGAGTAAGTATGACTAGGCCTGAGGTGAGTTCATTGAGGTCCTTTGCTCTGTTTGGGATTAACCGACAAGAGATGACACTCCTTTATGTATTTAGAAGAACTTTCTTGTTGTTGTTTTTTGAGTACTGACATCTTGGGAGAGAGGGAATAG
The DNA here is from genome assembly GCA_905116865.2 of Candidula unifasciata. NCBI lineage: Eukaryota > Metazoa > Mollusca > Gastropoda > Stylommatophora > Geomitridae > Candidula > Candidula unifasciata. The sequence goes on from CAJHNH020005001.1 coordinate 229,412, forward strand.
TGTAGAAGCACGAATAGATATCATGGTACCACAGATAGTGGCCACGAGATCTGGTCAGCACACAGCACTCAGGGGATCTCATCAGCACTTAGGGGATCTGATCAGCACCCAGCACTCACGGGATCTGGTCAGCATACAACATTCATGGGATCTGGTCAACACACAGCACTCAGGGGATCTGGTCAGCACAACACTCAGTGGATCTGGTCAGCACAACACTCAGGGGATCTGGTCAACACTCAGGGGATCTGGTCAACACACAGCACTCATGGGATCTAGTCAGCAAACAGCACTCAGGGGATCTGGTCAGCACACAGCACTCATGGGATCGGGTCAACAAACAGCACTCAGTGGATCTGGTCAGCACACAGCACTCAGGGGATCTGGTCAGCACACAGCACTCATGGGATCGGGTCAACAAACAGCACTCAGGGGATCTGGTCAGCACACAGCACTGAGGGGAAAGACAAGACAGACAGAGGTACAGTCAAACTGCAAATGGTACCACTGGTATTGGAACTCTGCGCTTGCTGCTTAAGACGGGGATACAGTACTTATGGGCAGTGTTTAAAGTTTTATGATGTTTTGTTCTCAACTCAGTCATAGCACTGAGTGGAACTACAGAAAGAGATAAAACGTAAATGAGTGACTGTTCCAACAGTGATTTTTGTGTGCAGAAAAGGTAATATCTTTACAAGCGACACTCATCTTAAGCATATCTAGAGCAGGTATGGGTGATCATGTCTCCTCATTACCCTCTGTTATCTGACTTTAAAAAAATCAGTTTGATGTTGCTTAAATTTTCATTTGCTGCCTAGCTGTTGAGCTCTCTGCATACATTATTCATTGTCTTCATGTGAAGCTCTCTACATACGTCATTCATTATCTTCATGTTAAGCTCTCTACATACATCATTCATTATCTTTGTGTTAAGCTCTCTACATACATCATTCATTATCTTTGTGTTAAGCTCTCTACATACATCATTCATTAACTTCATGTTAAGCTCACTACACGCATCATTAATTAATTTCATGTTAATCTCTCTTTAAACATCTTTCATTTTCTTCAGTTTAAGCTCTCTACATACATCATTCATTATCTTCGTGTGAAGCTGTCTACATACATCATTCATTATCTTCATGTGAAGCTCTCTACATACATCATTTATTAACTTCATGTTAAGCTCTCTTTATACATCATTCATTATCTTCAGGTTAAGCTCTCTGCATACATCATTCATAATCTGCGTTTTAAGCTCTCTACATACATAATTCATTATCTTCGTATTAAGCTCTCTACATACTTAGATTATTGTCTTCAGGAAAGGGACAGCTATAAAGGTCTGCTGGACTCCTACGAGAGTGAAGTGACAATTAACTTCGACGCTGAAAAAAACAAACTGATCCAGCGGCTGGAGGATGTTGTCAGGGGCTACAAGGAACAGAACTCGCAATTGGAGATGGAGATCAGCACTCTTTCAGAGACACTGTCTCAGGCACAGGCACAGTGCAGTCAGGTAGATGACAGCATTAGAGTGGATGGCATTGTTGGGTAGATGAAAGCTTTAGAGTAGTTGGCATTGTTGGATGTAGTGTTGTTGGGTAGACTGTGCGTTTAGAGTGGGCGCATTGTTGGATGCAGTGCTACTGGGTAGATGACACCATTAGAGTGTGTAACATTGTTGGATGTAGTGTTGTTGGGTAGATGACAGCTTTGGAGTGGGTGGCATTGTTAAATGTAGTCTTGTTGGATAGATGACTGCTATGGAGTGTGTATCATTGTTGGATGTGGTGTTATTTGGTACAAGGCATGGTTAGAGTGTATAGAATGTATAGAACTGTTGGTTGTGGTGTTGTTTGCTACAAAGTTAGAGTGGATGACATTGTTGGATTTAGTGTTATTTGGTACAGGGCACAGTCAGAGTAGCTGGCATTGTTATGTGTTGTGTTGTTGGGTACAAGGCACAGTTAGAGTGGATGGTATTAATAAAACCAGTTAATGCTGGAGTTGGTTCTGCAATGTCCTGTAAAGACAAGCAAGTAAATTTTAAAAGTTACTGTGGAGCAGGCAGAGAGACTTCTCAACATGGGCTGCTTGACAGCACTTTCTTGTTGTAGCAGAGGTTGAGGATTTACGAAAGAACAAACGAACGAACAAACAAACTTTATTTTCAAAGGGTTACAAATTAGGCACGCAGGCCTGTCTTACATTCGGCCCTTCCAAACTTCCATCTTTCACACAGCAGTTGTATTTCATCAATGAAGCATGTTATATTCATGTAATAATATGCATATTATATATATGAAGTCAAAAACAAAAGCATGGCTGGTAAAATATGTACGCACGCTCACGCGCGAACACACACACCCACACACACACACACAAGCCCAACGACCCACTTACACACAAACCTATAGGCACTAAGTACACACATACATCCACATACATACGAACATGCACACATACATACATACATACATACATACATACATACATACATACATACATACATACATACATACATACATACATACATACATACATACATAGCCCCATGGAGCTACATTGAAAGACAAGTGTGGAGGGAACTGGCGGTGACCATCCTTTTTTGTGACTCAGACAGGACTGAGTATGTAGCATAGCTTTTGTCGAGCGCAGAAGAAGGACTTTACTAAAGACAAACTGGGTTAACAAGATGTAGACTTTACTAAAGACAAACTGGGTTAACAAGATGTAGACTTTACTAAAGACAAACTGGGTTAACAAGATGTAGACTTTACTGAAGACAAACTGGGTTAACAAGATGTAGACTTTACTGAAGACAAACTGGGTTAACAAGATGTAGACTTTACTGAAGACAAACTGGGTTAACAAGATGTAGACTTTACTAAAGACAAACTGGGTTAACAAGATGTAGACTTTACTGAAGACAAACTGGGTTAACAAGATGTAGACTTTACTGAAGACAAACTGGGTTAACAAGATGTAGACTTTACTGAAGACAAACTGGGTTAACAAGATGTAGACTTTACTGAAGACAAACTGGGTTAACAAGATGTAGACTTTACTAAAGACAAACTGGGTTAACAAGATGTAGACTACTAAACATGCAATCATGTTCACAGTTACAGCAGCAGGTGGTGCTGGCATCAGGACATCAGGAATTGTCTAGAGAGGACAGGGAGGTGATCACGCAGCTACGGTAAGTTGTCTCCTTCTGTTTGTCGATACCCTGAAAAGATATCAGTCTAAATGAGTAGAACTAGCCATCTTCATATTATCAAAATCATAAAGACAAATGAATTTTGGGCAACAACGTCTTTCTGACATGCATACTCTTTCATTGGACTTGCTACACAGTCTCAGCTTTGCTTTCTCCATCCACTGACTTGAGAATCAGCTATGCACACATGCTGTGATTGTAACTGACATACAGAACATGTTGAGAAAGGTGAAAACAGGCATGCTCCGTGCAGAGTGGCAAGCATCACTTAAGAGGTCTTGGGTAGTTAGTATCCTTTGGATACTTTTTCCAGGTCATGCTGGTGCATTGGGATATAGATAGTCTGGCCGTTTCTGCACCACTTGATGATGAATTGATATATAGATAGTCTGGTCGTTTCTGCACCACTTGATGATGAATTGATGTACTACACCCTAGATGTTGTGAGGGCCCGTGAGGAGGCCCCTAAAGTCATGAGTTACCAGGAAATCTGGCCGATGCCCAACATACAAGGGGAAGATGAGATGGATGTACAGACAGTTACTGGTGCCATCGTAATTGGAACTCTTCGCTTGCTGCTGAAGATGAGGATGGAACACTTATGGAGTGTCCTGAGTGCTGTGATGTCAATTCTTGATTCAGCCTACATCCCATGATGCTAAACTTGTCTTGCATTAACTTTTGAACCCTTTCTCTATTGACCTTCTGAATGTAGGCCAGATGTAAGGTTAACCAGTCATATGCAGGACGTGACAATTCTTTGGGTGAGCTCAGTACCAGAGCGTCATGAATTGGCTCTGCCTTGTTTGAAGCCTTCCTGGATGTTGCTCCTAATCTGCCTTGTCTTAAAGGTCGACCAGTCTGAAATTGACTTCCCTGGATGGCGTCCTCTGAGGACAAAACCTATAAATCAGGGAACGACAAACTTACCACACATGAGGCTACAGATAACGAATGAAACTAATCAAGAAGCTAATCTGGACAACAAATGCCTGAAGAATTTGAATGTGTCTGCTGAAAGGTGTAGATGTTGCGGCTATGCTGTAAACAGACAGAATGCATTTGCATTGCACAAATAAATGGATGTATCAGTTAAAAATCGACATCACTGCTCTCAGGACATTCCCACACCTGTTGCACTTATGGTGCCAGTTAAAACCCGATAAAAAGCTGGCCTAATTGTCCCCCTGCAGGTAGAAAATCATCAAAACCCTCTGCTCACTCCCTGCTGAATCCAGATATGGATGGATGCCCTTTCTGTTCTGCAGCGGACCTTTACCATATCCGCTTTATTGTGAAGTAGCTCACCGCCTTGAGGGTCGTAATCAGCTGATCTGTCAGCCTGACCATAACCAAGTAAACCTGAATATCATGGTTAAACAATGTTAATAATATGCTTTTTATCTGTGTCTTATCAAGCGACACAAGACACCAGATTCTATCTTTTAAAAGATCTGCAGTGTTTTAAGGTACTCTGATTTTGTCAGATTAGAGTCAATCTTGTCAACAGGAAATGTAACGTGTCCCCTTTGTGTGTGTGTGTGACGTGGACTATTTAAAGACAGTTTCAGAGGTTCATATCTCTTGAATTTTTTTATTTTTTGTAAAATTTTAGAAATTTTTTATTTTTAAAGTGTGTGTTTCTGTCCATTTATTGAGTCTGCCCATATTTTATTGTGTGTATTTGTTCTTTGTGAAGACAGTGAATTGTCCTTGTTCTCCACAGAGAACGTGTGTCAGAGCTGGAAGCCAACTTGGCAACAGCTCAACAAGAGAAGGATATCCTGGAGACAAGAATTGAGCAGAGGCAGTTACAGGTAAGGCTCAGTCTCTAACTCAGAATTTTGATAGTGATTATGGATCCAGAAATATCATTTGTGTGCGTCTCCAGGGGAAAGGTTGGCTACAGTGCAGCCACTGTTGTCTTTGGGTATGAATTTAGTCGTGAGGCCCCAATTTTGTCCACGCTGTGACTCATACTACTGTCCAAAAACCACACCAAAAAAATATTTTTTTGCCGGCCGCTGCAAAAATTGAACCCTGGTATTCAAGGATAATGAAATTGTTAAATGCATTTACTAGCCTCTGAGCCATAGAGCTGCTGAAATGGAGGCTTATTTTGTAAGCTTTGAAGATGAAAACTGATGCTTTGAACTCACGTTATCAGTCTGTTATCAGGTCCTTTACAGAATGTCATGCCTGAAAGACCCTCTTTCTTGCCAGTTCTTCAGCCCTGTGCGCATCATAGCTAATGCATCTTCAGTTTCCTGTATCCACCTTCAGGGAGGTCGGCCTCTGCTTCGTTTTTGTGTGAAGCTGCAGCCTCTATCACCATTTTCTCCAGACCACAATGGCACTTGACATGGCCAAAATAGCCCAGCTTTTGGGGGGAAGATGCTGTTTATGAGACAATTCTCTTTGATGTTAACTCATGCAGGATGTCAGTGTTTGTTTCTTTTTATAGGTCCATGGTATGTGAGAATTTTTTTATAGCATTTCAGTCCAAAAGCTCTGATTCAGAGACTGGGTGAGAGTCCATAAGTTGTATGGAAAAGATGCATAATCTTAAATTTTAACTTGCGCTTGCAGGTGCTTTGTCAAAAGTTCTTCTCGCTGTTTAGCCTCTGCATCACCTTAAATGTTATTTTTTTTAAATAAATAGAATGCCATGGAAAACAAAGAAAAATATAAATTTTGCCAGATCTAAAAATTAAAAAAACAGAACTTTATGTGAATAAAGAGAAAAGTGTTACTGTTTGGTGGCCTAAGGCACCTGAATCTGTATTCTTCACACTCTATTTATGATATGTGTTGAGTAGAGATGCCATCACAGCACTTCAGATATACCCATCAGTGCCTCGTCCCCATCCTCAGCAGCCAGTGAATGATTTGATAGCAGTAGCAGTCTGATTGTATGTCTTTCCTGTCCTCTGACTGTTCAGTGTCATCTACATCCACTGGTCTCTCTCTGTACCTTAATCTTCGGACTGCAATAATCTCTTTGTAATTCTGCTCTGTTCACTTGCTCCTTAAGGGTTGAGCACATCTAACTTGTCATGCTCCAAGTCACCAGTGGAGTGACCTTGACTGTACTGTACCAAGTTGTGTCGTGCTCCAAGTCACCAGTGGAGTGACCTTGACTGTACTGTGCCTAGTTGTGTCATGCATCAAGTCACCAGTGGAGTGACCTTGACTGTACTGTGCCTAGTTGTGTCATGCTCCAAGTCACCAGTGGAGTGACCTTGACTGTACTGTGCCTAGTTGTGTCATGCTCCAAGTCACCAGTGGAGTGACTTTGACTGTACTGTACCTAGTTGTGTCATGCTCCAAGTCACCAGTGGAGTGACCTTGACTGTACTGTGCCTAGTTGTGTCATGCTCCAAGTCACCAGTGGAGTGACCTTGACTGTACTGTACCTAGTTGTGTCATGCTCCAAGTCACCAGTGGAGTGACCTTGACTGTACTGTGCCTAGTTGTGTCATGCTCCAAGTCACCAGTGGAGTGACCTTGACTGAACTATGCCTAGTTGTGTCATGCTCCAAGTCACCAGTGGAGTGACCTTGACTGTACTGTGCCTAGTTGTGTCATGCTCCAAGTCACCAGTGGAGTGACCTTGACTGTACTGTGCCTAGTTGTGTCATGCTCCAAGTCACCAGTGGAGGGACCTTGACTGTACTGTGCCTAGTTGTGTCATGCTCCAAGTCACCAGTGGAGTGACCTTGACTGTACTGTACCTAGCTGTGTCATGCATCAAGTCACCAGTGGAGTGACCTTGACTGTACTGTACCTAGTTGAGTCATGCATCAAGTCACCAGTGGAGTGACCTTGACTGTACTGTACCTAGTTGTGTCATGCTCCAAGTCACCAGTGGAGTGACCTTGACTGTACTGTGCCTAGTTGTGTCATGCTCCAAGTCACCAGTGGAGTGACCTTGACTGTACTGTACCTAGTTGTGTCATGCTCCAAGTCACCAGTGGAGTGACCTTGACTGTCATGTACCTAGCTGTGTCATGCATCAAGTCACCAGTGGAGTGACCTTGACTGTACTGTACCTAGTTGTGTCATGCATCAAGTCACCAGTGGAGTGAACGTGGCTGTACTGGACCTAGTTGTGTCATTCATCAAAGTCACCAGTGGAGTGACCTTGACTGTACTGGACCTAGTTGTGTCATGCATCAAGTCACCAGTGGAGGGACCTTGACTGTACTGATCCTTGTTGAATCCACACCCAGATGGATGCATTTAAATGCTTTGGCCTCTCAGTTTGACCTGGCTAAAATTGATACCAGGAAATGTCATTGGAAGTAAAAGTGACCATTGATGTTGACACCTGGAGTAATTGGGTCATTGCAGTTTCAGCTTCACAGCAAACAGGTCACCCCATAGTTGCTCCGCTCCAGTGCCAACGAAAACCACACAAAATGCCCATCATTGTCCCTTTTAGGGAAAAACTTAGACAATTAGACAAACTGCAGTCTCAGCATTTCCAGTACCATACACACGCATTAAATACATAAGGCAGCTGTTGGAAATGCTAACACAAACTGTCTGACACATGAAATACAGTTCATCGTGGAGGGAAGCAGCAGTTACGAACAGATCAGTAGTTGCACACATGATTATTTGCATAAGGCACCACCATTCTGTGGCAATAAAATTAGCAGTTTACAGACTGCACTGTGCACTAGTAGCTGGGCTACTATTTAACTGGGTAACTATTTTACAGGGAGACTATGACCCCTCCAAGACAAAGGTAGTGCACATCACCATGAACCCATGTGCTGTTGCTTACCAAGCTAGAACACAGGAGTTGGACAAGTTGACGGAGGAGAATGATGTACTGAAAAAGAGGAATCAAATTCTGGAAGAGCACGGAGGACAGGTGGCGGACCTGACGATGCAGGTTCAGGAGAAGTTGCAGCAACCATCTCCCAGTAAAGAGGTGGAAGGTATGGACATTTGGATTATCATTCATAATTTTGATTTTTGGTTCTTGCCATCAGATCATTGGTTCTCATCCTTGATCTCTGCCATCAGATCATTGGTTCTCATGCTTAATCTCTGCCATCAGATCATTGGTTATCTTTCTTGATCTCTGCCATCAGATCATTGATTCTCTTTCTTGATCTCAGCCATCAGATCATTGATCCTCTTTCTTGATCTCTGCCATCAGATCATTGATTCTCTTTCTTGATCTCAGCCATCAGATCATTGATTCTCTTTCTTGATCTCAGCCATCAGATCATTGGTTTCATTCCTTGATCTCTGCCATCAGATCATTGATTCTCTTTCTTTATCTCAGCCATCAGATCATGGGTTCTCATCCTTGATCTCAGCCATCAGATCATGGGTTCTCATCCTTGATCTCTGCCATCAGATCATTGGTTCTCATGCTTGATCTCAGCCATCAGATCATGGGTTCTCATCCTTGATCTCTGCCATCAGATCATTGGTTTCATTCTTCATTTTGGTTTCTTTAACATTTACATCATGGATTGTCATTCTTAGTTTTTGCCTTCAGGTTCTCGTAATTTACTTTCAGACTATCATTGATTTTGCATTTGCTTTTTTATATTGATGCTTCCCTTTATGTTCTGATCTTGATAATTCCTTTTTGGTTTCCATGATTAATCTTTTACTGCAGATTCCTATTCCAATTTTAAACTTTTTTTTGGTAATTTTGCCAGAGTTGAAGTCACAGTTACACCGAGCAGAGATGAGAAACAAACGTCTGATGGAAGTCTTCAAGAAGACGAGTCAAGAATTCCGTGAGGTTTGCTACCAGCTGACTGGCTACAGAATCGACATCCAGTGTTCCAACCAGTACAAGCTGATCAGCATGTACGCCGAGAGTCCTCGTGACTACTTCCTCTTTCAGGTGACTGCATTTAGATCTTCCTGTTCTTCTCCCCCTACTCTTCCTTCTTATTCTTGTTCCTCTTTCTCCTCTTTTTCTGCAATCATTGTAAACTCGGGCACAAAAGCCATGCTTGGTTGCCCATGTCTGGTCTCTTTCTATCTTGTTGTGGTTCTTGAGTTTGTGTGCACTCCCTTTTTGGCAGTGTTAAGCATATTCCCTTACCTTTTTACATGTCCCCATTTTGGGAGCTGCAGTGGTGCAGTTGCAGGGCGCTTGTTACTGGTCTAAAGATCTTGGGTTTAAATCCACATTAAGATGGATTATAAAGTTGACTGTGGCTGCCAGGTTGATCCGGCATAACATGGTAGTAGAAAGTGTCTTGAGAAGAAAATGGGTTTGGCGGGATATTGACTGGTGTTGAGTGGTCTATAAAACATGGCTGTAGCACCATATATCCAAAACCCCACTGGTGTGAGAATGTTTCTTTAAGGCAACAAATAGTAAAGCTTGTTGAACCAGTTACAGTTTGCACTGCTCAAGGCAGCAGCTGACAAAATCTAATTGAAGCTGATTTTTTGGTCAGTTCACTGGTCACCTTCCTTATATTTCTTCAAAGTTAGAATACATCTGCCTCAGAGGCAAGAGCCCAGCTGTCTGCACCCAAACAAACCAGATCAAATGTAAAACGGATGTGCACGCAGCACTCAAGTTAAGGAACAAAACCTAGGTTTAGAAGTAGAAACAGACTTTCGGTCTATATTCTATGAGGACCTTCCTAATGTTTCCTTTGAAGTCAATAGAGTTTATCTGCTTGAGGGTCAAGGAAGCAGTCTGTACAGAAATAAGCCAGAATTTTAAAATAAACTTGCACACAAAACAAAAGTGTTGTAAAATTTCATTTCTGCTGTGTCTGAAATGTGACTAACATTTTAAATATCTTGATTGCTTTTTGCAGCAAAATTCCCAGGGTGAGATCCAGATGCTTCAGACAGACTTTTCCATGACAGTGCAAGATGCTATGGAGATGTACCTCCAGAAGCACAACAGTATACCTCTCTTTCTCAGCAGCATTACCATGGAGCTGTTCAGTAGGCAGACCATGAACTTGGGATAGTGGCTTTGTTGGTCGGGGTACCAGGCAGCAACATTTGATGAATTGTTTGGGGAACTAGACAGCCATGAGTAGCATTTGATGTTGTTTGGGGGAACTAGTAATGACATGTGGCATTTAATGAAGTTTGGGAGACTCAACAGCTATATGTGGCATTTAATTAAGTTTGGGGCACCAGACAGCCATGTGTGGCATTGAGTGAACTTGTTTAGGAAACCAGACGAGTATTTGGCGACGGGTGAAACCACCTAAGTGTGGCATTTAATGACTTTATTGTGTGTATGTAGAATGGTCATGATAGCTAGTGAGTGAAGATTATAAGTGATGAGTGGTAATATAGAGTGAATGCCTGTGATGAGAGGTGAGTGTTAATGATGGGTGATAATTTGAGTGGTGAGTGATCATTGTGGGTGGTGATTATGAGTGGTGAGTGATCATTGTGGGTGGTGATTATGAGTGGTGATTGGTTATGAAAATTTGATGTTTTTATGGTCATCTGGCTAGTGTTTGATCCTGTTGAGCTGTGAGTGGCCAGTGATCAAAATAAGTTAACGTAGAACCAGCTATCACAACAATAACCTGTTCTGTTCTGCAGACAATTTATGCTTTTTATAAACAAAAATAAAAAAATTCAGAGATAATGAAATGCTGTAATTGTTAATATCATCATTGACAGTTGTGTGTGTTATGTTTTCTGATTTTGTTTACATTTTTGGTGGAAAACATACCGTACTTTGGTGGTACACTCATCTTCCTTTCTTTTTCTGCGCCTCCTTTGCCATTTTCTTCTTCTTTCCTTCTGTTTATTTGTAACGCCTGTGACCCGTGAATGCTACAAAATCATCATCATCAGGTGCCTTGCCAACTGGCCTGGGCGTTCATGCTTCTATACAATCTGAGATCTCCTGCAGCATGTATCAGTTCGTGTGCTGACAAACCTCCATGCCATGCAACAAGACTGTCAAGAATCTTCTTTCATTGTCTTCCTCCATCCCTCCTTTCACAGATCTTTCCAGTGGTCACAATATGTTCGGCCTCAGAACATCAGATGCTGCCCGCCTTGCTTATGACAGGAACTTGCATCTCCCCACAACGCTTAGCGGCATACGTGGAAGGAAAAAGTAAAAGTAAAGTACAATATGTTCCATTTTCCCTCTTCCCATAACATGACCGAAAAATGACGACTGTCTCCTCCTGATGTTTGTGATAAGTTGTCTTTAGGCTGCCGCCTCTTTCAAAACCTCTTGGTTGCTCTTTTTGCTGTCCGAGGTATTCTAAGCATTGTTCTGTAAAAACACATCTCTGAGGCCTCAAGAAATTGTTTGGCCTGCCTACTGATTGTCCAGGATTCCCAGCATTATATTTAAACTGGATGTATGTAACAAGCAAGAATTCTTTTTCAAACCTTCAGATATAGTGCATAAGATGGTCTTTATTTAAAAAAATGTAGTTTTTATCTGTCCTATTCTGTTTCTTATCTCAGTCATGCATCTTCCATCTGATGTTATCCATTTGCCCAGATACTTATATTTATGTAGTCCCAAAATAACACTATTGACTTTTATTGCATTTAAGAATAAATCTTTTCTTTGATACCACCATTACTTCTGTCTTTCCATTATTGAAACTGAGGCCCATTCTTCTACTTTCTACCACCACAACGTCTATCATTTCCTGTAGTTCTTTCTGACTTTTCACTGTCAAGACTGTATCATCAGCATAACCCGTTGGAATCTCCATTTAAAAATCCTTGAAATATTCTAAATATTCCTGTCGCAGTGACTCATCACCCAGTCAGTTTCTGAATATTTCAATCACACATTCAGATTGGTTTTCTCCAATCCATTTCCACTATTCTGATGCACAATATGATATATTTCCTCACTTTGTTAGTTTGGAGGATTCATTATTGTGGTGTAGTTTTAATTTTTCTCTTTATTAACTTTAAACATTCTGTTAAGAATAGTGCTATCATTTAACAATTCAGGGCTATGTGTATGCTAAGGAATTATTTTTCAATCGCAAGAAATAGGAGTCAGCATGTTTGATTGTTTGTGGTGGTAGTCAGCAAAGCAAACAGTTATGGCATATTTTGACCTGTGTTGCCTAGTCACCTACCCCTACCCCTTGTGTTACTTGATCTAGTTGGCCATGAATCAGCAGCAGACTTGGTCATGAGTTTACTTACCCATGTTAGTGAAACTTTCCTCTTCCCAGTAGAGTAGTCTTCCCAGTAGAGTAGTCTTCCCAGTAGAGTAGTCTTCCCAGTAGAGTAGTCTTCCCAGTAGAGTAGTCTTCCCAGTAGAGTAGTCTTCCCAGTAGAGTAGTCTTCCCAGTAGAGTAGTCTTCCCAGTAGAGTAGTCTTCCCAGTAGAGTAGTCTTCCCAGTAGAGTAGTCTTCCCAGTAAAGTAGTCTTCCCAGTAGAGTAGTCTTCCCAGTAGAGTAGTCTTCCCAGTAGAGTAGTCTTCCCAGTAGAGTAGTCTTCCCAGTAGAGTAGTCTTCCCAGTAGAGTAGTCTTCCCAGTAGAGTAGTCTTCCCAATTCAGTTTGTCTTTGGTACTATGGTGATTGGTTAATTGATTGATCAGTTTGTCCACTCCAGGTTGCTACCTAAAGGCCCACCATACCATCCTTAAATCAAAACTCAGCAATCTGTCTGTACCACGGACCAGCAGGGTAGATCCAAGATACCATGTTCAACCTCTAAATGAAGTTGTAATCAGGGTGACCATTACAGCCACACTGGCCAGGTGTCGCCTGCAGTCCTGGGCGGGTTAGAACATGGTGCCATATTGACAGGCTTGTTAACTTTCGTGAATTGCCAGAGTAATTTACATATTATAATTACCAGTGGGCAGTAACTCTATAATAATATGAGGAACCTTAAACTTGAGTGATACTACTGTGAACAATTTAGAAATGGCAAGTTTACTAAAAACATGAGCCAGTCTGTCTTCATGCTAACACACTTGCACACACGGCAAAAAAGATCTCAAGGATTTGAACTCAAACCAACTAGAAGGTTATTGTGCTAGCCACAGGGTATAGACAACAAATAGACAACCATCTGACACGGACAACCGTCAGACACTGACATGGACAACCATTAGACACTGACAGCCATTTGACACTGACGTGGACAACCATTAGACACTGACATGGACAGCCATTAGACACTGACGTGGACAACCATTGAACACTGACAGGGACAACCATTAGATACTGACATGGACAATCATTAGACACTAACATTGACAACCATTGAAGCTCTGGAACTATCTGCACTGTCCACTGATAGGAGTCCATTACAGTGGCTGTCTCAACCACGTGGCAGATCTCATCGGATTTAGCTGACAGCTCCATGATGATGACGATGCAGATTAAATCAGAGGAAGACAGAGACCATGTAAACCTCAGTAACAAGCACATTGGCCATGTATGCCTCAGCCTTGACACTGCCAGGTACCAGAGAACCCAGGTTAGATAAACACCATTGATTAAGGCTCCAGAAGTATCTCTCATGAATTTTCAAACAGCCAAGATAACAACAATAGGAATTTACAAACAGCCAAGGTAGCAACAACAATAGTATATTTATACAAAAAGTAAAAAAGACACAGCCACTGTGCGTGTTACACTTAACAAATAAGTAAATATACCCAAGACTACTTGGATAAACGATGGGGTCTGCCGAAAATATCCCATTCTTCAAATAGTATCTTTTTTAATGATGAGTCTAGAGTTGGTATTCCCGCTTCCATCTCCACCTGATTCGATTACTGTCTGTTCAATTGATGTCACTTAAATGTGAGCTTAACTCAGTTTCCTATAAAAGTCACCGTTTCGTAATGAAACGATTTTTCTGGCACGATGGTATGTATACGTTCTCGGGTAAGAAAGTCACCATTCAGTGCTGAAGCCAAAGTCTTCCATCTCTCTGTACATCTGGCAGGTGGCACAGGGACAGCAGCAGCTGGTCACCAGACAGTCGTCCATGATAGTTCCCTGATGGGAAGAGACAGTTTACACCATAGTAGACTTAAATACATATTCGTTCTGTTTGTTTCAGACTATAGTTGAGTGTTATTATATAATCTGTTTGTGTTTTTTTTTTTCTCTCTATACATACAACTTTCATAAAACAGTTTACCCTATCAGAAATTAAACACTTTATTACAGGCCACTATATACTTTCGAATCCAGAGGATGGCTCACAAAGTAGGCTGACTATAAAATCTTGAGATGAAAACGACACATCTTACTATTTTGAGCAGTAAACTGGACATCCCAAGTCAGTTTGCCCGAACCCTCTTTCTCCCTCCTCCACCCCCTTTTTATCTTCTAGGTCCCCGGGGTGAACGGGTTAATTACTTGCAGGACATTGGTTTTAAAACTCGATTCATTGTCGCCAAGAAGTAAGCGAAACGATTTGTTCTTTAATTGTACTGGTATAAATGCTGCTGTGAAAATTCTCATAAATGAATTTCAGGCATTAAAAGTATTTAAAAACTATTAAATCTAATAAGGTTTGCAGATATAACTGTTATTGTTGTGTTTTATTGTCGAGTTTATTTCTAGATTTTTATAAAACGGGACAATTGACGTTTTATTTGGAGTCCCGCCGGTACACTGCTTTGGTCACCAGCTACAACGGGATCTGTGGTCACCAGCTAAAACGGGACCTGTGGTCACCCTCAAACACAAACAAAATGGTGTCGATGTTTTCAAGTCTGCGGTGACGAAAACATGTATCTTGAGCACATGTTTCTAGTTCTGGAGAGACGCAGTTATAGCTACATACTGGTTTTATCGTAGTTGTTTCAATTCTCAATGGCCCCAGTGTGGGTTCCGGGGCCCCATTGTGGGGAAAACAAGAATAGACCCACAGCCTCCCCAAAAGCACGTCGTAAGAGTCGACTAACTGGGGAGCTTCCTTTAAAGTCGGAGTGCATCTGCCGGAGAGGCAGGGAACCAACAGTCTGTATTCAAGAGAATGAGATCGTTAAAACTGATGCACACGCAACACTCAGGATCTTGAGCAGGACTGCAGTTCAGTAGTGGACGAGCAAACAGAACTTTCCACCTGAGTGTACAGCTGGTGAACGCGAAGAAGAAGAAGAATTCTCAATGGGAAAACATTGTTTTGAATTCCTTAACAACCACGGAGATCTAAACCGCATTTGCTTGTAAGGTGGGAAGATCCTGCCCTTCAAAGAGGTAAAAAGACCAGTAGAATGCAACAAACAGCTAATACCGATTAATAACTTACTTGTATTCCACGAAGGATGCGAACTTTAAATCTGATCGCTGCTCCAGTTCCAGGTATGAACAGGAGATAACGTTTGTCCCCCAAACTACTGGCCACATTCACCATCATACAGGGAACACGACAACACTCGCCACAAACTGTGTGAGTCAAAAGTTGACTTTTCAAATGCACATAAAAATCAACTGAAGCATTTGTAAAGTAATTTAACTAATTCAACTAGCAATCTCCTCTAAAGATACTCTGACCGTCTGATATGTTAGTAAACCTGAATGCGTTGGACATGGTTAAGCGATAGCATTTTAAATCACTATTGATCACTGGCATCATGAAAGCTAATAGACTGAAATGGCTGGGGCATACGGAGAAAATATCTGATGACAGAGAGGTGAAAACTGTATACACAAGGGAGCTACATGGTCGTAGGCCACGATCAAGAAGACGAGGAAGAGATAATGTCCAGACCTACAAACATTTGTTATCACAAACTAGATGATTGGAGGCGGGTGATATCTGCATCAATGAACTTCAAGTGCTCAGAATGCTGAAGAAGAAGAATGCCAAAGCGGGCTACCTGTTAAAGGTTCACACCATTATTAAGCTCAGTTTTTTTTTTTTTTAACAGAATGTCCCTTTCTTCAAAGTTCACCTGACATTGTCTCTTTCTCTAGCCCTGTGAGCTTTCATAGTCAGTGTATAGTCAAAGGTCCCTTATCCACATTCGTGGTGGGCAGCCTCTGCCTCGTTTTCCGGAAACTTTGCCACTATTCTCTTCAGACCAATATGGCACTTGACATGTCCAAAATACATAGACTTTCTGGAGAGAATGCTGTTTATGAGCCAGTTTTTCCTGATCTTCAGATCATACAGGATATTGACGTTTATTCTTCTTCCTCTTCTTCTTCTTCTTCTTCTTCTTCTTCTTCTTCTTCTTCTTCTTCTTCTTCTTCTTCTTCTTCTTCTTCTTCTTCTTCTTTTTCTTCTTCTTCTTCTTCTTCTTCTTCTTCTTCTTCTTCTTCTTCTTCTTCTTCTTCTTCTTCTTCTTCTTCTTCTTCTTCTTCTTCTTCTTCTTCTTCGCGTTCACCAGCTGTAAACTCTGGCGGAAGGTCTTCTTGATCAACGCTATTCTAAATCAAAAATGTTTGTAATATTTTAGTTCAAAGCTACAATTTTCTACTTCAGAGACTGAGTGAGAGTCCATGACTCACACCCACGAGTTGCCACGGAAAAAAATGTGTAATCTCTCATGTTTTTACTTTAACTTGGTCGCAGGTGCTATACCATAGGTTCTTCAGCAGATGTTGAGCTTTTGCGTTGCAAAAGCAAGCCCTATCTGTAAGGAACACCACAAAAAGTTGCTCTATGTGTAAAGAACACCACAAACAGTTGCCTCATGTGTAAAGAACACCACAAACAGTTGCCTCATGTGTAAAGAACACCAAAAACAGTTGCCCTATGTGTAAAGAACACTACAAACAGTTGCCCTATGTGTAAAGAACACTACAAAAAGTTGCCCTATGCGTAAAGAACACCACAAACAGTTGCCTCATGTGTAAAGAACACCACAAACAGTTGCCCTATGTGTAAAGAACACTACAAACAGTTGCCCTATGCGTAAAGAACACCACAAACAGTTGCCCTATAGGTAAAGAATACCACAAACAGTTGCCCTATGTGTAAAAAAGACTGCAAACAGTTGCCCCATGTGTAAAGAACACTACAAACAGTTGCCTATGTGTAAAGAACACTACAAACAGTTGCCCCATATGTAACGAACACTACAAACAGTTGCCCCATGTGTAAAGAACACAACAAACAGTTGCCCCATGTGTAAAGAACACTACAAACAGTCGCCCCATGTGTAAAGAACACTACAAACAGTTGCCCCATGTGTAAAGAACACTACAAACAGTAGCCCTATGTGTAAAGAACACTACACACAGTTGCCCCATGTGTAAAGAACACTACAAACAGTTGCCCCATATGTAAAGAACCCTACAAACAGTTGCCCCATATGTAAAGAACACTACAAACAGTTGCCCCATGTGTAAAGAAAACACCAAAAAGTTTCCCTGTAGGTAAAAAACACCTTAAACATTTGCTTTATGTGTAAAGAACACCGCAAACAGTTGCCCTTTGTGTAAAGAATACCATAAACAGTTGCCCTGTTTGTAAAGAACACTACAAACAGTTTCCCCATGTGTAAAGAACACTACAAACAGTAACACTTACGATTAATCAGCGCCGACCATTTTCTTGTGGACCTGTGCAGCTCTTTGAACGAATCAAACAAATCCTTGGACCAGTATCGGCTGCCCGTGGACGGGCAGACAGACGCTGTGTCCCCGGACTTTGACAGGGGTCGAGGTTTGAACCCTGGGGAACTGCTCACAGGCTCCTGCAAGTTGATGGCGTCCACAGGCACGGAGCCAGACATACTGTACACCCAAGGATGTGAGACACAGACTGTGTTCACCGAAGGCTGGGTTGTGATTGGCTGGCGGATGATGTCAGGTTGTGTGTTGGCAATGGATGTCCTGTTTCCCTGGTAAATCGTGTGCGATTTCATTAACTCTTTCTGTAGCAATGTACTGACATTGGTTAGTTTAAAGACAGCACGCCTTTCATGTATTCTGATATCACCAGCAGTTGCTACATTCTGTGAGAGTTGATCGTTGACCTCCATGTGGTCTATTGTGTCTTATTGTTGTGTCACAAGACTATAACTTATGCCGGCCTGTGGCTTAGATATTAGTGAATTTGTTTCACACTTTTATGATCCTTACGTACTCAAGTACACTTTCTGAGGCGAACAGTTATTTTTTTTTTATGGACCACTTATGTGGCTGCTTGGTAATGGCACGAGAGTCTCACTGTGGCAGAGAGTGAGGCCAAAGCGCGCAACATTTCTCTAAAAAGTAGTGAGTACATCAGGGTATTTTACTAGGGGAAAAAATACCGGTACTCGCCATGTGTCTAATAAAGTTGATGTTACCTCAAAGTGTCTACAGACAATAGCTGAAAAAGGATGCCTTTGAAAAAAAAAAAAAGTGCCGATACTGCGCACTGTCATAAAAGAAACACCGGAGTAGACTATAGGCAACCTTCACAACTCTAGTTATTTAATAACAGGCCGGTAATGTAATGATGACACAGTCATCCTGGGTAGATCGTAGAGCTGGCTCTATCCTGTGGATGGGTAGATCGTAGCTCTACCCCATAGATGAGTAGACATGTACGATGATGGCTGGTAAGGTTTTGCTGGTCTACGCTTTCAGTCAAGTCATCGCCACCAATGGCTTGGTTACTGGAGATTGAAGGAAAACATTATTAGAGTATGTTTGTACTTATTGTACAGTATTCATTTAAATATGCGTGCGTGTGACAGAGATAGTGACAGGGAGAGGTAGAGTGGAAGACGGAGAGAAAAGATATTAATCAAGAGATCGGAGAGAAAGAGTTGGGGAGAGAGAACGAGAGAGAGAGAGAGAGAGAGAGAGAGAGAGAGAGAGAGAGAGAGAGAGAGAGAGAGATTTACAGAGACATACAGGGAGAAGAGGAGTTCCTATTGACTAAGAAGTGGATATTGGCCGGAAGTCAGCTAACAGACATCGCAGTTTAAACACGCCAACCAAACAAGGATTATGAGAGTCGGTAACGGTTGTTCCAGTTCTGTGTTTCACAGGCCACGTTGCAGCGACAGGCCAAGATTTGAAGATACCATTGCTAGCAACACTGAGACAGCTGTGAGAACAGTATTCAGATAATTAGGTAGCATAAGAAGTGGTTATTGTAGTACTTGTAGGAGTTGTAGTAGCAGCAACAACAAGTAGTGTTGTGGTGGTGGTAGTAGCAGCAGCAGTAGTAGTAGCAGTAGTGGTGGTGGTAGTAGTAGTAACTACTAGTAGCAGTAGTGGTAGTATCAGCAGCAGCAGCATCAGTAGTACTGGTGGTGTTAGTAGTAGTAGCATCAACAACAGCAGTACTAGTAGTAGCAGGTGCGGTAGCAGTAGTAGTAATAGTAGTAATAGTAGTAGTAGTAGTAGTAGTAGTAGTAGTAGTAGTAGTAGTAGTAGTAGTAGTAGTAGTAGTAGTAGTAGTAGTAGTAGTAGTAGCAGTAGTTGTAGCAGTAGCATAAGCAGCAGTAGTAAAAGTAGCATCATCATCAGCAGCAGTAGTAGCACCGTTGATGGTAGTAGTAGCATCAGTAGTAAGTAGAAGCAGCAGTAGTAGCAGCAGTAGTAGTCACAACAGCAGCAGTAGTAGTAGCAACAGCAGTAGTACTAGCAGTAGCGGTGGAGGTAGTAGTAGTAGTAGTAATTACTAGTAGCAGCAGTAGTAGTAGTGATGATAGTAAGTGGTAATAGCAGCTGCAGTAGTAGTAGCACTAGAAGCAAAAGTAGTAATAGTAGCATCAGTAGAGCAGTAGTAGTACCGTTGGTGGTAGTAAGTAGCAGTAGCATCAGTAGTAAGCAGAAGCAGCATCAGCAGTAATAGAAGTAGTAGTAGTAGTAGCAGTAGTAGTAGTAGAAGTAGAAGTAGTAGTAGTAGTAGTAGTAGTAGTAGTAGCAATTAGCAGCAGCAGTAGTAGTTGTAGTTGTAGAAGTAGTAGTAATTAGCAGCAGTAGTAATAGTAGTAGTAGTAGTAGCAATTAGCAGTAGTAGTAGTAGCAATTAGCAGTAGTAGTAGTAGCAATTAGCAGTAGTAGTAGTAGTAGCAATTAGCAGTAGTAGTAGTAGCAATTAGCAGTAGTAGTAGTAGTAGCAATTAGCAGTAGTAGTAGTAGTAGCAATTAGCAGTAGTAGTAGTAGCAATTAGTAGTAGTAGTAGTAGTAGCAATTAGCAGTAGTAGTAGTAGCAATTAGTAGTAGTAGTAGTAGTAGCAATTAGCAGTAGTAGTAGTAGCAGTTAGTAGTAGTAGTAGCAATTAGCAGTAGTCGTAGTAGTAGCAATTAGCAGTAGAAGTAGTAGCAATTAGCAGCAGTAGTAGTAGTAGTAGTAGTAGTAGTAGTAGCAATTAGCAGTAGTAGTAGTAGCAATTAGCAGCAGCAGTAGTAGTTGTAGTAGCCAGTAAACAACTCTTTCTCCGCCGGCCCACAGAGTATATGGTGTCAGGACTCATGTGT
>CAJHNH020005001.1:255000-430000 GCA_905116865.2 Candidula unifasciata
CGAGCCAACTTTGTTGAATAGCCCTGACACTGACAGTTCATAGGTCGATATGATATGATAATCATGGCATACATACTCATTCAGATCCAGAGGCTCGTGGCCTCTGTTTCTTGAAATTTTCCTCTAACCGAGGTCAGTGTCATTTAGCGAACAAATATTACATCTAGCGGTATTTAAAAAACTCCATAACACAAACACACACACACACAATTTGGGGGGGGGGATGTAGATAAATCATTGGGCTAACCTCCGAATAACATCCCAAATTATCCACGGCGAGGAGCTAAACAAGATGGCTGGGACTCACGGGCAGCAGCTACTGCATCTCCTGCTGCTTCCTTCATTTTATTTGCTCGTGAGTCCCAGCCATCTAGTTTAGTCCCACTACGCGTGACACTGGAGATACTCTCGGCGGTGGTGGTAGTCACCCGAAGTCTGCAATTAACATGCGACTGAGGCCTTGTTAGGGTATATTTTCGGCCTCGATAATTCGGGACTGTTTTTCGGAGAATAGCCAATCATTGAATGTGAGAACTTGGCTAGACATATGCCAGCACCAGCGGTGCGGGTGCTGCAACCTAGTTTCTCTATCAGGAATTCCTATTTTTTTTTTTATGGTCAATGGTCCCAGTCCCTGCCTCCGTAATTCAGTAAAAGGTTTTATGATCATTCTGTTTACAAATATTTGTTCATAAATGGACAACCAAAAAGAGCAACCAAGAGGTTTTGAAAGATGCGGGAGCCCGAAGACAACTTATCACAGACATCAGAAGGAGACAGTCATCATTTTTCGGCCATGTTATGAGAAGAGGGAAAATAGAACATGTAGTGACCACTGGAAAGATCTGTGGAAGGAGAGATAAAGGAAGACAATGAGAGAAGATGCTTGACAGTCTTGTTGCATGGCATGGAGGTGTGTCGGCACACGAACTGATACATGCTGCAGGAGATCGCAGATAATGGAGAGGCATGATCGCCCTCGGCAAGGCACCTGATGATGATGATTATTTGCCATTGGGTATATTAATAATGTTAATAATATTAATTTGTTGAAACACAAAATAAATATAAGGATATACTTGTATATTTCACAGGCAGTTTAACTTTGCTTTTAATGTCAGCCTGCACTGGTGGGTCAGCTCACAATGTGTTTTCTGAGAGGAGGTGTAGGAGTTTAGATTTAGACAACGGATTAACATCAGGGATCAAGGGTTGTAACCTATAAGTGCTCCGTTCTACTTCTAACTCAAGCCTGAGTCGAAGAATTTCAGAGCAGTGCATGAACTCTGCAGCACTGGCAAGGACCCTGAAGTACTTTGGGTAGATTGATAACTAAAAATTTTGCCTGGGTAGCGTAGTTAGGCTACTCTTTTCAATTTCCAACTGCCAGGGGATTTTTTTACGTGTGCAACAATACTCAGGGACGTCCAGCACTCGAGGGGGACGCCATGTCTCAAGACCACACATATGAGCAAAGTGCCAAGCTAAGATGTGACATCTGAAAATGTCCTTTTTATGCCAGTGGCCCATTAGGCATATATATTTTTATGAACGATTAACCCTTGATGGATGATATGGTTATCATCAAGCCAGCCGCCCTTACTTTTCAGGGCATTATCTGGTACTTTTTTTTGGGCCTGGGTCTACTTGACAGCTTAAAGGTCATTTCCAAAGAATCAAATTTGATATGGATGTCAGAGCTGAATAGGAGAAATCCAGCAGATAAAATAGTAACTGAATACACATCATTCCCATGTGGGTTCCAGGGCCCCATTATGGAGAAAACTAGAATACACTCACTGCCTTCCTAACAAGCATGTCACAGGAGTTGACTTTTTGGCGTATCCTTTGAAGTCTAAGTGCATCTGCCTGAGAGGCAAAGGAACCAGCCGTCTGCATTCCGGTAAATCAGATCTGTAAAGCAGATTTGCACAAGTAAATCACATCTGTAAAACATATTAACACACACAATTCCAGTTCTGGAACAAGACCAAAGTCCAGATTGATTAAAAGATACTGAATGAAAAGTTTATCACAAGCTTCACCATATAACAAACACAAACAAAACGTGAACATTGCGGCTATGGAGCCTTCTTCAGCACATACATGGAATAGACAATACTACACAAATACACAATATCACTTCTCTTTGTATCTCGTGGCAGCCAGGTCGATGTCAAGACAAGATGTGTGGAAGACAATCAGAACTTTCTGTTAGAGTTTAAAGCCAGTTTTAACCAAAAAAAAAACAGGAAGACTGACTGTAAACAGATGTGATGTTACAATAAAGAAAAAAAATTGACAAATGTAGAGCAAAAGTGTGTCACCGGGGCCCTCACGGGAAGCAAAGAATAGTGACACTACACCCTACCAGGCATGTCGTAAGAGGCGACTAAGGGTAGGGTTGGGCTTGAGGTTGGCTACCTCATCCTGTAAAAACCATAGCCACAAAAACCAACCAACCATGGATAAGTCAAAAAGAGAAGAAAATAAAATCCAGCCAACCAAGATGAGGGGAGGCTCTTCAAATAGAAAGATTGGGAGGACATGGGGAGAGCTCCATGTAATGGCGAAGGATAGAACGACTTGGCGTGAGTTGGTTGAGGGCCTATGCTCCATTGGGGGATAGAAAGGCAGAAGAAGAAGAGCAAAAGTTTACACACAGACATGTGTATCTCCAGTAATGATTAGTTTTCTGAATTTGCTAACATTTTATGAGATCTTTTCAGTGTTTCCCGAAGATTAAAGATTATATTTATAATTTTAATCCAGCAGTTATCACGGATGCTATTTCTAACCCAGGGTTCATCTCCGTACGTCTGCTCAGTGAAGCTCACGCACAATGGTGGAACTGCAGAACACAGATGAGGTTGCCAGGAACAGTAGAACAGCCGTGGCACTCAAGACATTTATGTCTGGGGGTGAGTAGTGACTTCACAAAACAAACTGGTCGAGCTTTTTTAATATTATCTGTGGATTTTGGCATGGCTCTTCTTCTTCTACTGTCCTTTATACTCCAATAGAGCATAGACTGTCAGCTAGTCCACGCTAAGCCTTTCTGTCACATGCAGCTCACCCCATGTCCTTGTAATCTTTTTAACCACACTCTCTAATTCCCTTTTCGTGTTTCATGGGGGGGGGGGGGGGGGGCTGCCTTTATTTCTATGTCCCTGTGGGCTCTAGTGTACAGTCCTTGTAGTTATATTGCTCTCAGGTTTTCTCAGCACCTGTCCTATCCAGTCCCAGCATCTTTTATTCACCCCCTGATTCAGCTGAATTAGTTTAGTTTTTCTCTAAAAGCTTGACATTACCTTAGTTCCCTCTTTTACCTGCAGGCTGTAGTTACTATTCTCTGCTCCAGATACACACAAGTGATCTTGTAATTATGGGAATGTTGTTATCTTAGTGTGGGTTAGTTCTCTAATGATTGTTGTTGTCACTGAATAAACTTGGTGCAGCACTGTGAGCTGTGTTTTTCTTGTGAAATGTTTTTCATTTATGCAGTGGCTGTGTCGTGGTATTCAGTATGGTGGGTAGACGCTTTACCTGTAAGATGGCGAAATATCTTATTTAATAATTCTACATTGTATGGCAAACTTATCGTGACCGACTACTTCCATCAACGACAAACTGCATTTCTGGTGGCGACTGTTGGCTTTGGCATCTCTAGCAACTGCCTTATGCATTTACTATGTGCACATATTTCTGGATTGTGCTGGGACTAATTGTTTGTAGACCAGTTATTCAAATGGGACAGTGAGGGACATTTCATTTGACCTTGTCTGTCATAGGAACAAAGCCTGTATGGGGTGACCCAATTCAATTAAAGTTGAAACTTCGACTGCGACTACTTTAAAAAATACCCTTCTAAATTTTATTAAAGAAGCAAAAGAAAGAAGCTGGGAGTTTTGTGTGTTTCCAACAGAAAATTTCTGCAACCAACTGAAAAGTGAGACATAAATCTAAAGTTCAAGTGATAGGTAAGAACTGCCATGGAATTGTTTCAACAGATTTGTTTGTTGGCCTTTGTTTGCAGGTATTGCTGGCTGTTGTGCCAAAACTGCTCTTGCTCCTCTAGACCGAGTCAAGATCCTGCTGCAGGCTCACAATCAACACTACAAACATCTTGGTATGTCATTTCTGCCTGTGTGTTCTTTGTGGTCTGTTCATTTATAATTTCAGATTCGGCAACATTTGGCCAGTTAACAAAAACCATGTCGGTGGAGGCAGATTCAAATTCATTTACATGAACTAGGAAGCATTTCTTGTTTGAGTTCACCAGAAAATTGTGAATGTCTACATCTAATGTCTCTAACATTAAATTGTAAAATCTTGACTTCTTGGTTTCTTTAGGTAGTTTTCCATTGCTTTTTTTTTTTTTGGCAGTGACCCTGTTGGGTATCATACAGCTAATTAGGTTTGGTAAACAGTTTGCCCCTTGGCAGAAAATGATGCACTAAATCTTTTAATGTGTGATGCACTAAATCTGTTAATGTGTGATGCACTGAATCTGTTAATGTGTGATGCACTGAATCATTAGTGTGTGATGCACTAAATCTGTTAATGTGTGATGCACTGAATCATTAGTGTGTGATGAACTGAATCATTAGTGTGTGATGCACTGAATCTGTTAATGTGTGATGCACTGAATCTGTTAATGTGTGATGCACTGAATCAGTTAATGTGTGATGAATGTGTGAATCAGGCAGACATTAGCAGTGTCTGTGATGTCTGTATGTTATTGTCTCATGAAGTGATTATTGTGTCATGAAGTGATTATTGTGTCATGAAGTGATTATTGTCTCATGTACTGATTATTGTCTCATGTACTGATTATCAATAAATTATCTGCCCCAGGTGTGTTTTCAGCTGTCAGACATGTGGTACACAAGGAAGGATTTCTCGGCCTGTACCAAGGCAATGGAGTTCAAATGATCAGAATATTTCCCTATGCAGCAATTCAGTTTTTAAGTTACGAACAATTCAAGCAGGTAAGATCATTTTTTTAAACTGGAAAATTATTGAAATAATAATTTATTTGGTTCTACTGTCTCTGTTCTATCTACTATCTATGTTCTATCTACTGTCTTTGTTCTATCCACTGTCTCTGTTCTGTCTACTTTCTCTGTTCTATCCACTGTCTCTGTTCTGTCTACTGTCTCTGTTCTGTCTACTGTCTCTGTTCTGTCTACTGTCTCTGTTCTTTCTACTGTGTCTGTTCTATCTACTGTGTCTGTTCTACTTTCTCTGTTCTGTCTACTGTCTCTGTTTTGTTTACTCTCTCCATTCTATCTACTGTCTCTGTTCTGTCTACTGTCTCCGTTCTGTCTAGGGTGAGAAGATAGACTCATCATCAAACACCACTGCTGGTATTGTTACTTTAATGAGATATTCTCCTGTTAACAAATCTTTCCATTTCAGACTCACAGGAGGTCACCTTCAGTTTTCATCCATCAGTTACGTTCATCTCTGCCATGCAGGCTCAACTGCCAGTTTGTCAACTATTAGATGTCCAGATACACTTTGCTGTAGGCTGCTTGAATAGATTTAAGTTGCAGATGCGCACATATTCATAACAACTTGGTACCTGTCCATAAACCAAGCACAAAATGATTCTTCATTCTGTCACACTTCTAATCATCCACTCAATCTCACATTTTATTTGAGTATTGCCTAATTATTCTCATATCTCACAAATGTCATGTTGAACCTCAGTCGAAGAAGGAAGGACATACAGATGGTAAAGTAAATAATGAACAAGCAGAAACTTCACGGGTGTGAGTTTAGAATTGTAAACTTACTTCCCTGCAAAATGAAAAAATTCAAATTGGAAGTTTGTATACATTGTGTGAAGATCATTTTCTGAGTTTTCTCGTCTGATTTTCAGATTGCCAAGGAACATATACCCTGGCTTAATCATTCACCAAATATTTCAAAACTCCTGTGTGGTTCCCTAGCAGGTTTGTTGATTTGTTTTTAATGTGGACTTTTTTTCTTGTTTAGCTGTATGTTTCATAGTTTGTAATAGATTAATCTGGAAAAGAATATCTGGGTTTTTTAAACTTAAATGTTACAGGAATGTAAAACCCCTGGCTTAACCTTCATGTGTATTTTTGAGGCAGTGAACATGTAGATTATCTTGCAGACACTGTGGTTGCTATAGCTGGTCCGGTACAGGACAGAAGCAGTGTAATCAATGTCATGCGCCACAAAGATGAATGCAACAAAGGGCATGGCTGCCTGTTCCTGTCAAGTGTGAGGGACTTGGGGGTGCAGCCTGGAGCTGCAAGAAATGAACATTTCACTAAAGGGACCAGATGTCTGATTTAATCAACACAGAGCAGGCATCATAAGTCGTTTTATGCTTTGTTGGCGTTGTTGAGGAGGGGATCTGTGCACCTATGGATCAGTCCAGAGTGCTATGATGATAATCCTCACTGATCACTTAGAACCCCAAAGAAGCAAGAAGAGAATCCTGACAGGATCTGAAGCTCGAGGGGACTGGTCGTGGAAGGTATCATTTCTTGAAAACTGAAATATATACATTATTCAAACTACCTTTTTTTTTAAAAAAAAAGAAAGGTGACTATGCGTACCCTTGTTTGTCTTTCCTGCCTTTATTTAGCACTTTTTAGGGTGTCGTAGACCGGAAAGGGAGGGGCTGAGGATTTGAACCTGTTGTATCTGAGAAGCTATGAAACCAACCCTTTCCATTGGGTCCTGTTCCCCATAAATGTCACTTTTCTGTTTTCCCAAAAGTTGCCTGTTTATGAGATGCATATTGAAGGCTATTGGCTGAGTTTGCACCTGTGCAGACATTTAGAAGGTCATGGTGAGAATATATTAGCTAAACACAGCTATTAGGGGTGTTTTCCCCATAAGCCTAATAGCTGTTTTAAAGCTAGGTTGACATCAAACGTCCCCCGTAATCTTGAGTTGGAGAGGTCCTGGGGTCAGGGCATGATTCAGCTGATACATTTTGTTGTTGTTTAGGCCTCCAGGAATGTATTCCACTTAGCGCTTCATTAGTTTAATGTTTTTTTTTTATTGTTCCCTTTATATATCGTTATATATTTCAAACACAATTAATAAATGTAGGCAGATTAATCAAAAAAAGTTGTTATAGTGATCTATAAATAAAACAAATTCAGTTTTTTTTTTTTTGAGAATTGCTGCAGAGTCCCCTGGACTCCTGTATGAAGAGCTGTAAACATTTAATCGCCGCTCAGCTTTTGTTGGCTACAATGAGAAGTCAACAACAGGGAACTGTCACTTTCAGTTGTACCAGAATATAACCATGAAGGACAGAATGGATGTTGCAGCTAGTCTTTGTTAGCCCACAGCGACAAAAAAGATACAATAACTTATCATCATCAGGTGCCTTGCTGAAAAGTATGGCTTCCGTGCTTGCCTACTTCGTGCTGTTCACGTGCTTCCCCTTTTAGGTTCCTGGCTGCAGTGTGGGGAAAACTAGAATACACCCACTGCCTCCCCAACAAGCATGTCGTAGCAACGAGTAGTTAACCAGTTTGGAGGAGAGTGTCTGCAGGCTGTGGGCGCCACTAGAAACTAGAGGGAAGGGCAAGATGAGTAGTTAACCAGATGACAGTGGGGAGTGTCTGCAGGGTTTGGGCGCCACTAGAGGCAAAGGCAAGACCAGTAGTTAACCAGATGACAGTGGGTAGTTTCTGCAAGCTCTGGGCGCCACTGGAGACAAAGGCAAGACGAGTAGTTAACCAGATGACAGTGGGGAGTGTCTGCAGGGTTTGGGCGCCACTGGAGACTAGAGGCAAAGGCAAGATGAGTAGTTAACCAGATGACAGTGGGGAGTGTCTGCAAGCTCTGGGCGCCACTGGAGACTAGAGGCAAAGGCAAGACGAGTAGTTAACCAGATGACAGTGGGGAGTGTCTGCAAGCTCTGGGCGCCACTGGAGACTGGAGGCAAAGGCAAGACGAGTAGTTAACCAGATGACAGTGGGGAGTGTCTGCAGGGTTTGGGCGCCACTGGAGACTAGAGGCAAAGGCAAGACGAGTAGTTAACCAGATGACAGTGGGGAGTGTCTGCAAGCTCTGGGCGCCACTGGAGACTAGAGGCAAAGGCAAGACGAGTAGTTAACCAGATGACAGTGGGGAGTGTCTGCAAGCTCTGGGCGCCACTGGAGACTAGAGGCAAAGGCAAGACGAGTAGTTAACCAGATGACAGTGGGGAGTGTCTGCAAGCTCTGGGCGCCACTGGAGACTAGAGTTAACCAGATGACAGCTGGTACCATCAGATGGAGATGCTTTTATTATCTCCCTTTATCTCTGTTTATATATTTTCCCTAGATTTATTACAGTTACTAAGATTTATTATTGTTTAGAAATGTAGGCATCATTTGAGCGTATTCTGATGGTTGTAACTATGTTTAGTTATTTAGTTATTGTTGTGTATTATTATCTCTGAAAAGGTGTTCAAATGAAATGATGCATGAAAGGAGTCAGTCCACAGGGGCAGGATCTTTGATAGGCAACCATTTGAAAATAAGTTTATTCTTTCATTGCATAAATATTTCCAGTTGTCACATGTTCCAGTTTTTCTTTTGTCATAATGTGATTAAATGTAAACACCTGAACTAATGAGAGTGATAGTCTTTGTTATCTAACAGGTGTGAACGTCATCGTAGTGACAGACTTGACCTTACACTGGGAACTAATATGATTGTCTTTGTCCTTGGGCAGGGCTGACTGCTGTCATGGTGACCTACCCGCTGGACATGATCAGGGCAAGGTTAGCCTTTCAGGTCAGAGGTGAAGCTGTCTACGATGGCATCATGCACACAGTCAAATCTATACGGCTCCTAGAGGGTGGCACACGAGGCTTGTACCAGGGCATTGTACCAACTATTCTTGGAATGGCTCCTTATGCAGGTGCGCTTTATAAGTCTGCTTTAAACTGTATTGTAAAGTTGAGGTAAATTTTTACCTTAGTTGTATAATTATATTGTTGTCAACTCTTGCTCCCTTGCCTTTGCCTTTCCCTCCAGTACAGTATGATTTTTAAAGGACTGTAATGTCTTTTAATATTTGAATTGTCTTGTTTTAAATTTGTTTCAGTGATTCTTTTTTCATTTGTAGTCTTCCAGAATCTCTATATTTGTCGGCATTAAATATAGCTGAAGTATTTTGGTTTCCGGGGCAAAAACTGAAGAATGTCATTGTTTTTCTTCTTTTTGGTTCATGATATTCCACAAATTTATGAATGATTGGAAAACTGACATCGAGGTACTTGGGACATTCCCGCACATTCCAGGATCTTTCTGTAACATTCCAGTTGACCAGCCAGAACCTTCTGTTATAATGTTCATGAAACAGTCCTTACATACGTCAGCACATAAAAGATGTATGTTCTTACAAGTGTTACTGTAAGTTGTTATGTTGTCTTCTTCTTCTTCTTTGCGTTCACCAGCTGTAAACTCTGGCGGAAAGTTCTGTTTGCTCGTCCACTACTGAACTGCAGTCTTGCTCCAGAACCTGAGTGTTGCGTGTGCATCAGTTTTACAGATTTAGTCGACTCTTACGACATGCTTTTGAGGAGGCAGTGGGTCTATTCTTGTTTTCCCCACCATTGGCCCCGGAACCCACACGGTGGTGTTATGTTGTATAATGTGCCATCATACTGTTAGTATGGTTTGTCTTCATATATTATAATATAGTTTGGTAGGTGGTCATATTATAATTTAGTAGGTGGTCTGTTGACACAGAACTGTCAGAGCCTTATGTGAGTGCAGTTAACTGGTTTATTGTAACTTCTACTTCCATCCACGGTGAACCGTGGTAGACCGTTTGTGTTGGGACTTCTGATGGCTGCCTTAGGCATTTATTGCATGTGTATGCTGTTGGCTTTGCCAAGATTGCAGCCTGTTTTTTTTTTTTTTACAAGGACATTGATAGGCATTCTGTGTTTTTTTGCTGTAGCAGTAACAGAACAATTATGGGGCAACATGTTTGTTGATAAGGAATGGAAGTTATGGTTTGTTGGTGCAGGTTTTGGAATAATTATGCGGTGATCTGTTTACTGTGAAGCTGCACCTGTTTATTAACTAACTGACTGACTTATATTCTTAAAATTGTCAGTACAATTTTATAAATGCAGTTTTGTTGGTAATTTCTATTTTCAGGACTTTCTTTCAGTAGTTTTGAAATGTTGAAGAACTTTGCTCTGGACACATTTCCTGAATTTCTGGGGAAGCCACAACATGCCGGGGGCCTTGCTCTGATATTGCCTGCCAAACTGGTATGTGGGGGTTTGGCCGGAGCAGTCGCACAAACTATTTCGTAAGTACACTCACATTCCTTGACAAGTCTATCATTGTCCTGCTTTTTTGGGTGTCGTTTCAGCTGCTGCTCAATAAAACTAATGCATAAAATGTATTATAGAAAGAGATGCATAGAGCTGTATTTAAGTACAATTGTATGTTGAACCTTTGAGGAGACATAAAATTACATGCAGCGACAGCTAACAAATTGGTTTGTCTACTTAGAAAGAATGCCTTGTGAATTTATACCATACTAAACACATACCAAAGAGGAGAGATAAGCAGAGCCTGAGGTAAACCAAGAACAAGGTCAAGAGATAACAGAAAAATTATACATCACTATTAAGTGTTTAAAGTCCAGGGTGCCAAGAGTGCAAGAACCAGAAATTATCTGTATTGACACTTGAAAATAGAGATGATAAAGAGAGAGAGCTGCAGAGGATAAGATGACTTGGCTGAAGGCCTGTCCTCTAGTGCGGAATAAAAAGCCGATAGGATTTTGTTATTTCTCAGTAGCTTTACACACATGCTGTGATTGTAACTGACTCGCAGAGCATGTTGAGAAAAGTAGAGACAGGTATGCTCTGTACAGAGTGGCAAGCATCACTTCAGAGGTCCTGGGTAGTTAGCATCCTTTGTATATTCTCTCCAGGCTATGTCAGTGTGTTCGGAAATGAGCAGGCAGATAGACTGGCCAGTGCTGTGCATCACTTGGTGGTGAACTGATCTATGACAAGCTAGATGTTGTGAGGGCCCTCTGGGAGCGAGTGAACAGTACGGAAGCGCAAACAGATCATTACGGTCTGAGGAGAATGGCGCTGCGAGGAGTTGCCAGGTGATCTGGTCGATGCTCAACACTCAAGGGAAAGGCGAGACGGATATACAATCAGGCAGTTTTACTGGTGCCATTGGAATTAGAACTCTTCGTTTGCTGCTGAAGATGGGGACAGCGTTTATGGGAGTGTCCTGGGTGCTATGATGTCAATTCTTAATTCAACATAGCTTTTTGTTTTCTTTATTTCATGACAAGAGCAAAAATATTATTTATGAGTAGTATTCCTAGAAATTGACATGGATATTAGACTTATTTTATAAGCATGGGGATGACTGTAATCCATGGGCAGACACAGCCACAGGGATTAAAGTGTTTGATCTTCACCTATACTGGGTCATGACATTGGCAAGTGGAGTGACTAGCTCTCTTGCCTGCTGTCTTTCCTTTCAGATTGTTTGGAGAAAATATTCTTTCCCTTCAGCGGGGCTAAATCCATTCTTCTTCTTCTTCACTGGCTGTAAACTCCTGCAAAAAGTTCTGGTTGTTCACCCACTTCTGGACTTTTGGTCTTGTTCCAGAACTTGAGTTTTGTGTACACATCAAATTTACAGATCTGGCTTATTTATTTGCAGACTGTTGGTTCCTTGCATCTTAGTCAGATGCACTCTGACTTTGAAACATATCGGTAATAGTCGACTCTGACGACACACTTGTTAGGGAGGCAGTGGGTCTGTTCTTGTTTTCCCCATGACTGGGCTCCAGAACCCACACGGGGAGGCAGTGGGTCTGTTCTTGTTTTCCCCATAATTGGGCTCCAGAACCCACATGGGGGGATTATATTCCAGAGCTGTAGTTGACACCAGAGGAGTAACTGTTTCTGTGTCAGTTTAGTTTGTATGCACAAAAGTATCATAAGGGAGAGTGTTGCATTGTTCCTTGCTTCATTTCTGTCCAGCTACCCCCTGGATGTGGTGAGGAGGAGGATGCAGCTCTCTGGTATGGTTGTCAAGTCTCCTGAATCAGTCATATCTTATCCAAGGTTTGTGACCGTTTTTGTGTTTGAACCCTTTCACCATGAGACAGGCAGACAGATTGGCTGGATCTGCACCACTGGGTGGTGAATTGATACATGACAAGGCAGATGTGGTCAAGGCCCTTTGGCAACAAGTGACGGAATCAGTAGAAAAAGAAGATTATTATGGCCTGGAAAGAATGAGACACCTGGGTGTAACCAGAGGGTCTGGCCGGCTGACTACACTCAGAGGAAAGGCAAGACGGACATTTAACCAGATTGTGACCGTTACCATCAGTATTGGAACTCTGCACTGGCTGCTGAAGATGAGGATGGAGCATGCATGGGAATGCCCTGAGTACTGTGATGTCATTTCTTGTCTCAACTCAACTCAACCCTGAAAATCCAAAAACCAACACTTTCTGTTGGGTCCTTCTTCTCTGCAAAGTCCGTGCCATGTGGCGTAGGTAGTCATGTCTATCCACAACCTTCTGTCTCGTGTAGTTTCAGTCAACTCTGACACATACGATCCTACATGCCATGTGGCGTGGGTAGTCATGTCTATCCACAACCTTCTGTCTCGTCTAGTTTCAATCAACTCTGACACATACGATCCTACATGCCATGTGGCGTGGGTAGTCATGTCTATCCACAACCTTCTGTCTCGTCTAGTTTCAATCAACTCTGACACATACGATCCTACATGCCATGTGGCGTAGGTAGTCATGTCTATCCACAACCTTCTGTCTCATGTAGTTTCAATCAACTCTGACACAGATGATCCTCAATGCCATGTGGCGTGGGTAGTCATGTCTATCCACAACCTTCTGTCTCATGTAGTTTCAGTCAACTCTGACACAGATGATCCTACATGCCATGTGGCGTAGGTAGTCATGTCTATCCACAACCTTCTGTCTCGTCTAGTTTCAGTCAACTCTGACACAGATGATCCTACATGCCATGTGGCGTAGGTAGTCATGTCTATCCACAACCTTCTGTCTCGTCTAGTTTCAATCAACTCTGACACATACGATCCTACATGCCATGTGGCGTAGGTAGTCATGTCTATCCACAACCTTCTGTCTCATGTAGTTTCAATCAACTCTGACACAGATGATCCTCAATGCCATGTGGCGTGGGTAGTCATGTCTATCCACAACCTTCTGTCTCGTGTAGTTTCAGTCAACTCTGACACATACGATCCTACATGCCATGTGGCGTGGGTAGTCATGTCTATCCACAACCTTCTGTCTCGTGTAGTTTCAGTCAACTCTGACACATACGATCCTACATGCCATGTGGCGTAGGTAGTCATGTCTATCCACAACCTTCTGTCTCGTGTAGTTTCAGTCAACTCTGACACATACGATCCTACATGCCATGTGGCGTAGGTAGTCATGTCTATCCACAACCTTCTGTCTCGTCTAGTTTCAATCAACTCTGACACAGATGATCCTCAATGCCATGTGGCGTGGGTATTCATGTCTATCCACAACCTTCTGTCTCGTCTAGTTTCAATCAACTCTGACACAGATGATCCTACATGCCATGTGGCGTAGGTAGTCATGTCTATCCACAACCTTCTGTCTCGTCTAGTTTCAATCAACTCTGACACAGATGATCCTACATGCCATGTGGCGTAGGTAGTCATGTCTATCCACAACCTTCTGTCTCGTCTAGTTTCAATCAACTCTGACACATACGATCCTACATGCCATGTGGCGTAGGTAGTCATGTCTATCCACAACCTTCTGTCTCGAGTAGTTTCAGTCAACTCTGACACATACGATCCTACATGCCATGTGGCGTAGGTAGTCATGTCTATCTACAACCTTCTGTCTCGTCTAGTTTCAATCAACTCTGACACAGATGATCCTCTATGCCATGATGTCACAATGTCCAGCATCTTTTCTCTTGGTCACCCTCTGCCTCTTCTACACTCCATCTTTCCTACTGTCATGAAGTACTCCAGTTTTTTCCTTCTCATAACATGACCAAAGAATGTAGATTATCTCTTTTTAACATGGGCTATCAGTTGTCTTTGTGAGTTGGGTCTAATTCCCTGTAACCATAACTTTTTCAGCCTGTCTATCGTGACCTATTTATGAGATGTAAAATTAATGCAATTGGCTGAGTTTGCCTCTGTGCAAACATTTAGGCAATCAGGATATTACTAAATCAACTAACAATAGCATTTACACGGGTTTTCCTTTGTGCTAAATTGCTTTTTTTTAAAGCCAAGATGATCTCAGATTTTCATATAAGCCTGCATGACAAATGTCACGGGGTCACGACATAAGTTACCCAGTACATGTGGTTTTAAGGCCCGGGGAATGTGTTCAGTTTAATATTTTACCCCTTACATGTTTAATGGTTACTGCTTTCATATTTCTTATATATTACAACAAGCAATTGTAAAATGTCTATAAAAACACTTTGCCAATTTATGAGCGGTCTGATTAAAAATTATTTTTATTTTTACTTTTTTCTTTAGGAATCCCCATAGGGCCATTTTTTTTTTTTTTTAAAGAATTCTTGGGTGAAAGGATAAATAAGGAGAATATGTTTTACATGTAGCAGTGAATGACCATACATGTAGCAGTGATGACCACACATGTAGCAGTGAATGACCACACATGTAGCAGTGAATGACCACACATCTAGCAGTGAATGACCACACATCTAGCAGTGAATGACCACACATGTAGCAGTGAATGACCACACATGTAGCAGTGAATGACCATACATGTAGCAGTGAATGACCACACATGTAGCAGTGAATGACCACACATGTAGCAGTGAATGACGACACATGTAGCAGTGAATGACCACACATGTAGCAGTGAATGACCATATATGTAGCAGTGAATGACCATACATGTAGCAGTGAATGACCACACATGTAGCAGTGAATGACCACACATCTAGCAGTGAATGACCACACATGTAGCAGTGAATGACCACACATGTAGCAGTGAATGACCACACATGTAACAGTGAATGACCACACATGTAGCAGTGAATGACCACACATCTAGCAGTGAATGACCACACATGTAGCAGTGAATGACCATACATGTAGCAGTGATGACCACACATCTAGCAGTGAATGACCACACATGTAGCAGTGAATGACCATACATGTAGCAGTGAATGACCACACATGTAGCAATGAATGACCATACATGTAGCAGTGAATGACCATACATGTAGCAGTGATGACCATACATGTAGCAGTGATGACCACACATCTAGCAGTGAATGACCACACATGTAGCAGTGAATGACCACACATGTAGCAGTGATGACCACACATGTAGCAGTGAATGACCACACATGTAGCAGTGAATGACCACACATGTAACAGTGAATGACCATACACGTAACAGTGAATGACCATACATGTAGCAGTGAATGACCATACATGTAGCAGTGAATGACCATACATGTAGCAGTGAATGACCACACATGTAGCAGTGAATGACCACACATGTAGCAGTGAATGACCATACATGTAGCAGTGAATGACCATACATGTAGCAATGAATGATATGATGAGGGTCGGTGGTCATAGAGCTGCAGCTTGTGAAGCAGCTGTAAAACGAAGACAAACCAGGAAAAACTACAAAATGAATTTCCCTGTGTTAAATGCAGCCAAAAAAATATTTTTAAAATGGACCTAAATAGGCAGAAAACATTCCTGTGCCGAGAGCGTCATGACAGACTCAATAAAACTGAGAAATAGAACTGGTCAGTTTCCCAATAAAACACATTCATGACAGAATGAACGTTGCGATAGAAAGCCTTCACCAACACACAGAAGCATGAACAGTGATACAGTTACATACAGGACCACGTATGATTTAGTTTAGGAATCTGCTGACTTAAGAGAGGCTTTATCAGCTGTCTAAATATTCCATACATCCAGCTTTACTAATAGCTAAAGGATTAACTGATTGACAAGTACAATGTGGATGGATATATGTGTGTGTATGTTTGTTTGACTTTTGCTTGGCATGCAACCTTTGTTTGGAATACAACTCATGTGCTAGAACTTGTTTGAGTCAAAATTACTCACAACACCGCACACTATCTTTGTTTACCTGTCTTGAGATAAAGCCACAGAGAGGCGTCAGCGACTTAGCCGTGACAGCATTGTCTGGAATAACAACACACCCTGAGCAGACAGAAGCAAAGTTCTTTGGATAGATTTTTAGTGAAAGTCCAACCCAGTGAGCCTAAACCAGCTCTAAGTAGCGGAGACAAATAAAAAAAACACCATAATTTTAGATTTCTAAAGTTTTATTGAAAGGGGACTCTCCTTCCAAACAATAACATCTTGTCCTCTCCCCTTCCGTGAACCACCCAGTAGGCTCTCAGATATTCTCAGCAAGGTCAAGTGAGGTTACATTTTTATTTATTTTATCTGATTGCTGTTGTGTTTAATAGTTTATGTATTTTAGTGTTAGGCAGTTTATAATCATATCAGTATATAATCAATTCAGTGTATAATCACATCAGTGTATAATCATATCAGTATATAATCATATCAGTATATAATCACATCAGTGTATAATCATATCAGTATATAATCATATCAGTGTATAATCATATCAGTATATAATCATATCAGTGTATAATCACATCAGTATATAATCATATCAGTATATAATCACATCAGTGTATAATCACATCAGTATATAATCACATCAGTATATAATCATATCAGTGTATAATCAATTCAGTGTATAATCACATCAGTGTATAATCACATCAGTATATAATCATATCAGTATATAATCATATCAGTATATAATCACATCAGTATATAATCACATCAGTATATAATCATATCAGTATATAATCACATCAGTGTATAATCACATCAGTATATAATCATATCAGTGTATAATCATATCAGTGTATAATCACATCAGTATATAATCACATCAGTATATAATCACATCAGTATATAATCATATCAGTATATAATCATATCAGTGTATAATCATATCAGTATATAATCACATCAGTATATAATCACATCAGTGTATAATCATATCAGTATATAATCATATCAGTATATAATCAATTCAGTGTATAATCACATCAGTGTATAATCACATCAGTATATAATCACATCAGTATATAATCACATCAGTATATAATCACATCAGTGTATAATCACATCAGTGTATAATCACATCAGTGTATAATCACATCAGTGTATAATCACATCAGTGTCTAATCACATCAGTGTCTAATCACATCGGTATATAATCACATCGGTATATAATCACATCAGTATATAATCACATCAGTATATAATCAATTCAGTGTATAATCACATCAGTGTATAATCACATCAGTGTATAATCACATCAGTGTATAATCACATCAGTATATAATCATATCAGTATATAATCACATCAGTATATAATCACATCAGTATATAATCATATCAGTATATAATCATATCAGTATATAATCACATCAGTATATAATCATATCAGTATATAATCATATCAGTATATAATCAATTCAGTGTATAATCACATCAGTGTATAATAACATCAGTGTATAATCACATCAGTGTATAATCACATCAGTGTATAATCACATCAGTATATAATCAATTGAGTGTATAATCACATCAGTGTATAATCACATCAGTGTATAATCACATCAGTGTCTAATCACATCAGTGTCTAATCACATCAGTATATAATCACATCAGTATATAATCACATCAGTATATAATCACATCAGTGTATAATCACATCAGTGTATAATCACATCAGTGTATAATCACATCAGTATATAATCACATCAGTATATAATCAATTCAGTGTATAATCGCATCAGTGTCTAATTGCGTCAGTGTATAATCAATCACATCAGTGTATAATCGCATCAGTGTCTAATCGTGTCAGTGTATAATCAATCACATCAGTGTATAATCACATCAGTGTATAATCGCATCAGTGTCTAATCGCGTCAGTGTATAATCAATCACATCAGTGTATAATCAATCACATCAGTCATTCTCTCTTTATTTCTTATGTGGAAATGTATTATGTATACAAACTGCTTGGTATACGTCCAAGTATCAGGAATGGATCAACTGATTAAGATTAACTGATCAAGTATGTATACCGATGTATACTTTGTGTATATATATTTCAGGGGCTGGCTGCAAGTCATGGTGGATGTGTACCACGAGAACGGTGTTGTCAAGGGCCTCTTTCGTGGCATGAGCATTAACTACATCCGGATCATGCCCACCGTTGCCATTTCCTTCGCTACCTACGAGTCTACAAAACAAGCCCTGGGTCTGGACACGGGAGTGGACAGATGATGACATTTATATTATTTTCCAGGACAACCTGTGTTAGCTGACTCTTTATTTCTTATGTGGAAGCAAATGCACCAATGCATGCCCGGTCTGGTACCTCACTAAATACAGCTAGTCCTGTTTTCTTTTGTATCCTAAAGTTTTCTCAGCTTTAAATGGTCTCTGTGTATCCTCTGTGCCAACAGTAGCTGGGGTTCTTGAGGTGACCGATCTGATGTGATTTTATAATCCTGGTATTTCTTCTGATATATTGATGGTGCCAGTTCATCATTTATCTGTTTCAGTCTCACTGGGAGGTAACGAAATGCCCGCATGGTCGTCTTTCTCTGTCGCCCTTGTATCTTTAAAAGAGGCAGCAGTCAACTCTAGCTTTAAACAGTTTTCCTGGATGGAGGTTCCTGCTATTTTGGGCATTGCTGACTTTAGCATGTGAGGCATTGCTGACTTTAGCATGTGAGGCTTTGCCGGCTTTAGCATGTGAGGCATTGCTGACTTTAGCATGTGAGGCATTGCTGCAGCAGTTGGTTGGCTGTGAAATGGAGACTTACTCTAGCGCATGGATGTGCTGATGTCATTTTGTTTCTGTGTTATGGATGGTATCTGTTGGAAGAATTACTCTAGTGCACAATATTGTATCTGTGTTATATACACTCTTGTATATTGTTATAAATTGTATCTGTGTTGTGTTTGCAGGGGACAGTATTTGTTGGTATTCCAAGTATATCTGAGGTGCATTTAATTACCCCCCACCCCCTTT
Source organism: Candidula unifasciata (assembly GCA_905116865.2). NCBI lineage: Eukaryota > Metazoa > Mollusca > Gastropoda > Stylommatophora > Geomitridae > Candidula > Candidula unifasciata. The sequence continues at coordinate 274,195 of CAJHNH020005001.1, forward strand.
TTAGTTAGACTCAAAAGTTTGTTTTTTAAATTCTTAATTCACAAAAGCTTTTCCCTATATTGGAGGGGTAGTGTTTCTTTGATCTCTCCACTCGGTTGCCTAAAATTATTCTGTCTGACTAGAAGGCTAAGAATGCTGTCTTCTCACCCTGGAGTCCTAGGTTCGAATCCTCTGTAAAATTGTGAATTTTTGCCTGTTCGTTGTACTCTCATCGGGTGGTGACATTACTCCTATTTGATGGTTTCGGGGTGGATTTTGACACTTTCGTCAGTAATTATTACTTTTGAAAATGTTGTATGTGTGTACTTTTTATAAAATCATGTTATCTCTATGTCTCCAGGACAAAGCAACATTGATAATTGTAAATAACATTGTGAAATAATTTTTGTGGTTGTATGAATGTATGTCAAGATCATCATTAAGTTGAGTAAACAGAGTGAGGTTATCTGCATTGGGATGAAAATTCTGGTTTGTAAATGTTTTAACTGAATGTATGGTTGTTAAATTACTCAATGTCAGTGAGCCGTGACTTGTTATATTGTATATACAGTCCAGAGGATCTCTGGTACCCCCAGCAATTTTTCTTGAACTCTTATCAGGACGAAGAATTTCTGATAAAAAGAATTTGAGTTCTCCTTATCAGGTCTACACTGTAACTGTTTGGTGACATTTCAAGGTTGTGTAACTAAAACAACACATTATAATTGAGAATCACAAATTGTCTTGGCACAGTCAGCGACTATGTGGTTGAATTGATTTCACAGAATACCCTACATGGTCCTTTTATATATTGTTAGCACACAGAAGATCACAGTGGAGTATATGTGGAAACAGTGGATACATCTGATACAGCTTGCAGCCATTTGCAAAATCACCTTCAGTTTTGTCCAAGGGTATGCTGGTGTGAAAGACAGTGAGAGAGCAGACACCCTGGCTGGCACTGTGACTATCGGGAAGGAACTATCTTTGGAAAGAAGAGACATCATCAATGCCATAAGAGAGAGAGTAAACATTGTGAAGCTTTCAGTTTCATGGAAAATTATTCTTCACTGAAAAGACTATACCCTGGGTGTACCAATTGGAGCCGAGAGACAGGAAAACCGTGTACGAGCCACTCATCTTTGAATCAACCAGAACAGAATCGGATTTGTTAGCCTAAAAACACTTGGAGACATACTCAGGACGAGACTGGAGCAGTTATGGTCATGTGCGATAAAGATGATCTTTCTATGAACTGTGAACTTTGCTAATGTCACCTAAGTTCCGTTTTTCGCCTGAGATCATGGCTGCTATCTGTCACTTTACAATATGCCAAAAGACACCTGTGAATTCCTACTCTAAATAGGTCAAAATGGAGAATTACTTTTCATGCAGCTTCACGGTTGGCATTTTTTTAAAAACAAGGATTTAGCACTTTAGCTTAGTGCCAACAATATATAAGTATTTATGAGTTGGGTTATCATCATGGCACTCCAGACATGTCCATTGGTGCTTACACTTCCCCTTCAGTATATACATTAGTGTCTGTTGGAAGAATTAATCCAGTGCACAGATACATTCTGGTATCTGTGTTATATATCAGCATTTATTTTAGTTGACAGATCATTCTCACTGAATAAGTCAACCCGCAGAAGGGTTTAACCCCCCCCCCCCCCCTCAATCCACAAGCATCCTCAGCATTTAGCAGCTAATGACACCAGTTGTTGTTTTGTGTGTATGTGGCTTCTTTCATAGTTCTTTAGACTGGACTTCCCTTGTTAGACTTGATGTTCTTTCTGTCAGTGGTCAGGTTTGCTGATCTTTAGACTTGATGTTCTTTCTGTCAGTGGTCAGGTTTGCCGATCTTTAGACTTGATGTTCTTTCTGTCAGTGGTCAGGTTTGCTGATCTTTAGACTTGATGTTCTTTCTGTCAGTGGTCAGGTTTGCTGATCTTTAAACTTGATGTTCTTTATGTCAGTGGTCAGGTTTGCTGATCTTTAGACTTGATGTTCTTTCTGTCAGTGGTCAGGTTTGCCAATCTTTAGACTTGATGTTCTTTCTGTCAGTGGTCAGCTTTGCCAATCACTTGGGTTATTTTATAAGGAAACTGTTTACACATAAAAAAAAATGCAGATGAAATTCAGAGTTGAATAATGGAAAGTCATCACCGTCATCTTATTGTGCCATTCACACATCACATTGAGCTAGCAGTGGATTCCTCCATTCTGTTCTATCCTGTGTAATCCTTTTAATATTATGTTTGGAGTCCAGTCCGGCACTTTTGGTCTTTTTTATCCGTGTTTGTCATAAGGTTTCTCTTGGGCATCCATTCTTCGTCAGTCCATGTGTTTCTGATTTCAGTGCCTGTTGTAGTTCTTTGGGATAACTATAGGTTGATTATTTGAGAGTTTAGGGCAAATCTTTTTGTGTTGTGTACTCCTTACAAGATAATATGTAATAGAACTACAACACTGCAGTGCATGATTGTAGCAGAACTACAACAGTGCACTGCATGGTTGTAGCAGAACTACAACAGTGCTCTGTTTGATTGTAACAGAACTACAACAGTGCATTGTATGATTGTAACAGAACTACAACAATACATTACGTAACAGAACTTTAACAGTAGTACAGTGCATTGCTATTTAAAGAGTGGCTTGTAACACTGTATTGGAATGTGATCACTCATGTTTGTCCGTCTCATTTCGTTTCAAGGGGACGGACAGAGAGGTAGCCTTTCTGAGCAAATCTTAGATGCATCAGACTCATTTTTTAAAGTTAACCTCTTGTGTGGGTTCCAGGGGAAAGAAAGGGGGGGGGGGTGTTGGATAGTGTCACTTACCCACAACAAGCATGTTGCAAAAAGTGAACACCTGTTTAACAATTTCTTGCAAACGAATCTTTAAAAAAAAAAAGACATTTTTCAAAATATGTTTTTTAAACTCTTGCTTGCAATTCTTTAAAACTCCAAGGTGAGACACCAAAGGAAGAGAAGTAGAAACAGAAGAAATCTAGAGCCCTGGGCAGTTTGTTAAACCCAGGAGCTCGAACCCTTAGACCACCGAACAGACAGGCAAGTGTGGGATCGTCAGCTTTTCTGTGACTGTCAAGTCACCAAAAAGAAAAATGGTTTAAATTCCTCTTACCCAGACCAGGTCACTACTTTCGGCAAAGGTATTTTTTTAAATATATATACAGGGAAATAATCATAACTATGAAAGGAGCAAATAAACTACATTCTCTCCCTTTGACCAAGAAAACAGGTTTTTGTTGAGACATCCATGTTGAGCAAAGTGACCTCATTATGAGGTTATTCAAAACTTACAGTTTATATTTCACCACTAATAATATCTCCAAAAATAAAATTCTAAAAAAATTTCCAGAAAAATTGTGTCGTGTGAAAGTGGGGAAAACAGCTTTCTCAAGGTGACAGGTTAATGGCAAACACAGAAGAACTTTATACTGATATAATTTGTCGGTACATCTGTGAACTGACTGCATTACTGATCATTACCACTGATGTTATTAGTTGAGCCATTCCCTGTTTTTAAAATCATTGCCGTGCAGTGTGTCCAGTACATTTTAACAATTCTAATGATTTTATCACGCAGATATTGGTTGGATTGTTTAAGAGCCTGGTGTAGATTCTGTGGCTGCCAGGGCCACATTATTTGATTTGCTACATGTGTTGTACTAATGATAATGAGTATTGCCTGTTTGTTGCCACTTGCCATGTGATACTTCTTCTTCGCATTCACCCACTGTAGACTCCGGCAGAAAGTTCTGGTTCTTCGTCCACCTCTAGGCTTTAGTCTTGTTCCAGAACCTGAGTGCTGCTGCATGCGCATCCATTTTACAGATCTGGCTTATATTATGTAGACTGTTGGTTCCTTGCCTCTCAGTCAGATGCACTCTGACTTTGAAAGAAGCTCCCAGTTACTCGACTCCTATGACATGCTTCTAGGGTCTATATTCCTTTTTCCCCCACAATGGGGCCCTGAAACCCACCAGAGTGTTGGGCTGGGCTCTGTGGAGGCATGGGAATCACAGCCCATGGACATGGCTGGTGTCACTAACAAGAAACCTCTCCATAGCCCACAGGCTGGCCTGTATTGTGGAAACCATGCATCATTATCCACTCTTGGCCTGCCTTGTTTACTCCACAGGAAAGTTAACACCAGTCTGTTTGGAACAAAGCAGACTAGAGAAGGTGCCAGATCAGAAAAACAGTGCTCTGTCCACATGCCATAACTTTCCTCCTAGACCATCTGTCAGTCAAGGCTAAGGGTCTGTCATGCGAAAACATGAGGTCTATCAGGCTGCATTTCCTCTTCTTTTCTATATGCTGCATGTGTTGTGTTGATGACTATTTTCTGTTTGTTGTCACTTGCTGTATGAAATATTATGTGGATGCCAGGAGACAGATATTCTGTACACTAAATTGTTGTTCCATACCCAAAGATGGAGTGTTTTATTCTAATGAAGAGATGTTTTCTTGCACCCTGTAATAAAAAAATAAAAAAAAAGTGTCAGACATTTGTGTGGTTAGTTACGAATGTTTGAACATGTGTAAAGGAGAGCGGATTGCCTTCAGTGCCGTGGATATTAGCATATATGGCTCAGTCTCTCTTTGCAGAGCAACTGGTCACCCACAAAAATGTTGAACAGAGCACAAATCTCCTAGCTCCAGCATTGACGACTGGAATGTCCAAAACACATACACTGATCGCATACATTTGAGGTTTGAGCTACAGATCAACATCATGGCACAAGGGTAGTAACCCATAAGTACTCTGTTCTTCTTCCTATCTGAGTCCGAAGAAGTTCAGCACAGTGCACAGTTTCTGTAGCACCGGTGAGAGTCCTGAAATACTTTTGGGTAGATTTTTAACTCCAAATTTGTGCCCAGGCAGCATCTTTAGGCTACTCTTTTCGATTTCCAACTGCCAAGGGAATTTTTATGTGTGCAACAATAAACACCTGCATCCGGTCTTACTACCCGAAGACCAGGGGAAAGTACTAGAAGTCCAAGTCCAGGTGAAAAAATCCCAGCTCTTACTGGGGAGTAAACCCAGAACCTCAAGCCCTCGAGGTGGGCACCATACCTTGAGACCACGCAGCCCCAAATAAATTTGAGAACATGAGGTAAATGGCTTAACCATCTCACCAAGTTGTGCCCTAGTGGTGACTTTTGGTGCAGGTGACCTATGAACCCTACATTATAACGGTGGTGGCAATTATTTGTATTATAAAACATCTGATCTGATGCCATTGATGCACAGTCTTGCCAGTCACTTCTGGTATACATATTTTCAGCAGTTATGCTCAACTTTCTGACATCCTGTCTGCCTTTGTCTTCCCAGGACTCACTTCCCCTCCAGCTTTGCTGTTGTCACAATAGACTCCACTGTTCCCCCTCTCGGGGTGTGTCTGTAAGTAATCTTTTGGTACATCTAACCAGTTGTATTTGTGAATTCATTTCTTTGAGCAATTTTTGGTACATCTAACCAGTTGTCTTTGTGAATTCATTTCTTTGAGCAATTTTTGGTACATCTAACCAGTTGTCTTTGGGAATTCATTTCTTTGAGCAGTTTTTGGTACATCTAACCAGTTGTCTTTGGGAATTCATTTCTTTGAGCAGTTTTTGGTACATCTAACCAGTTATCTTTATGAGGTAATTTCTTTGAGCAATTTTTGATACATCTAACAAGTTGTCTTTGTGAATTCATTTTTTGAGCATATTTTTTATACATCTAACCAATTGTCTGTGAATTCATTTCTGTAAGCAATTTTTTGTACTTCTAACCAGTTGTCTTTGTGAAATTATTTCTTTGAGCAATTTTTGGTACACTTAACCAGTTGTCTTTGGGATTTCATTTCTGTAAGTAATCTTTCGATACATATAACCAGTTGTCTTTGTGAATTCATTTCTGTAAGTAATCTTTTGATACATCTAACCAGTTGCTTTATGAGTGATAATCCAGACAAACTCGTAATTAAGTTGCAGCTGGCACCAACTGTATGCGAACTGTTGGTTGACAGAGTATGTATAAATCTCCTGAGTGCAATGTTATCAATTCTTGATTCATTCATCAATTTGTTTTTACTCTGAAGATATCTTCTTTGTCTTTTATCTGTCACAGTGTTCTCATCTTGTTACATAAAACCAGATCTTTGCAGCTTTCCCATTATTTCCCCATCGTAGTGAAAGAGTAAGACAAAGACAAATGATCCTTGCCTTAGCTTATGGTGTTGGACTCATACGTCTACAGACATATCAGCTTATGATGGGTGATGTGGTCCAACATTATGCCTGCCATCTTTACTTCCCCAGAAATTTCCATGTACCAATTTCAGACTGACTCGACCTAAAACCTGGGACACAAGGGTCACTTATAATGTGTATTTCTATGTAGATCCAAACCCTAGCCCATCAAGATGCAGGTAAGGATAACAAACATTACTCTTAAAATAATATACACATAATGAATGCAGCATGCATGAGTATTCATGTGTGCTTGCTGCACAACAGAGATGTAAATAACAATTGCCATGAAAAATACAGGTCTTATCTACATTACAGGCTGTCAAGGTACTTGTATCTATGCTACTCAACTACGGCTCGTTGTACGGCCCCGTGACAGACACACTAGACTAGAACACACTTAAAACACACACCTATTGATTGAGTACACACATAATCTTTAATGCACAAGGAGCAGATTCAATCTAAAGTAACCTCAACAGTTATGGACAGCCCCTAATCCGAAACGCCAGCAGTGGTAGCATTTATATTTACTCCACCCCGAGCCGTTCCCATGGATGTATCAGAGGACTCGATTCCACCTCACTGTCGTACAGCGCTAACTAGGCTGCGGTCTTCGACAAGTGAGACTCAGTGTCACATGCAGGGTGAGTGATTCAAATATTAGCGGGCAGTGTTATCGCTAGGACCAAACACAGTTACACTTTAATAACCCATAGGCAAGAACAACTACCTATGCACGACACAACACCAACACAACTGTCTTAGAATACTATAAGCACATGAGGAATACCAACAGCTAACCAACACATATGACGACAACGCTAACAGTCCCTATCTTTCAACTCCTAACACAATACAATCTATCACTTCTCTATATCTCTTCAGCCTCACACGTCCATGTCCAACCCTCTTCGCCTCTCTCCGTTCAGCTTCGGGTAAAACGTGTTTGTGGTGCTAGTGTTCAAGCCATCTCGGGTTTTCCCCATATCGTCTATTCAGCTGGCTGACCGCTGGTGCACCTTTTGGTCCGTCAAACACAAACATATGACGTTACAAGTCCTATCGTCTCTACTCTGTCCCATACCCTTCCCACAGGGCTATGACATCCACATTTCCTCTAAAACGATACTTCCTGATGACAGACGTGGATGCTACTTATCCTCATCTGTAATCAAGTTTCGAAAACTAGGTATGGAATGTAACCCCGTTTTTAAAGAACAATCAGGTAAGTGGGTAGTCATGAGATGTCTTTTACCCTGAGTCAACCACATAAGAATAAGGTATATAAATTTGTGGATGTACACACATGAGGACAGCAGCTTCCCCCGAAGGTACAAATATTGTCAGTACCTGACACAAATCCGCCACTCATATTTAACACCTTCTAATCATACAGGAAATGACTTTAAATTAATGTGGGTAGACCTACTGAACGTAACCCCACATTGTCCGGCTCTCTAGCGTAGTTGGTTAAACCTGACAACGCGGTGACCGGGTGACGAACTCCTTGTGGTCCGGCTTCACTCCCAGGAATGGGCAGAAAAGCCACATTTCTCTCAGATTTACGGTACCTATCTTGGAATCAAGGCCGAAGGTTTGCGATATCCATAGTACCGAGCCAAAGGGTTAAGAACTCATGGTTTCTGGATATTTTAAAAAAACAACAACAACTTAACTCCACTCCCGTTGAGTTAAACGCCATCAAACGCGCTTCCCATCGATGCTTTTAACAATGGTCGTCACAGATATGCCTCCCTAAGTAATCCATGGTTCTTTTGCAGCTCCTGGCGTCCCGTCGTATTGTGTCTATAAAATCGCAATCCCTGCCAAGACACTAGTCACACCTTCTGGCCAACAGAAAATGAATAGTAGACAAATATGTGGCCTGCACGACGCATTTCCACCCATCAAGGACACCGTCAACCCACATGTATAGTCTTCGACAATTTCGAAGCCCTGTCATTAGTCTCAGTGAAGCTGATGTGAAATACAATGTTCGCCCAACAATTTGTTCACTATAATCGCTTTATAATTGTCACACATATTGGCTCTACTTTGAACGGCGCCTTTAAATGGCGGCCGTAATATGATGCCGTTCGAAAGAGAGCTAAATTGGCCACATTCTGGCCATAAAATATCCAAAAATATCCAAGTAGGCTCAGTTCTATTAAAAATATATGTGCCGGCTCCGTATAACGAAACAAATGCTCTAACAGGGTCTCGGCGATGTGTTACTTGCGGACCTGCTTCTGTGAGTGTGCCTCACCGCCGACCGTATCCCGGATGGGGACTAAACTAGATGGCTAGGACTCACGAGCAGCAGCTACCACATCTCCTGCAACTTCCTCCAGTTACTTTACCCGTGAGTCCCAGGCACCTAGTTCCCCCCCCCCCCCCCCCCCCCCTCCATCCGCGGCGCGAGTTTAATCGCGTTTGGCGCATGCCGACAAGTCTGACATCTACCGCTGCTAAACCCTCCCATCAGAAGAACACAGTATTGCTAACGGGCTTTCATCGTCTGTAATGTCTCGAAATTGGTCAACGGTCGCTAATATCGTCTGCTAGTTTCGTCGTCTGCAGAAACGCTCGAAATTGTCAACGGTCGGTATTTATCGTCTGCTACTACAGTGTGCAATGTTGATATTGATTGTCAAAAAATCCTAGTTTTGCCGCGATTTGTCCCTTGGCAGAAAGTCCGTATTTTAGATACGCCTGAACACCGTTCGGATATTTTTGGGATATTTTATGGCCAGAATGTGGCATCATATTACGGCCGCCGTTTTAAGGCGCTGTTCAAAGTAGAGCCCCTATATTTTTAATAACAATAAAAACCATCAAATAATTTAATTTTTGTATCGAACGTTGTCATTCTAACCTACAATACTACTAGTATATTAAATCTGTAAAACGAAAACCTGTGCAAGCTTGATACCTTTGTAATCCTACTGTCAACTTAATATTTATTCTTATTATTACACGAAGTTTCTTGTCGACACTACGTTGAGTAACAATGAAAATTTCACTGCAGTGTAATTGTTGTGAAAATTAAGAGGCCAGAATTTGTGAAACAAATTATCTGTGAAATGTCTAGAACACAGTCCGAAAAAGAAAGAGAAAATGTAAGACGAATCATTAGATTTAGCATAACGGCAAAACCAATTTTTTGAAAAATTATTACATTATAAAATAAATAAAAAAAAAAAAAAAAAACAACAACAACAACATAAAACAGAAATCATATACAACATAAAACATATCCAACACAAAAATATACCAACATTTCAAAAGTATCAATGCAAATATAAATACATAAATTTATATCAACACATTACTTCTTTCGTTTATCCATTCATTTCATTTTATTACCCTTTCGCTCTTTTGTCATACTTAACCAATCCACTTGTTCCTAAAGATTTCCTTAGAATCTTTGATTTGTCAAGGGTTGAAAACTTTTGAAGTTTTCCAGATGTGCATAGGTTAGTATATTTTGGTACGCAACTGTTATTAATGTCTGTTCAGTCAATAGGACGGTCTGGGGAACGGTAATTATCTTGAAGAAGATCTCGAGACTTTAAATTTCAAACATACTTTAGTCTGGTTGAATATGCAATTGCAACTAATGTTTCAAATATTAGATGTCTGGAACAGTGTCATTTTAAACAGGAAGGTTTCAAATTCTCTTTGAGGAACGTATATTAACATCATTGCAATGTCAGATATACTTTGTCAAGTTTGTCCATTTAAGACTGCAAATTGATTATGTGCAGTGTACTGCATCAAGCAACATTGTCTATTTGAGGTGAAATCACTGTATGGCTTTATCTTGTGTAGAATTTTGCATCAGACAACACTGTCTCTGTATGCAGGTATTGTAAAAACGTGTAGTTTTGCATCAGGGTACAGACAGTTCTTTTTAGCATGCTGCCATACAGTAATCTTTAAAGTTGAAAATGTCGTTTAATCGAACGGACATTACTATGTTGGATGCAAAGTCAATGTTACAATCGGCTTAATAAATCTGTTATATGGTTGGTGGAGCCTTTGATATGGGCAATCTGAAATTTGAAGTCTTGTAGTAGCAATGCCCGTCTCGCAATACGGCTGTTTTTCGAAGCTCCCGACTTGATGACTAAAAGAGGTTTGTTGTCATACCGTTCCTCAGCTGATGTCAACTTTCTGCTAACATAGCAGATCGGGTGTAGTACCTCTCCATCCAGCTGCATCCACTGGCATTGCACCTAAGAATAAAAGGCAATTTCAAGTTGGGCAGTTTTAAAATGGGGGGGGGGGGGGGGAGGACTGGAGAAAAGGGTTTTAATCCTGGCGAAGGCCTGGTCCAACTTCATATTCCACTGGATCGTATTGGCTAACCCTTTTTCAATAGTCTCGTGAAGGCTGCTGTTTCCTGACCAAGATTGGGAATGCATTTTTTAAATAATAGTTTATGAGCCCGAGTAGGATTCGGATTTCTTTTTTGGTGGTAGGGATTTTCTAATTCAAAATGATTGAAACAATCTTCTCATCACTCATCATCATCATTCCTTTATAACTTTTATGGCCTAAGAAATCAATTTCGCCAAAATAAATTTCGACTTTTGAGGGCCGCATAATCAATCCAAAATGTTTAGTTCTTTGAACAACAGATATTCTGTTAAACATTTTTAATCAAAATGCACATGTCAATAACAAACTTTGGAATAATAGAAACATTAGAACATGTTTGACTGATTTGCTGATGTTTGACCCTATGTGCTTTTTGCTTTGAGTGCATTTGTCTGGATCAACAGAGAATAGGTTCTACGATTTAACATTTTCTTGTTTTTGTAACAGTGACACTCGCTGTGAAATATGGACATGCTCACATGCTGAACACTGGGGAGTGGTAAAAACTGTTGCAAGGATTGGTTTTCCCGAATGTGATTCTTTGGTTTCAGAAAAGAGACTATAGACAATGTATACTATGGTAGAGGGCGGAGTCACTGTTGTATTATGGAGTCCCTCAAACCCGCAGAGATGGTTCTGAAAATAGTGGCGACACTTCTTTAAACTGTATACATTTGTCTGGAGGATTGCCAAATTTTTTTGTTTGTGATGACCTCATCTCTGATGTTTGTTTGAGGGGAAGGAATAACAGTTAATAATTGTTGCATACACTCTCGCTCACTCGCATCATTCTCTCTAACCGCTTGTTGTCTTGTTACAACACCACAAACAATGTTTTCTTGCTGCCATTTCACTACATCACTTTCAGACACATCTCTCACATTCTTTTTTCTACTAAAAAAAAAAAAAAAAAAAAATAAGATCAATGTTCAAAAAAAAAAAAAAAAAAAAAGATTCACAGTTCTGGAAGAATCAAAATCCTAAAATTAAATTTTAGTTAGATACCGTCTATAAACCTATAGTCTACAATTCGTCATGTTTATATTCCAATCACAATTACAATTACATTTACATTATGTTTACATCTTTATAATTACTTAGTCACATAGTTCATGCAGCAAGTTGGCAGTTGCGCTGTCATCCACCAAAACCCAAATGTGGTTGACTTCACAACAAACAACACGTTGCATTTAACTTTTACCTATTGTTTAGTTTTTATAGAAACATTTTTTTTTTAAATTTTAACATGAAAAACCAAAAGAAAAGAAAAAAAAATTGTTATCTTTTATGTCTTAGCTTATGAGAACAAAATAGAGAAGGAAAGGGAAAAAAAAGTTTCACAATCTAAGTGGAAAATGTTACAAATCAAAAATAAAGTATACATATACATTATAATAAACCAAAATATTTCAATGCCAGATGCAGTGTAAGTATGAAATACCTAATATATATATATATATACAATACACCAAATAAGACGTACAACAAATACATTACACAACACATATGACCTAACAAATACAGTACATAACAAATATGACATAAGACATATATTAGACAACAAATATCACACGTAACATATATATCAACACACATTATAACATGCTATATGCATTATCCAACAAATATTACATAGTGTATGTAATATAGAATACACACATATAGTAATACTATGTCGCATATCCTTACATACGATTTTATTTCACTTTCATTCCTCTCACACACTTTATAGAACCTTGATCCATGATTTGCATGACGTCCAGATCCATTGAAAACTGTTCATCCAGAAATAGATTCACACAGTTTGTACTTTTGTATTTTGAGAAGTGTAATACCAAATACTTCCATTTTCAGGCTGGTCTTGAAATCAAAACAGTCAAAATATGGAATTTCTTAAAATTTTCGTTGAATTCCGGTAAATCTTTCTTAGAAGAGGTACGTGTTGTAGAAATATTTCAAGTATGTTGGGAATTTTTCCTTTCGAACTGTCAATTTCCGCCGCACTGCACATCAGTATTAATTTGAATGCGGCCATTGAAGAATATCAACTGTTGTATCAGAATGTTATTTACAGGGTTTTATATATTAAAGGTTTCAGATGTACCATTGAGTACGGTACCAAATAAGTTATCAATAGAGTCTACATTCTGGCACAGAAAAATTGAAATGCCATTTCTTGAATGTTTTAAATTGGCACTTTCAGTTGTATCATTGAGTAATGTGGCACCAAATCAATGATAACTTGCATCTGCACACTGGATCTAACATTTTACAATGTCAATTCGACAGTTCAAAAGCTTTTGCAAGTTCTGCGAAACTTGTCTTTTGTCGACATTTATGTGATGAAAGCTTCAGTGTTGTAATGTAATTTAAAAGCACTAGACCAATGTTATTTCTTGTATGGTCGTTTCAGTAGAACTTTCAGAAGCAACAAACTTTCCTTTCTTGCCTTGAGTGTAGAGGCATTGTCAAATATATAGTATACCATTTATTTGTAGTTCATTAGTGCTAAGCACAGTTGTATATAAAATCTGTGATGGCACAGGTAATTGTCCAGTTAAGTATATTAGCACTCTTGACTGTAAAATTCAAGTCTTTGCAATTGTAAGAGTTCAAGGCTTTAATACTTGATATCTGTAGAAGTCAGTATTTCGTTACTGTAGGGTTTCATCTCTTCCCACTGTTATGTGTAGAATTTAGTTTATATGTAACATTCTCTGTAGGGTTCAGACCATAGACACTGTTGTCTGAAGAAGTCAGTCTGTAGGTAATGTTACCTGTAACGTGCGGTATGTTGGTATGTCTACCTGCAAACTTCAGCATGATGGTATCACTTATGATTATGATGTTTTTACACTGTAGTACCAATGTAACAATTTCAAATTTTTTTTTACAATCTGCTGAGAAGGTCAGCCAAGTTGTTTTGTGCACCTTCAATATGTGTTATTTCAAACTGGTAAGTCTGAAGAAGCAGTGCCCAACGTGCGATTCTGTTATTCTTGGGCGCTCCTGTTTTGATAACCAGCAATGGTTTATTATCTGTTTGAAGTAAGAAAGGGCGTCCCAAAAGATACCTTATAAGTTTGGAAATGCAAAAGACGACTGCAAGACATTCTTGTTTCTACGTTGCGTACCTCTCCTCTGCTGAGGTAAGCTCTCTACTGATGTAGCATATCGGATGTTGGATATTGCGTTCGAGTTGTAATACGCCATCTGCAATATCCGTGACGTTGGTATAACATCTGAGGATAAGATACAATATGATATTAAATAATTTTAAGGACTGAAGAAAAGAGTCTTGAACCTGGCGAGGGCCTGGTCAAATTCTGTGTTCCACTCAATTGTATTGGCACATGCAGTTTATTAACAGAGATTTAGGATGAATTTCTTTCTGTGATTGATGGTCCCAAGTAGGCTTCCGAATACCTTTTTACTTGTAGGGATTTCAATGTGCAAAATTTTGAAAATAATTTTGTGATCACTGATAAGTGTTCCCTTTGAAATGTTATCCCCTAAAAGATCAATTTTCCCAAAAACCTTTTTAAATTTAGAAAGTTTGACTGTCAGTCCAAATTCTTTTATACTTTTAACAACTGTTGTAAATGTTGTTATACAGTTTACAACATCACCAATGACAATACCTTTATGTTTGATGTAGGTGGTAACAACTGAAATATGGTTAATAGAGCAAATTTGGAAATTAGTTTCACTATGTTTAATGGAATTGTTTTCTATTTCAAACCTTTGTTATCTGTGAGAACATCTATTTTAGTAGTGGGATCTAATTTTGCAGTGGGAGATGTCACTGATTTCTGTTTGCATGTGTTGGGTAGCACAGTCTGCTTTCGAATGTTTAAACCTTTACTGTAGAACTCGGGTAACAGTTGTTCGTCTGAGAGATGTTTTTTCGGGAGAATCAACTAGTTTACATGCAGTGTCTCCTAGGATGGGGTTAGATGATTCTGGGTTGCTGGAAATTACTTCAACACATCGTGTTATACTGGTAGATTTCTCTGGAAAATTTTCGAGCTGGAAGCATTTATTCAAAGTAATATCATCTCTCTGTTTTGAGATGAATTCAGTTTTCATTTTATTATCAGTAGGCGGTATAAAAGTTAAAACTGTTTGCATTATCTCTCTCTCTCTCTCATCATCCTCTCTCACTGTTTGTTGTCTTGTCACAACATTACATGCAAAGTTTTCATTTTGCCATCTGATCACATCACTCTCGGACACATCTTTCACATTCTTGCAGTTACAAAGGATCACATCCGCAACTGGGTCCAATAGGACTGCAAATATAGCTCTACCTGTACAATAGGCAGATATGATATTAGCCCATGCTAATTCATACCGCTCCTTTCTACCTGAGAATGTACAATATGTTCACCTGTATAATCACTGTCGTTTACAAGACTCTTTCTGATGCCTAACAATGTGGCACCGCTGTCTCTCAAAATCAAACACCCTTGGTCGTTAATTAACCCTTTACTAAACTTGAGTTTACCATCACAACAAGTCGCAGAATCGTCTGTACATGTGTCTAGTATTTTGTGACCACATGTCAGTTTACACTCCTCGTTGAACGATTTGCATACTTGACAGGATGTCTCTGTGAAATCCGCCTTCTCTGCAGCATTTGCAGTTTGCTCATCTGGCAAGTTTGCATCGGACACCGAACCGTCACTTTCATTGTTGCTGCTCCCTGAGGTCTCTGCTGCACCACTCTGATGGTACTGTTTGTGATATGGGAATGTTTCTTGCAGATGATCCACTGAGCGGCAGCTCCGGCATTCCTGACGTACATTATACTGGGTTTTCCTTTCCGCTTTTCTATTGTACCATCTCTGCAAATGTTCTTTGAACCCTGGGTTTTTCTCACACCACTGCTTTCTCCCATGCTCTGTTTTACAATATGGGCATGTAATCACTTGACACGTATCTCTGTAGGGTCTTTGACTCCTATAACTCTTGTAAGAATTCCTTGGTGATTCGTACTGGTACTGTCTGTTTCTCAACTGAAGGTGCAAAGCCGCCCCATAGTTTATATCTGGGACTTTACCAAAGCTAAAAGATTTTTATGAGTATTAAAATAAGCCTTTCCAGATGTTTCCATTTCTTTGACAGTGGATGGTCTTTGTTCGATCAGGAATGTCATCATGCTGGTTGGTACACTGCATAAGACTTTGTCCCTAATTAGAAAATCTTTTAAAAAGTCAAATGATTTTCCAATTTTGGCAGAACTTATCCACTTATCAAAAGTGGTCTCAACTTCAGATAAGTAATCAATGAAATTCTGCTCAGGTTTTGGTGACAAGTTTATGACAGCATCTCTATATGATTCTTCATCTAAAGAAAAATGTTGTAATATTCTATCTTTAACAAAATCACAGTCATCTAATTTCTCAACCGGGATGGTCTCTAAAACTTTCAGTGGTTCACCCCTAGATGTTTTCTGTACATGAGTGACCATTCTGTACGTGGGACTTCATAATGTTTAATTATGTACTCAAAGTTTTGAATCCAGGCAGAAATTGAATCACATTGAGTAAATTTTTTTATAAGACCTTGATATTTCTTTAAGGATGGTTCTGCTGCCTTCAATTCAGCCTTTCTAATCTGTATTTCGACATTTCTGTCAGCTTCCATTTCTTTGGCTCTCAATTCTATAGTTAGCTTTTCCTTCTGTAGCTCAGCATTACTACTTATTTCTTTGTCCTGCAAAACTATGGCGTGCTGTATTTCTTTTTCCTTAATAAGTAATTGGACTCGGTCCCTTTCGACTAGAGCTGCTAACTCTTGCATTTTCAAATTTGCTTGAGTCTCTAACTCTTTCTGTTTGGTCATCGCTTGAGTCTCTAATTCTAGCTTTCTTAATTGTCTCTCGTCTGTACGATCCTGCCTATCTTGTTGATCTTCACTTAGTTCTCTCTCGTCTGCGTATTTCTTGTCAGCCCATTCAAGAGCTTTGTCACCTGTCAACCCATTCTGTCTGGCCAGCTCAATGAAATCAGCTAGACTCGACATCTTGCAATGTTATGGGTATTACCACAACACACTGAACTTTCTTTCAAAATAATAAGTAACACGCGCACCACAACAATAAAGCAAAAAAAAAACAAAAAAAAAAAAAAAAAAAAAAAATTACAATAACAAGAATGTATAATAATATACAATAATAATACAATTTAAATTCCCAAATGGTATAATGGCACTTTTGGAAAAACAATTTGGATTGTATTGACAGTAAGTGTCGGACTAGGGTTCCGAAATTGTACCCAAAAGAAATATTTAATTTATATTATACAGATAATATAACGTCACTGGTGTCACAATATGTAACAAAATCACAAAAGAAAACACCTATGAGAGATGGGTTTTAATTTAACTCTAACGCTACTCAACGAACGATAACGAACTAGTAGGTAAACATTTATACACAAGAAAGTACAACGATAAATTAACAAGACAAATCACTAACAAAACGCCACTAGCTTGTGCTTCGATGATCGACCCGAGATCAAAACAAGTTGAAATCGAGCCAAGGATCTTGGCACCGCTTAACGTAAAAGTACGTTATCCTAGCACTTAACAGACCTATGGATAACTAACTTCTAGCCCAGCCAACCTCCCACACAAATATTATCAATGAGGAAAGAGGATAGACTAGAATGATAGACAATGTACGGCACCGCTGTTCCGAAGATGACCTTGTGGAACACCACGGGCAAGAGAACAAGACAACAGCACAACACCACAATCAAGACACAACTAATCTGTTCCCCAGCCTGGGATCCATGATGCCCCTTGAAACAGTACGATGAACAAGATTCACAATTGATGATACTGAGGACGAAGGGCCTCAGTTGGAGCTTGTAGGTTCTTCACTCGCTCACTCAGCATGCGGCACACCAGAAAAAAAAATTATGCTTTCGCTGCTTGCACACTATGTCTTTGTCGTTTATCCTATTCGTCAAGACGCCACATGTTCCTAACACAATCAATTATTTATTCTAGGGACATTCATTTAATACAATAACAACACAATGTAACAAACGATCACAAACTAGCCTCTATAATTATACAAATTAACTCTCGATCTAACTATCTACTATTAAGAAATGATTTCGATCACGTTGTCACTAATTAAGGAAGCCATCCCAACGACGTCATCATACATTAAGAAATCAAAACAATAGTTAAATCTAATTTTTAAGAGAACGGTAACCTATATAACCTAGCGCTGACTTTGCGAAGAGACGACTATAAACGCAACAAGTCACACAACAGCTAATAATGTATATAAATTGTCACTATCTATTTTCTGTCAGTATCCCAGATTCAACTCCTAAGGACGATTGCTCCCATTATCTGTCAGCGACCTAATTTACTATATTCATTTTCTATGGCTGGCTATGTAGGCCGGCTAATAGACTTCACTACACTGGACACATTCAAGACACGCACCTGCTGAGTGCAAACGTAATCTTTAATGTACAATGAACAATACAGCTAGAGACACCTCAACTAAGTTGGCAGTCGTTTTCCGAAACGTTGGCGTTGAGCAGCTTTTACATTCACTTTTCAACCCAAGCTGTTCCCATTGACCCCCAAGGACACGATTCTAACTAACAGTTTATTAGTGCTAACTAAGCCGCCGTCTATTGCCACACGGGACTCAGCGGCACACATAAGCTGTATGGCCTAAGCGTGGCTGGGCAGTGATACTGCCATAAACAATGCGTGTCACACATTCACTAGTTGCTTAACAAATACTGCGCGGAACGTCTACTATACAAGGAAAATTAACTCTACATTATCTCGTCGAAACATTAAATGGAAACACAGCCTATCAAAGATACTAAACACAAATCCTATTTATTCTAGCCGTCAATAAACTAGTGCATTTTTACCCAGTCCAAGTGCTACGTCTGGTCCAGTCGTCTCACTACACAACCCTTCCTCAGCCAGCTCTGTCCAAGCCTTTTGTTCCCCTTCGCGTTCATCTGCCGACACGCGGTAATACATGTTAACCGTGTGAACTGGGCTTAGCCAGTTAACTCGACCCAGTTTATTCCGTGGTCAAGTTGCCCGGTCTCATTCTGAGTCTTACTGAAGGTCAGCTCGTCCATACGTTATGATTCACTATCATCAACTCGGTTCATCCCGTAGCCGAACTGGCCTCTGACAATCACTGTCGTTTCCATTACTCTAAGAAGTCTCCGCCGCAACACTTTGACGATATTGTTTACGGTACTTGCATTTTTCCTGCAAATGATTAATTGCACGGCAGATGTGGCATTCACGAGGTAGGCCATATGACCTTTTTCGTTCTGTTCTTCTCTTAAGCCAGTTCTGGACATGCTGTTAAAATCCTGGATTCTCTTCACACCACTGCTTTTTACCATGCTCCGTTTTACAATAAGGGCATGTGATCATCAGGCTTTTTTCCTTAAAGGAAATGTGACTCCTATGGTTTTTGAATGTCCTTCTTGTAGCCTCGGTGTGGTACGATTTCTTTCTGTACACAGGTTGCACAGCAGCCACATAAATGACATCTGAGCCTTTACCGAAAATGAAAATGTTTCTATGAGCATTGAAATAAGCTGCTCCTGATGTTTCCATTTCTTCGACTGTGGATGGCTTTTGCTCAATTAAGAATGTCATCATGTTACTGGGTACACTAGATAAAACTTTATCTCTAATTAGCAGATCTTTTAATAACTCAAAAGATTTACCAATCCTAGCAGATGTTATCCACTTATCAAAGGTAGTCTCAACTTCCGACATGTAGTCGATAACGGTTTGTTCAGGTTTTGGTGACAGATTTTTAAAAGTGTTCCTTAAAGATTCCTCATCTAGCGCAAAATGCTGTAAAATTCTACCCTTCACAAACTCATAATCATCTAACTTCTCGACAGGAATTGTTTCTAACAGTTCCAATGGTTCACCCCCTAGATGTTTTATGTAGACTAGTGACCATTCTGTAAGTGGTACTTCAAAGTGTTATGCCATGTATTCAAAATTTTGTGTCCATGCTGAAATGGATTCACCTTGGTTGAAAAATTTAATCAGACCCTGATATTTTTTAAAGGAGGGCTCAGCTGCCTTCAACTCCGCTTTTCTCATTAGTACCTCGGCATCCCTATGGGCTTCTAGCTCTTTTGCCTTTAGTTCCATTGTTAACCTCTCTTTTTGTATCTCAATGTTACTGATTATCTCTTTGTTCCTCATCAATAAATGTACTCTGTCTCGTTCAGCTAAAACTGTCAACTCTTGCTGTTTCAAGGCCGCATGAGAAGCTATCTCTTTCTTTCGCACTGCTAATTCTTGTTGTTTCAAACTAGGGCCGAATACGAATAGCTGGACCAACTATTCGTCTAATACGAATACGAATACGAATAGTGAATCATCATCATCATGTGCTTTGCCGGCTGGCATGGGCGATTATGCCACAATCTGCGATCTCCTGCAGCACGTATTAGTTCGTGTGCTGACACACCTCCATGAAAAACCTTCGTTCCATGTTGTCAGCATTAGGCCAGCTTTTTGTCTCACTGAAGGTATTTCCAGCTGTACTAAACAGGAAAATACGACAAATACAGAGTCAAAATGAAAACCCGCAAGGCGAAACATCAAAAACAAAAATAACGCCGACGAAGAAAACAATGCCGTCCTTACAAGTCGCCCAGCCCCCCCGCGAGCTCACGAAACCAGACGTCGGGCGGCCAACGCCAGAAGATCAAACAACAAAGACAATCAAGAAACCGAACGTCGATCAAAACATTCAGCCGCTGCCGTTTCCACGAGACGACGAAAGAACAGATACGACACCCATAAATGATGACGAACTCCCGTTACTTCAAAGAATCAACGAAGAGGACAATCCACTCAAAGAAATCAAGCCGACAACACTAGAACATTTGCTTTTCTGCCCCTCTTACATTTTTAAGTGTTGCATTTTGTTTCTACAGCAACACACCTAAAAACACTATACTCGCAACACATGCAAGATAGAAATAAAGGGGCACTTGGTACGCTCGTAGGTGGTGCACAAAGATAACGCTTCACAGTATAAACCAAGGTGGGAAGTCTGGATGTTTTTTTTTCCACCAGTCCAGAAACGGTTGTGAGGTAACCACTATTCGTATTCGGCCCGACCGCAACTATTCGGCCGAATACCGAATAGGTATTGGGTCCACTATTCGGCCCCGAAGCGAATACGAAGCGAATATTCGGTACAGCCCTATTTCAAACTGACTTCTTGCTGTTTCAAACTGACTTCTTGCTCTTTCAACGCAGCCTGGGCTGCTAACTGTTTTTCTATTGTAATAGCCTCAATCTCTTTGGCTTTATTTTGCACCTCTAGTTCGAGTTTCTTCAGTTTCCTTTCGTCGGCACGATCTTGTCTTTCTCTGTTACTCTCCTCTTTTTCTCTTAACTCTGTATACTTCTTGTCAGCCCATTATAGCGCTTTTTCACCCTAAGCTCATGTTGTCTGGTCATTTATATAAAGTTTGGGTTCAAATCCACAGAACAACTGCCATTATGTATCAACAATTTGGTTCAACTCTCAACGGACGTAGCCACCCATTTATCTGTCAAGGGCTTTGTATCTATGCTACTCAACTACTGCTCGTTGTACGGCCCCGTGACAGACACACTATACTAGAACACATTTAAAACACACACCTATTGAGTACACACATAATCTTTAATACACGGCCTAAAGCAACCTCGACAGTTATGGACAGTGCCTAATCTGAAAACGCTAGCAGTGGTAGCATTTATATTTACTTATCCACCCGAGCCGTTTCCATGGATGTACCAGAGGACTCGATTCCACCTCACTGTCGTACAGCGCTAACTAGGCTGCGGTCTTCGCCATGCGAGACTCAGTGGCACACGCAGTGTGAGTGATTCAAGTATTAGCGAGCAGTGTTAACGCTAGCACCAAACAAGGCTTAACTCTAAAAACCCATAGGCAGGAACAACTACCTACGCACGACACAACACCAACACAACTGTCTTAAAATACTATAAGCACACGAGGAATACCAACAGCTAACCAACACATATGACGACAACGCTAACAGTCCCTATCTTTCAACTCCTAACACAATACAATCTATCACGTCTCTATATCTCTTCAGCTTCTCACGTCCATGTCCAACCCTTTTCTCCTCTCTCCGTTCAGCTTCGGGTAAAACGTGTTTGTGGTGCCAGTGTTCAAGCCATTTCGGGTTCTTCCCATATCGTTAATTCATTTGGCTGACCGCTGGTGCACCTTTTGATCCGTCAAACACAAACATAGGAAGTTACAAGTCTTATCGTCTCTACTCTGTCCCATACCCTTCCCACAGGACTATGACAGTGCGTACAAGAAGTATTTTAGTAGTGTTGTTTAAAAAATATTAACAGAATTTTATAGGATTTAAAACACCTTACAATATTTACTACAGCTGTTCAATGATGTTTGGCTAAATGAATCCCCACCGCAACAGTGGAAAGAAGGTGTTATTTTCAAACTGCCCAAAAAAGGTGATTTAGCAGACTGCAACAACTGGCGTGGTATCACCCTACTCTCCGTACCAGGAAAACTGTTCTGCAGCATGCTAATGCAGAGACTGAAAAAGCCAATAGATGCAAGACTCCGAGAAGAACAAGCAGGATTCAGACCGAATCGGTCATGCATCGACCATATATTCACACTCAGGACCATCGTAGAAGAGTCAGTAGAGTTTCAATCCCAACTCATCATCAACTTTGTTGATTTTCAGAAGGCCTTTGACAGCATACACCGCCCTACACTCTGGAAGCTACTCACAATCTATGGTTTCCAAGATAAATATGTCAATATTATAAAGGCCTTCTACACCGATTCCCGCTGCCTTGTTAGAACGGAATCTGGTAACTCTGATTGGTTCCCAGTAGAAACAGGCGTGAAACAAGGATGTGTCTTGTCACCGATGCTTTTCGGAATAGCACTCGATTGGGTCATGCGCAAATGCACACAGGACACACATCTAGGCATCAAATGGGTCGACAAAGTTCTTGAAGATCTTGACTTTGCTGACGACCTAGCACTCCTGAGCACAACACATCTAGAAGCTCAGGAAAAAATGGACCGCCTCCAGAATATTTCAAGCCAAATCGGCCTTCAGGTCAACGCAGCCAAAACGAAAATCATCGATCTTACCAACGAGTCGAAAGACATCAAACTAAAGGATATTGTTCTTGAAAAAATCACCAGCTTCACATACTTAGGGAGCAAGATAACCTCTGCGGGAGATACAACATCAGAAATAACGACTCGAATCGCGTTAGCATCAAGTGCCTTTAACAAACTGTCAAACATTTGGAAGTCAAGATCACTCAGCAACAACACGAAACTCAAGGTCTTCAATTCCTGTATGATCCCAGTGCTAACTTATGGTTGTGAGAGTTGGAAATCATCAGTATCAATCGATAAGAAAATAGTCGCTTTCGAGAATAGATGCCTCCGAAAGCTATTGAATGTTCACTGGTCGGACTTTATGTCCAATACATCTATAAGACAGGAAACAAAACAAAAATATGTGTCTGATTTTATTAGAATGCGTCGCTGGAATTACATCGGTCACGTACTCAGAATGGACATACAGAGACTTCCCCACCAAGCCTTCATATGGTCACCAGAGGGTAAAAGAAAACAGGGAAGACCAAAAGAAACTCTCCGTAGAACCATCACAAGGGAGAGCTCAACCATAGGTCTCAGTCGCACTCAAGACCTACATCAAGTGGCAACGAACCGACAGACGTGGAAAGCTATGACCTCTACCCTATGCGCCATCTTTGGCACAAGAGGAATAACTAACTAACTAACTAACTAATAGGATTTAAAAAAAATACAAAAAGTATTTTAGTTGTGTATTTAAAAAATAGGAGAAGTATTTAAGTAGTATAGTTTAAAAATTGCAAGAAGTATTTATGTAGTGTTTAAAAAAGATAAAAAGGATTTTAGTAGTTTTGTTTAAATATTAAAAAAAAAAAAAAAAAAACTATTTTAGTAGTGTTTGAAAAATACGAGAAGTATTTTAGTAGTGTTTAGAAAATATTAAAGTATTTAAGTACTGTTGTTTAACTAATAGAGTACTGTGCAATGATGTGGACTGTTGCAAAATCAGTTGGCTTGCCAACCTAAGCCCACCAGGTTTTTCTACACAACATCATCATCATCATGTAGCAGGTCCTTTTCAGAACGCCGCTCTCATCACAGCCTGCCTGAAAGAAACTCTGTCTCTCGCCAGCGCTCCTGCCTCACGCACTTTCATACCCAAGGAGTCACCTATATCCTGTGCCCATCTTCATGTTGGTCGGCCCCGGCCCCTCCTTCCTGGTACCATGCCTTCTGCTATATTTTTTTCCAATCCGTTGTGGCGCTTGATATGACCAAAATATTTCAGCTTCCGAGACAGGATGCTGTTTATTAGCCAGTCTTCCTTGTAGAAATACAACTTTTAAAATTCTGTTAACAGGTTAATGTAAGTAAAAAGTAAAGGGCCCTTTTCCACGTCTTTAGGCGTATAGGGCATATAGGGCTTGGCCTTTTTTTTATAGACCAACGGCACAAGATGGGTGATGTGGTCAGCATCAGGCCGGCTGCCTCTACTTCCCGCGACTGCACCCTTGAAGAAAAGTCCAGCTGGTCCAGGGAGAGCGAACCCACGACCTTCCGATCCGGGACGCGCGTCTAGACGTTCTGCCACGGCGACTCCCACAAGTTAACGAGATTCACCTAATCCACCCAGGGGCCCATTGCATGTCTGTCTCTGTGTTGTAGGGACATCAGTGCTTGATTTAGGCATAAACTAACCAGGCTGCAGCTTTTGAACCTCACAATCTACAGTGGCCCCAACAATTTCTTTTTCGTGTTCTCAAATGCAATATTTTTAATAGTGCCCTGAAGAGGATGGTATAATATAATTTATGTGATTTTTACAGACACATTCTTTATTATTTCTGGTAATAAAAACTAAACGACAGTATATTTCCATTATCAATATATTTAAGAAGCTTATAACAAAAGTAAAAAGTAAAGGACCCTTTTCCAGGCCTTTAGGTGTAAAGGGCATATAGGGCTAGACCTATATTTTTATAGACCAATCGGCACAAGTTGGGTGATGTGGTCAGCATCACGCCGGCTGACTTTCCTTTCCCGGAACTACACCCGGTACCCACTCAAGGCTGGGTCGACCTGGGAGCCAAGGTCATTTTTGAAAAAAGTCTGGCTCCGCCAGAGAGCGAACCCACGACCTTCCGATCCGCGGCGAGCGTCTAGCCGCTCAGCCACGGCGACTCCTAAAAAGCTTATATCCTTTAAAATTGTTCTGGTGGTGTAATTTAAAACAGTGGGAGCCTCGGGGCTGTATATATTTTAGGTCCCCATCAAGTGTAAATACAGCCCTGACTGAAATATTACAGCATCGCTGAATGACTCAAAAGGTTTGCTGTTAAACAGTTGCTGGCTCTGAGGCAGGTCGGTCGCCGTCTTCTCTCTAAGTAGAAAATAAGAAAACAACAAAAATAAACATGCTTACTGATAAATCAAAAGACCTGAAATAAATGTACCCATGAGGCTCCATGGGGCTCCGGGCGGGGCCCAATTGCGTGGAAACAAGGATAAATACGGCATCCCCAACAAGCATGCCATAAGAGTCGACTAAATGGGAGTTTCCTTGAAGTCGGAGTGCATCAGTCTGAGAGACAATCAACCAAGTACATACAAATAAGCCAGACATGTTAAAAGGATATGCACGCAACAGTGAAGATCTGAAACCAGACGAACTACCAGAAATTTCAATTCGAGTTTACAGCCAATGATCGCGATGAAGATGAGAATTAAATGGCATACAATCTTAGCAGAAGCTAAATGTGTATTTGATTATAATGTATGGAACGGTACGTTGCCTTAACAAGAAGGCAACATCCGTAGAAGGCCTCACCATTTACTAGATTGCCGTTATCGTTTCGTACAAGTAAGCATCGACAAAAATATGGTGACGTGTCCCTTCAGGAATCTCACACACATAGTTTTCTACTCATCCCTACTTTCTCCTTTGATTCTAAGTTCACATAATGATATGGACGGATAAATTATCCACTGACAGTGGGGCAATTATTCTCATACAAATATATATAATTTATTTGTCAGCTTGGTCTATGTGGAGATTCATTTTGCACTAGATTGAAAACATTGATTAGTAAAGGGTTTCCCCCAAACAGTGGAGCAATGTTATTTCCTTATTCACATAATCAGAGCCATCGGCAACAGACAATAATTGATTAGTAAAGGGGTTTCCCCCACACAGTGGAGCAATGTTATTTCCGTATTCGCATAATCAGAGCCATCGGCAACAGCCAATTATTTTATGAAGTGCTGAAACTTTGCAATATATTATTTTCTATGAAATGTGTAATTTTTTACATCTTTTTTCTTCCTATAATGTAGCATAATGTATAATTTTGCATAACTCGTTTTGTATGTTGTATTTGAAGCTGTAAAAAAATTGTTTTGTTTTGAAAGGAATTAGTTTTTGACATATCTTTTCTTCATATAAAGCCACATAACCGTTTGCAAATCTTGCATTTATAGCAAAAGAGCTGCTACTTACATTTGTTGAAGGGGGTGCTGTGTTGCCTCACTGTTTACTTGGCCTGTATTTGTATGCCTGTTTGTGTGTGTGCGCGCACATGTGTGTGTGCGTGTTTTGGTGTGTGGAGAAACTATTAACAGTAAGGGTGCTCATATAATTCATTACTTTAGGTTGGATTAAAGCGGGGTGAGGTTGGAAAATGGGGGAGAGGTATACATTTAGAACTACCAACTTAATCGAGGGTCATATAGACAGGGTGGATGGGGGAGGGGAGGGGGGGGGGGGAACTAACCTCCAGATTTTCTTGTAACACGACAATTTTGTGGGATAATCTAACATTATAATCCCTGGCTACGCTTCGGGCCAGAAATACTCACCCACTGAAAACTTTCTATAAATTCCTAAATGTGTATGTTCAGAGAAAAAGGAAACAGTTGTCGCCTTGGGACTAGTGACGTTTTTCGCCCTAAACAAACAGTGGTGACCTTTCATTCATGCTTGGTGACCTTTCTCACGCTCTAGTCTATGTTAGATTGGTGTCACGTTGTGTTTGTGTTAGATGCGCTGAACCATGGCCAAACTTTAGTTACTAGGCCTAGCTACTGACGTCATCAGCGGGACGTGACGTCACCGCCGCTGGCTAACGTTATGTTACTTTTTCACTCAGACGGTACCTGTTTTTGTTTTTTTTTGTTCCCGGCCGTCCCCTGAGTACTAGCCCACAAAAAGTATAGCAGTAAGCTCATGGCTATTCAACAGTCAGCCCGCGGACCAAATTTGGCCCGCTGAGGCCTAGCGAGTGGCCCGCCGATCACTGCTGGTTGCAATGAAATAATGCTTTTTCTAAGCTGGGACTCGGACTGCTGGCCCATAACGATCCCTAATTTTACAATGTTGGCTTCTGAGTTAACCTAAATTGACTAAGTTGAACAGCCCTGGATATAGGTATTGACAATAAGACATGGAAACAAAACACAACAGAAACTACTGACATATTCACAATATGACATAGAAACTAAAAGCACAACAGAAACTACTTACCATGTAGCTGTCCAAATTGAAGTTACATAATCCGTGAAATCCATTACTGGGTGAATTTGGCCAGTTTTCTTTTCTTAGATGATTTATCCAGCAAGGATGTGTCGGTTTTGATTTTGCGGTAGTTATTTAGGAAAACATTTGCCAGAGATGGCAGCGCTTTGGAAGCAATGTTTATTTTAGAACAACCCTCAGCACAGACACCACCTATTTCATCCTTGAAAAATATGTTTGTAAACTGCATGAAACAATATGCATAAGCAATTTTTTGTGATGTTTGCAGGCTAGAAATTGTGTTTCCAACTCAGCTGATATAAGCTTCTGCATAGCTGCATATGTGACAAATGTTATTAAACTTATAAATTTTGAAGGGTATTTCAAACCTCCACGGTCAAGCAGCTGTATATAGTCTGTTGACATTGCACCTGAGTCAACATCATTTGATAATGGCCTGTCCATCTGCAATAAAGTCTTGCAGGCAGCACACCTAATTTTTTTGTTCAGCTTACTTGAGACAAATCCAGCAATATACACCAGTGACTCCTCTGAACCTTCCGAAACCAACAATTCACAGTCATTTGGGTTTATTTGAAAAAAAAAAACCTTGTTCACGTCCAGCTGAACAGCATCAGTAATTATGTCATCCCCAGTTTCATCTTCTTTGCTGCTAAGAAATTCTGAGAGGTCACGGATAGGAAAATCTCCATAAGTCGATGAGGACATGCTTAACAGTGAGTAAACTTTAAGTTTCTTTTCTGCTTCTAAAACTTGCTGCACAGATACTAGGTAGTTTGCTCCTGACAACTGCCGATATTCACCAAACCGAGCTTCTAAGTTGTCAGTCTGTAACTTTCCAAGAAGTATAAAACTGGCTTCTGTTGTTGCAAATAGATATTTGATTAGAGAAAGCACTGCAGTCACTGTATGCAGCAGTGCACTTTGTGTTTCCTTGGTCAGTTTTCCTTGACAGCCAGGCAGCTTGTCCCACTTTCTTAGCCATTCAGCAAACTGTTCAAGATAATGCACTTGTTCATCATCATTTGACAATACAGGATTTGAGAATGAGTTCAGTGTCTTTTTACCTACAAATTTACTTTTCACATTAACAATATGCCACCATCTAAGGATGGCTTCAATAAAATCTGCTGTTTCATTACTGCCTACTAGACGCAGAGCAGCAACATTGTATTCATTAAAAATTGCCAAAGCAAGATGAACATTCTGTCTGTCCATGCTGGAGGGATAGATGGCTTTGTGGGAAAGTTTAGGTGCCAGTTTTGCAATATTCTTTTGCTCACTATAATACAGTTTCTTTAAATGAGAAAAGTTAGCTTCTGCAGCTCTATCAGTATCACAGGCGTTTAGCATTTGTCCAGTTATTAAAGAATAAGTAAATGTCTGGTTTGTGTCCTTCTGGTTGATCCAGTTCCTCCACATGCATTTTAGCAAGTGCACAGAATCATGCAGTAAAAATATTTTTTTATTAGCAAAATCTGGGTTCTCAATAAAAGTTTGGCTTGGTTTCAGGAGAACACTGTAAACTCTGCGATTGACAGCACTATTATCTGCAATTACAGCAACTACTGTGAAACCACACTCCTGTACAAAGTGGATACAGTGGAGTAATTTCAAACGTAGATCCTGAAATGTCATTCTGTTCACAGGTGAAAGCTCTATAATTTCCTGGTAGCTTCCAAAAACTGAACATTTGAGGAAAGCCTGCACTGTTGTTGCTGCTTCTTTTGCATTGTCTGCATTGTCAAATATTTTGCCCCCAGAGTAAGTAATTGCAGATTTAACATATATTTCATCCATCTGAACCACTACAATCTTTTCTAGCTCTGTCAGTTTGTCTTGTTTCAATTTCAAGTACTGTGAAATGCTGCCAGTATGAGTAGACAATGACAACTGTGAAGTTAAATTGTGCAGTGTTCTTTGATGAGGCAGGCACAACATACGAGATTTTCTTATAAACCGGTAGCATGCTGGAGATTTAATGAACAGCATGAAAGCGAAACATAATGTGCTACAACTGTAACGCCTTCTGTTTTTTAACACGGTTAAAAATTGCAGCTGCTCTGCAAGAAAGTTTACTTGTGTGTCAGTTACTTCATCAGCTGTCCCATTAGGAGTCCACTGTTGCTCTGCAGCACTCTTCAAAATACTTCCTGCTTCTCCCACTAAATCTGTGAAGCTATTTTGGCTTTGAATTTTACTATAATCCCAGGCATTGTAATGAATTACAAGATTTTCAAGCTGTGACCATCTCACAAGTTTATTGTTGTCTACAATCCATTTAAGGTCTTTGTCCTTAACTTTTTTATTTTGAACAAAGACTTGTATAGTCATATCAAGTAACACCTTTATGCTGACACCTATGGATGGTGCAGAGTCTGACTGTATGGTAATGACATACAAAACAATACATGCTAAAGCTCCATCTACAGAAGTGTATTTCCAACTTTTTTCAAAGTGTCCTTTCAGTTTGTTTCCTATCTGTGACTCCAGATCTTGGAAATCTGTAATAATATCTGAGGACAGCCAATCATTGACTTTTTGATCATAATTACGATTAATATGTGATACACGTTCCTCTGGAGTTTTGCGAGAGGCAGGTACTTTTACCGATAAATAGGATGGAAGATCTGGAAAAATAGTTGGATAAGCATCTTTTTTTTTAAGCGGGATTCTTTCTTGGAAGTATATGCTCGATTCCTGATTTGTCTGTATATTTATCAGACACAATAATATCTGACGTACGAAAATGTTTTATACATACTACACTGGTTTTCCCAGGAGTCCAATTTTTCCGTGGAATATGTTTCAGCCATTTGTCTCTTAAAAAAGAATTCGAAGGGAATTTGAAGCAACTTACATATCCACTAGAAAGGTCATAATTTGAACGACACTCGGGTACAGAACATTTCGCAGGCATATTTCCTCGAAAACCAACACACTGACGATAAATCCAACGTAAATTGCAGAAATTGCTTACTAAATCTACTCCCTGAAATACCGCTTATAGGTGAATCAGACGTGAAAATTGAACCACATTAAAAACTTTCACAAGAAAAATAAAACTGAATACACACTGATACATCCATTTTGTTTGCCTCGGGAAGTGACGTCACCAGTCGAGTTTCAGGGCCTGTAATTTTCGAAGGCGTCGGCTGAACCTACTATATTGCGCGTCGTATACTGGTTGGTGTGAGCGGCTGGCGATGTTCTGTATATAACAGCTTTCTCTGACTTCAAGTAGGACACGAATTTACTTTAGCTTTCCGCGTTGACGAGCGACAAATAGAGCAGCGTTGCTTTTCTGCAGCTAGAGGTTTTTTTTAGGGCCTTCCGCAAAAGGTTAAGAATTCTGAAACCATGGGACGTAGGCTGCACTCTTTCGTGGGATATAGGCTGAGGCTGTGGGCTAGGGAATTGGGGGGCTAGTGTCTGTTCTATATGTTGTGGGGTCGTTAAAAGTGGTGACATCGTGTAATAGAGAACTTGGTATACCGCCGACTCTTACGGCATGCTTGTTGGGGATGTCGTGGGTCTATTCTTGTTTTCCCACAATGGGGCCCCAAAGCCACTTGGGTTAAAGGTCACTGTTTGTCTGGGGAGGAAAAACGTTACTATAGCCTTATAGTTTATTACCGTAGTCCGCGGACAGACATTGTTTCCTAATGTTCGAAATACTTGTTTCACTAACAGGGTCAGAGATTTGGTGACATGAGTTTCTCTACATCACTGTGTAGCTTATCACTTTTTCCCGGGGGGGGGGGGGGGGGGGAGGGAGTGAGTTAAGTTAATTTGGATTTGTTCTTTCCGCATGCGAACCTATGTTATTGTGTTCTGCTATTGTGTAAGCTTAAGTGGCAAATTATATAGTAATTTCACACCAGCCTCGCGGGCCAGTAAAACTTGCTCGGCGGACCAGTTTTGGCTGTAGTTAGCCCACCCCTGAATTAAAGCCACCTGACTGTGTCTCTACCATCTCACATCCTCAGTTGCATATATTCGAAATAATGATATACTTAGGCGTTACAGTAGCTAAGTGTTTAGTTAGTACGACGATTGTCTACGGGCGCGAAAGATGAGTGGTCGAATCCACATCCAGGTCGATTGTGATAATTTATTGTTGGGTACCAGGCCAGGGTGTCTCATTCCATATCATGGGAAGTAAACGACGCCTGCGTGATGTAGATTACGTCCCCGACTCAAAGAATACATTAATATTTATATATTTATATACAAAATCACAGAACTTCTATACGTAGTTAGCCAAACGAACTAATCTTACAAATGCCTAGATGTTATGGTTTGGCCTAAACTCCCAGGTTTTGTAGCCACTATCATGCACGAAGCCTAGTTTTTTTTACGATAATTCGTGTCAAAACTAATTCGTTTCGTTTTTTTTTCTCAACACATATTCTAGTACTGCTGCATTGACGCAGATCAAGCATAGAGAAAAAGTTGCTTGTCGGTCCTTATGTTGTGGGCCTCTAGCCTGCGTCAAGACTGAGCAGTATAACTGACAACGGTTGATTTGGTGGTGACAACAAAAAATCTCTTCCTGTCCCGACGCTGCGAAGCATTTCACGGGAAGAGAAAAAAAGCAGAGAGAATGTTTCAAACTTGACAGGAAGCAACTTTACAACTTGAACACTGCAAGGATGTTTGTTACATTTTGTGGGGTACCTTTAGTCCTTGCAAATAGGATCTTCATTTCATTAGGATGTATTGCTTTTTATTGCTCATATTAAAGAACGGCATCTCTTTGACATTGATCTGATTACCTGTTGGATATATTGTAGTGAGATTGCTTCCCACTCTTCTCGGAGTGCAAGAGAGAATTGTTGACGATGGACTAGAGCCACGTCTCGATGACGGACTCCTATGTCGAGTTCATCCCATAAATGTTCCATCAGGTTCATGTCTAACGACATAGCTGGCCATGTTGTCTGGATGTTGTTGTCAGCGAGGAACTGTGTAGTGAGTTGTACCACATGAGGTCTAGCGTTAACCTGACCCTCGAGCAGCCAGAAGTGTATGGGCGTGGGAATGCAGAATGTCAGCAATATACCTTTGGGCATTCAGACGTTCTTTAATTTGTACTAAGTAAAGATGATCGCTCCCAACATCAGAACACCTCCACCACTACCACCAACAACACCACCGCTACCACCACTACAACCACCACCACTACTACTACCACCACCACTACCACCACCACGCGGAGAAGCCTCACCCACACAGTTCTGGGCGTATCACTCATGGACTCTACTATAAACCCTTCTTCGTCTATCGTGACCCGGGCGCACAAAGATTGATTACTAACACCTTTTAGGGCCTAATGTGTTGTTCTTGGGGGGGGGGGGGGGGGGGGGGGGGGGGAGATCCCTGGCGTCATCTATCAAGTGATGGCTGGTCTAAAAAAAATTGTGTCGATAACAATAAGTCAGTGATTGGCCAGTGACCTGAAAAACGAGTTTTACAGCGTAGTCACATTGTAGGATTTTTTCTTCATCTTCTTTTTGTTTTTTGTTTGTTTTTACAGATTAAAATCTATTCGTCGCGAAGCCGTGCAACAAGACTAAGGTAGTTGGTGCAATGTCAGATGTAACAACTGTCCTAGGCACAGAGTCGTCGCCACTACACAAATTCATCATTAACAACACAACAAAGGGGCCGGGCAACAATTTGACAGACTTGAATGACGTCACCTCCTTTTTGCTAGGCGTCTCTGAAAGTGTTCATATGCTATTAACGGACACAATCGTTGCTAGGGCAACAGTTTCTGGCGTCATTTCATGTCTGATTATATTCAACAATATTATCAATTTAGTTATCCTAGACAAGATGAATTCCATTAATTCAAGGGTCAAGGTGAGTTTATGCTCTTCAGTTAACCATAGCCGTGTATTCTTGGCAAGTTTCTAGGAAAAAAAATTTGAATTCATCGACATGCCGAAAGATAAAGTGCTCTCCTGTAAACTACGGCCGGTAGACAACAGTAGACGGCCAGTTAGTCGGAGTTCTGTCCCTTGGCTACAGTGCAATTATGGACTGGAGAAGGCACGAATTAAAAAACAAAGTGAGGTCGATAAGCCTGGCAGAACCCGCGCTGCGACTCAAATTAGCGACCGCGTTCAATTACCGCTTCTTGCGACGCATGACGGAGTGGATTAGAGGGAAGGAAACAAGTGACATAATTACTGTGTGTTGGCGATAGACAGCGTGCTACTGTCATCATACGGTTAGGGTTTGGGTTAGGGGTAGGGTTTGGGTTAGGTTTAGGGTTAGGGTTTGGGTTAGGGTTAGGGGTAGGGTTTAGGGTTAGCGTTAGGGTTTGGGTTGCTACGTTGAGATTCTGCGAAGACGAGATGCGGCGACACTAACCGTAACGCTAACACAAATCCTAACACTAACGCTAACCCTAACCCAAACCCTACCCCTAACCTAAACCCTAACACAAACCCTAACCGTATGATGAGAGCAGGTCACTGCACGCTGTCTGTCGCCAACACACAGTAATTATGTCAATTGTTTCCTTCCCTCCTTTTCCACTCCGTAATTGCACTATAGCCAAGGGACAGAACTCCGACTAACCGGCCGTCTACTGTTGTCTACCGGCCGTAGTTGACAGGAGAGCCGTAACTGTGTTACTTCAATGAAAAGCTTTGGTTTGGCTGGAGGTGTGTGGGGGAAAAAAAAGGGGGGGGGGGGAGGGGGGTTGTTGGAGGGGCATCCAATGATACTACGACCACCACCATTGATGTTTCTGCTGCTGCTACTATTATTACTAATGTTGCTGTTGTTGATACTGCTGCTGTTAAAAAAAATTACTACTACAGTTACAACAACAACAACAACTGCCATTACAACAGAAACTACAGTAACAACAACTACGACTGCTACAACAATAGTAATAGCAATATCAAAAGCAACAGAAATAACAACCAGAACAACAACGACAAAAACAACAACTACTTTTAGTAGCACTTCAACAAAAACAACAATAACAAAATCAAAATAAGAAGTACTGATACTTCTTCTACTGCTGCTGATATTGCTGCTGCTTCTGCTACTACTACAACTACAATTTCCTAGGGGAAGTCTTCGATGGGTCTGAGCCTTGTTTAGTAATAATAATAGTAAGTAAAGCAAGTAAAGAACCTGATTCCACGCCTTCAGGCCTATTTGGCATATAGGGCGAGACCTACATTTTATTGACCAATCGGCACTCTGTAGGTGATGTGACCAGCATTATGTCGACCGCCCTTTACTTCCTGGGACTTTGCCGTGTGGCCACTCAAGGCTAGGTCGACCTGGGAGGCAAGGTCATTATTTTAAACAATCCGGCTCATTAGGGCCTGAACTAACCACCTTCTGATCCGCAAGTGAACGTCTAGCGGCTTCACTACGGCAGCTCCCATAGTAGTAGTAGTAGTAGTAGTAGTAGTAGTAGTAGTAGTAGTAGTAGTAGTAGTAGTAGTAGAATTAGTAGTAGTAGTAGTAGTAGTAGTAGTAGTAGTAGTAGTAGTAGTAGTAGTAGAATTAGTAGTAGTAGTAGAATTAGTAGTAGTAGTAGTAGTAGTAGTAGTAGTAGTAGTAGTAGTAGTAGTAGTAGTAGTAGTAGTAGTAGTAGTAGTAGTAGTAGTAGTAGAATTAGTAGTAGTAGTAGTAGTAGTTAGTTAGTAGTAGTAGTAGTAGTAGTAGTAGTAGTAGTAGTAGTTAGAATTAGTAGTAGTAGTAGTAGTAGTAGTAGTAGTAGTAGTAGTAGTAGTAGTAGTAGTAGTAGTAGTAGTAGTAGTAGTAGTAGTAGTAGTAGTAGTAGTAGTAGTAGTAGTAGTAGTAGTGTAGTAACAGTAGTATTCCAGTAATAATAAATACATGAAAAAATAACTGAATAAATAATTTACAGGCATTGATGGTAAGCATGAGTGTCTCGGACCTTCTCTTGGGAATATTTGTTTGTTTGCCTGGCACTGCAGCAGCTCTGATACCGTCCTGGGAGTTCCCGTCCAGCTTCTGCCAACTGACCGGCGTCATCAACGGTATGAGCATTAGTGTGTCCATGTGGAGTTTGACCGGTATCAGCGTGGAACGGTTACTGGTCATTGTACAACCGGCGCACTTCGGCCAACCACAGCTCAGCCATGTCCGTCTCGGCGTCTGCTTCATCTGGCTGTTCAACACTGTGTACTACGTTGTTCCCATAATGACACATCCAAGCATGAAATACTATGTTTACCAATCAGACATGCTAGTGTGCGGGTTTGTATGGCAGCCAGACTGGATGCTGTATCTGGCAGCAGCCTTATATCCTTTTGGTCCTGGTTCTATTATCGTGTTCTGCTCTTGGAGAATCATCTCTAAAATATACGAAAGCGGCAGGAGAATATTAGATGTGACAAACACGGAAAGTAAACCCACCATATTGCCATCGAATGAACCAACAGTAACAGATTTAGTCTCGGGGTTAAGTACAAAAAGCAGCATTTGCACTTTTAACAATATGTCATCTCATAGAGAAATCATCAATAACAGAAAGAAGTACAACAGCAAGCACAAAGGACCGAATCGGTCAAACATTTCAGGTTTAAAAAGAACAACGATGAAGCGGGAAGCGAAAGTGTCCAAGGTCATGATTATTACAGCAGCGGCGTTCTTTACATGTTCTTTTCCGTACGTGAGTACTGCAGTTTTGGAAAAACATCATATACCAATACACTCCTGGCATTCGTTTACAGTAATGTGGATACTGAATTGTAACAGCTTTATCAACGTTTTTATTTATTCCGCAACATACCCAGAGTTCCGACAATTATTCAGTACTCATTTTTTACCAGCTCGCTTCAGGCACAAACAGTAATGCCTTTGCTGTATTTCAAAAGATCACCTAAATGTGCTACAAACACCAACAAATAGCCATATCATTTTGTTTATAAATTTTATAACCTCTTTTGCTTTCTGAAAATTTACGACTCTGACACTCCTGTTTGGTGACGACACTTAAAATGTATGGTATATGATTGAGATCGCCTCTCTTGTGATTCTCCACTCATTCGTTGTAGTGAGTGCCCAGGTTTGCCACTTCTAGCATAGAGCTGGCAAAATAAATATTTTTATTACTGTGTTATTTATGAGCTAGCGGGTAGAGGAACAAGAAAAACAAGTAGAGAGTTGACAAAATAAATGTGGTTATGACAATTATTATTTCCACTCAAAAACAGGAAAAGTAAAGGAAAGACAAGGGTTTTTATGTGCAGGGACCATGAAATATTGTTTATAGCCCAGGCAATGAGTACACGAATAGTGAGTTAAACCATAGCAACGTATGACTACATAGGCAACGCCTAGCGAGACCACGTTCAAAAGCTCCTGGTTCTACCCTAAATCAAACAAATGGAACATAACCATCACATTCAACATATGTTTATTTTCCTGAACAAAAAAACTATAACAAAACGTTAACAATAAAGATCGTTTTCACACAGACCATGTGCTAAGCACTCCAGCTAACAAGGATATCGCTTCCGGCGACCTACCACAAAAATCTCATAGCAAGGATACACGGGGAAATCTAGATCCAGCACAACCTAACTACAGATAAAGATCTAGATCAAGTAAACTCTGAACGTACCACCACCATGGAATCAGTAAGCCAATCCATCTCTCTCTACTCAGTCCCCTGAACCAGCGTTGCATTAAGAACCATGAACGGTAACGCAATAGAAAGTCATAACTGCTTATTTCTCACCTTATCACCGCTGACTCACAACACAACAAGCAAAGTGCCAAGAGCACAGAGAGACAATTCACCTCTCTCCACCCAGTCCACCTATACCTACGCGGCGCTAGAACCTTGGGTGGTTTGGCTACCAATAGTTAGAACTATATGTTCCTATGGCTATTGGCGAGAACAAAAGAAACAGTTTTCCTCGGGCCTTTTCAACCTTCACGAACCTGGCCGTTTTAGTTCACAAGTGCAGCCAAACTAAAATTAACAGGCTACCTTCTTCGCCGGTATGTTAGATTTACTTGGGGGAAGGGGGAAAAGGGGAAGGGGGGGGGGGCGTCTACAAATCAGCATTGTCTGTGTCTTTTAAATTATTATTATTATATTTGATGAACATGTCTCACACTTGGTATTGACTCGATGAATATTTGAATACACACTGAGAAAACCTGATAATATGACACACATAAAGTCAGTTCTCTGAAACACACTGAGCGAAAGATGTAGAGGGATGGTACTTATCACGATAGTCACTCCATCTCTCTTGCGCTCGAGATTTTGTACTGGCTCTCATTCATGTCGTGCTAGTTCCACGGGCTGTAATATGTTCTAGGGATGTCAGATTTTGCTTGTTGTGAAGGTTTTAAGCACACCGACCACCGACGATAACCACCGCCACCGAGCGTAAAAATATATATATATATACACACACACAAATGATTCGATACTCACAAACTGTCCCCCTGCAGTACTTCTTCCTTGTACACAGGCGCCTGTGGCGCCTGACATTTTCACAGCAACAATACATTCCAGAAGTATTACTCATTCGCAAGAGTCAGTAACGGAAAGAAAGCTGCGATACATCGGGTTGTCCTTTAGTTGCATCTTCCTTAGTGAGTTGACCAGCTCTCTCGTTTCCATGAACTCTGCAGTGAGATGGTATTAATTGCATAGATACCTTAGGAACGTTGCCTAATTCGGAAAGTAGTGTCCGAATACCTTGTAATTGTCCAAACTGGAGTGCCTGAAATACTGTTTTTTTCATCTGTCAGGAATACCAGGGGTTGTGAAACATCACTGGTATCTAGCAGTTTCTTTGCTGCTATCTTGGTGGCTTGAACTTCTACATCATAGTCGTGACAGTGATTGTCTGTTGGTACTTTGGCTGTATTCCAGATGCTATAAATTAATGAATCAAGAGCTGACATTACTGCACTGACATTCCTATACCTGCTCCTGTTACAGAGTACTGTGACTACCGTGGTACAATATAACGAGAGAATTATGTGCAGTTTAGAGAAGGACTGCAGACTGATGCTTTACAAGGAACACAAATTAAAGCCTTAAAAAAATTGAACCCTCCCCTAATGAACGCAGAGCAGACTGCTTTATCAAGAGCCATCACGAATGAATGTTTTGAATCAAGCCAGGAAACTACGCTTGTTAATTGGATTGCAAATAAACACCGAGTTGGGAACGCAGCGATGGCCAGGTAAAAGTTGACACGGACAATCATCAAGCAGAGAGGTGAGGGTGGAAAATGGGTCAAAAGTCTCAGGTAGCGCACATTAGCTTGACTAAAATCAAATAACACTTCTGAAGTTGACAAATATCACACAAGAGTCCTAAGTAATTAACACGTTTCAGCGTAACAAGAGAATGTCGAAAACATTCTCGAATTTTCTAGGACAACTATCCAATAAAATGGTTAAAATAGAACAAGTGACAAGCTGAAGTTGAATTCTATATTAGCAGACAGTCGGGGGAAGAAAAGGATGAATTCGCAGCAGATCGTTTTACAGACGGTACTGGTGGCTAATACCCAATTTGTTAAAACGGCAATGGAGACTGTAAAACGGAATTATGAGGAAAGAGACTAGGGTTTTTAAACGGGAAGCCTGATGAAAAACGGTTGGAAGGATGATGATCAGCCTCTACTAAAGCATGATACGGCATGCTTGAAGAGAGATCACTGTAAAACGGAATTATGAGGAAAGAGACTAGGGCTTTTGTCTTTTCTTAACTTTTCCTGTTTTTGCTGTTTAGCGGGCAACTACTTTTTGTCCTAACCACATTTTCTATTTCCTCATTACACTTTTTTTTTCTTTTTCCTTCTTTCAACTAGCATAAAATAAAGAGCCGCCATGCTTATAATTTCTAGTGTCATTTAATAATAATAATAATAATAATAATAATAATAATAATAATAATAATAATAATAATAATAATAATATATGATTGGAGAACATAGGACAAGAACCTGGAGGATAAACTAAACTCCCGGCAAGGGAGAGCGGAGAGAGCTTTATGGGCGTCACATGACAACAAGATGGCTCCTGCCGCCCCGAACGTTACACAGGTGGAGACTGGCGCTGTTTATCACGAGTTGAATCCCAAACTGGTCAGTTAACTTAGATCTAACACGCATGTGTGCTATTCTTATTAATCTTGCTTCTCTTCAGCATTATAAGCAATTGAAGTTACAACTTTTAAACCTTTCACAAATGAATGGAGTACGACGTCAGTCTGGTCTTCTGCATTTGTTTTTCCTTTCCTGGCTTCTGACTTCTGAAGAGAATAAAAGGAAAACCAGACAGACAGAAAATCAGACAATCCTTGCAGAGGACGCAATATATTTTCAGTTACGATTACTCTAAGTGCCAAACCCAGGGGACATAATTCATTGTTTTTGTAAATCAAATAATACTAATATTCAGCTCTCCTTCCAACTTCGTCCTCAAATCATATATGATATTAATATGGTGGCCAAACAAATACCTTAACAGGGCCTCAGTCGTGTGTAAAAGGCCTACTTCCTCCTACGAACACATCACAGCAAAACTAGGATTACTGTCCGTTGACAATTTAGAGAAATGCAACAATACACACGATAATAACGACATGGCTGGGAGACCTCACTTTCCGACGCAGGTTAGCGGTAGTGTTCTTCCGATTAAACTCGCCGCCGAGTGTATCCCCCGGCTATGCGCGACCCGGATGAGGGGCTAAACTAGATGGCTGGGACTCACGAGCAGTAGCTAGCGCATCTCCTGCAACTTCCTCCAATTTATTTGCACGTGAGTCTCAGCCATCTAGTTTAGCTCCCCCATCCATGCCGCACATAGCGGCGCGGTTGATACTGTTGGCACAGTCACAGAAACAGGTCCGCAATTAACATATCGCTGAGACCCTTTAGAGTATTTGTTTGCCTTTGATAATATTGGCCCTTTATTCGAAGGCAATCCTAGTTTTGCCGGGATTTGTTCCTCGGCAGTCACTCCACATTTTACACATGTCTGAGACCCTGTTAGTGTATTTGTTTGGCCGCCATAATATGAGGACAAAGTTCGGAGGAGAGCCTAATATTCTTTTATATTAAATATTGTTTGAGGTTAGTGTGGTTAAGAGTTACAAGTAGGGCTAACCCTAACCCAAGCAATAACCCAGACCCTTACCCTAACCCTAGTCTCAAACAATATTAAATATAAAACAATGTTGCCATTACGTGAACATATACAAACAATGGCTTTCTCCCCTGTGGTCACCTTAAACAACCATGGATTGCATCCCTCAGGGTCACCATTGCAAGGATTGCAGAAAACTAATCTGAAGAGTCTTTAGTCAAAGTACCACCTGAACAGTCAGACTTGTGTAGGGTCATAATCACATGGAGCTGAGAATGCAGAGACTGGCCAGCAGGTGCCACGGAGGCAAAAGAAGAGCTTAGGATTTCTTAGCATAAGTTAATAGTCGACGTTTGGTGCAGGAGAGCCTAGCATATGATACCACAACATCCAGCTTAAGAATAGAGGTGGGGGCGGTCACTGCAGCTGTCCGCTGGCTAAAGAACTCGACACACACACACACACATCATGATTGTAACTGACTCAGAGAGCATGCTGAGGAAGATCAGGACAGGCAAGCTTCGCGCAGATTCGCATGCTTCACTGCAGAGGACTCTGGTGAGGAGTATTGTCTGAATTTTACTCACCGGGACATGCCGGTATTTTAGGAAATAAACAGGCCTACAGACTCGCTGGCTCTGCACAACTTGGTGGAAAACTGATGCATGATAAGGCAGACTTGGTACTTTACGGGAGAGTGTGTACAGTTCGGAGGAGCAGATGGCTCACCACAGTCTGGTGAGATTGATGCAGCGGCAAGTGACAAGAGGTTCTGGCAGATGCACGAGGCTCAGATGAAAGGGCAAGACGTTTAATCAGAATGCTACGGGCACCATTAGTATCGGAACTCTTTGCAGGATGCTGAAGATGGGGATGGAGCGCTTATGGGAAATGCCCTGAGTGCTGTGATGTCGGTTCTTGAATCAACTTAACTCAAGATGAGTTTTCAATCTAGTCTTCCTCTTCATTCTGATTTGTCTCTTCTCAACTACTTCGGACCTACTAATGAGCTATTGGCTAACAATAGGTCCAGCAGCACTGGACTTATTGAGCAGACACTACTAATAGGGACGCTAGTGAAGTTTGATAAATTTGGTTATCACCAATGAAACCATCGCAGCTGGACAGAGATTTAAAAAATTCAATCCAGAACACCTCATTGAACCATGTCAGTCAGTTCTAAGCGGTGATATTAACATTGGAGTTTGCGTGTACCATTATAGACAAATTATTGTTTAATCTGACAAAAGATGCGTCCCAGTCAAATGTAGAGTGGAAATGACTAAATGTTTGCATTCTGTGGCAATAACTATTTTGTTTTTCAATGAATCCCTTAGCAACTATGGGTCATTGCAATCAGGCCTGACTGTATGCATTTTTTAAATATGTATGATGAATGTGGGTCTAATTAACATATAAAAAAAGCCGCCTGCTCACCCGTTTCAAGTAGGCACTTAATGAAATAAAGATTACAACAGGTTTAAGGTTAAAAAAAATCCACTTCATTGCACTTGGTTTTAGCCTAGATGGCTCGATTTTTCTCTACAAAATGGCTAGCCACCTATTAAGAGTGATGCACAAAGCACAACCTTCGTAGCTCTAGCAGTGATTCCCTCAGAGCCTACAACTTTCAACCCATTAGGCAAATGCAAATGGCATACCAAATTAGCCACCGTGTATTCTGCTGTTTGTTTTACTCTAGTCTGAGCTTGTGTGTAAACATTTTAACAGAGCAGTGTGTTTGAATGCTGTCTAACTTATAGTAATTAAAATTTACATACTCTATAAATGTGATGTATCAAAACTTTCAGTCACCCTCATCAGTTCTCGTTATGCCTAGTGGCACATGAGGCTTCAGAGAGGACTTTCCATGCTTTCCTGTCCTGTGCAATCTTCAGTGCAGTTTTCCATGTCAAAGATGCCGCACTCAGGTCACTTTCCATCGTTCGTCTCCATGTTGTTTTTGGGCGCCCCTGTTTTCTCTTTCCTATTGGTGTCCATGTGAGAGCTGTTTTGGCAGGTATATCAGAAGTCATTCTCCTAACGTGGCCAAGCAATTTCCATCTTCTCTTGGTAATCATACTGTCTAAAGTTTCTTGGTTTGTGGCTTGAAGTAGTTTAGTGTTTGAGATTGTATCTGGCCAGAAAATTTTGATAATTCTACATAGACATGTGTGGTGGAAGGTGGACAGCTTGTGTGCATCCTTTTTGGTCATTCTCCAGCATTCCGCTCCATGAAGAAGAACTGGCAAAATGATGCTCTTGTAGAGTCAGAGTTTTGTTCTTCTGCGGTAACTGTTGGATTTCCAGATTTGCCTCATCCTTCCAAAAGCAGCTCTAGCTTTGTTCAGGGGTGACTGTATGTCTTCCTCTGTCCTTCCCAGTAGGGACACCACACTGCCAAGATACGTGAAATGTTCTACATTTTCAAGTGATTGGTTACTTATGGTCACTGGTTGTTGGTTTGGACTGTTTGTCATGATCTTAGTTTTCTTTGTATTTATTTTCAGTCCCACCATTTCTGCTGTGCAGTGTAGTCTGTTACTGTTCTCTTGTATATGTTCATGTTTATGTGATAGGAGTGCTATATCATCTGCAAAATCAAAGTCCTCAAGCATGGTGAATGGAGTCCATCGTATGCCTCCTAATGTCCTGTCTACTGTGTTCTTTAGTATCCAATCAATCACAAGGTTGAAGAGGAGAGATGACATAACACATCCCTGTTTTTACTGGGAAAGATGTATTGTAATTTTTTATACTGCAGGAAAAGTCTTTATAGAAGAGAGCAATTATGTTGACTATTTTTTCTGGAATTCCATAATGTCGTAAAATTTTCCACAGACCGTCTCTATGGACGCTGTCAAAAGCTTTCTCAAAGTCTAAAAAATTAATATATATACTTCTCTGCCATTTGTTGCATTGTTCTAAAATATTACGTATGGCGAAGATGTGCTCAGTTGTTCCTCTGCCCTTTCTGAATCCTGCTTGTTCCACTCGTAGGCATTTATCTACTCCTTTTTATGATGATTTTACAAAATATTTTGCTTGGTACTGAGAGTAGAGTAATTCCCCTCCAATTATTGCAGTCTGTTAAGTCTCATTTGGGTATTTTGACTATTGTTCCTTCAGTCCAGCCATCAGGCAACACTTCTTTTTCCCAAATATCCTTTAACAATGGTTCTAGAATGCTAGCAGTTGTGTTGGGATCTACTTTGAGAAGTTCTGCTGGCAGTTCGTCTTTGCCTGGTGCTTTGTTCTTAAAAGTGTGGATAGCTTTAAGAATTGCTTGGTGGTTCAGTAATATGTCAATGTCCTGAGAGGCTGGTTGAATATCTGGGGGATTTTCAGGATCAGGTCTG
The DNA here is from genome assembly GCA_905116865.2 of Candidula unifasciata. Classification (NCBI taxonomy): domain Eukaryota; kingdom Metazoa; phylum Mollusca; class Gastropoda; order Stylommatophora; family Geomitridae; genus Candidula; species Candidula unifasciata. The sequence continues at coordinate 318,001 of CAJHNH020005001.1, forward strand.
TTCAAAAGGTCGGAGAAGTGTTTAGTCCACTGCATGTCTTGTTTTTGTTCTGTGGTGAGCAGTCTGCCTTGGTTATCTCTGATGGGTATGCTGTGATAATTGTTTCTGTTTCCGCAAATTTGCTGGGTAATTTTGTGTAGGGTTTGTAGCAGCATTTTCTTCTGTTTCTGCAAGATTTTCCATAAATCTTCTTTTGTCAGCTCTGCCACTTATCTTTGTCATTTTATTTAGTTCGCTATATTCTAACATTAGTTTGTCTTTCTGACGTTCTGATTTAGTGTGATTTATGTGGCTCTTTATTCTTTTTCGCTTGGCAATATAGTCCATGGTTTGACTACTTATTGATTCTTTGTGGTGTTGTTTCCTGGTTCCTAATATGTTATTGCTAGTTGATTTGTATGTTTCTTTGATCTGGTTCCATCTGTCTTGAATGCTGATTGTAGTTGGAGTTTCTGGGTCACTTGATAGGGTTTGAAATCTATTCTTGAGTTCTACTATAAATTTAGTGGCAATGTCTTTTTCTCTTAAAAGGTTAACATTGTAACGTGCTGTCTGTGTCTTAACTTGCGTGTAAACTTTTTTGAGTTGAAGTCGTAGTAGAGCGACTACAAGGTGATGATCGCTTCCCACATCTGCTCCCCTTTTGACACGCACATAGAGTAGGGACCCACGCCATTTTCTGTTTACCATGAAATGGTCGATCTGGTTTACATCTCTTCTGTTTGTGGATATCCGTGTAAGCTTGTGTATATTCTTGTGAGGGAACAGTGTTCCTCCTAAAACAAGCCTATTTGCCGTGCAGAAGTCGCTCAGTCTTTCCCCGTTGTCATTAATTGTTCCACATCCTTGATTTCCCATTGATAGTTCTATATTCAAGTTGTTGTTACCAAATATTGCATTGAGATCTCCCATAATTCATAGAATATCATGGGCTGCTACTTTATCTACTACCTCTTGCTGTCTCCTAAAGAATGTTTCTTTATCTTCATCTTCAGCTTCATTAGTCGGTGCGTAGCATTGGATGACTGTAAATTAGGCATGTTTCCCATTGAATCGTGCCGCCATTATTCTTTCATTCTTCTTCTTCTTCTTCGTTCACCGGCTGTGAATTCCGGCGGAAGGTCAGGTTAATCATCTGCTTGGACTTTTGGCTTTTACCTGGACCTGAGTTTTGCGTGTACAACCGTTTTATGTTCCCTGCCTCATGGGCAGATGTACTCCGACTTCGAGGGAAGACATCAGGCCTATTTCTAGGATGACTGTGCCATTGTTTTGTGTGGATCGAACGTTGCCTGATTTGTGTGGTGTCTTCTTTGTCGCCTTCTCCACAGGTTTTGCCCCCGGAGTACCCCTTTGGGGCAGCCCCTTGTGGAACGGTTGGCCCTCAAGGGAAGGCAGGGGCAGATCATGGGCATTCCCCGCCATCCAAGGAGGCTTCCATGTATGCAGAGCCGGCACATGGCGCTCTGGTTCTGGGCTCACCCAAGGAATCGTCACGTCCTGCACATGCCTGCTTAACCTCACAACCGTATTAGGCCTCTCGCTAGACGAGGGCTGCGCCCTCTGGAAGTCAGCGGGGAGCAGCCCGCGGGTTCTGAACTTTTGTGACCACACGAATAGGTACATTCTTTTTCTTCGCATGTTAGATTTCTTTGACGAGCCGTTAGCCCGACAGAATTTATCATTCTGCGCCAGGCATATGGTTGTCAGTTTGGTCCCAACACTCGGGCGAGTGGGGACATTTGGACTTTTTCCGTTCAATACTATTTGTGATGGTCGGATTTTGAGCTTACTCGTGTGCCGTAGGATCTAGTTTTGTCGGACATTTAGGCTTAGCCATCCAATGGGCTGTTGCTGTTGTGGTGTACCTCAGTGCGGTGACGACGACACTGAGAGTTAACAGAGGATGTACATGGGTAGAATCTTGCTGCAAGACGCCACCCACAGGAGATGTTACTCGTCTGTGCTGCGGGTAAAACTCTAGGTCAAGGGTTTAGTCTCAGCAGAACAATGTTCTCTTCACTCCGCAATCTTTTAACCAAGGGTTGTAATTTTAGCTGTACGTTAGGCAAGCACTTTACTCATGTTCCTAATGAGTTTTGATAACCTTTTTCACCCATGCGTTTGCTGGCGGGCTGATGATAGCCACAAGGACACATCACCTCTGGGGGCTGCCAACTCAGAGATCCCCTGACAGCTCTGTTAATGCTCATTTGAGACATTATCCGTGGCGCACGACGAGGATGTGCTGCAGAGGTCTTGTGTGAGGTTCCGTAAAACCAGAACTATGAAAGACTGGCGCCCGAGTGACGTACGGAGTACCTCCTTATACACATCATGTTGGACTTAACTTTCCCTCACGCCTGTGACATAAATCACCGCGCCACATTCTTTCATTGATTGGATGCCACTGGATGAGATGTTTGTGTATACCTTTCTTTAAAATAAGTGCCACGCCTGCAGAATGTAGGTTATCATCTCTTCCAGAGTATATTATGGTTTCTCCTGTACCTGTTGTGGATTGTCCAAACCCTGTCCACCTGCTTTCACTAATTCCAAGAATATGCAGTTTATAGTTCTGCATTTCTTTAATTACTTGGGCGGTTTTGGCCATTTCAAACATGGTTCTTACATTCCAGAAGCCAATTCTTAATTTGGTTTTGACATCCAGCAGACTTGTTTTCCCATCATGGGCTTCCCTTCGGCTTTCACCCATGTTGTTCATGCTGACAGAGGGACTCTGTCCCAAGACCACCGGACGTTTAGAGCACTTATTTCCTCTTGAAGTTTCAGTAATGGTAATAACTTTGTTATACATTATCACTGCTGATGTTCACATCTAAAGATTAGCTGCTCTTTGCGGATGAAATGTGTATTATTTTTGAACAGTGATAAGTGATGCCAGCCTGTTGTTAAATTTTCACTGCACACAGAGCAGGTACTCACCACACAGACACAGTGTTTGAAGATTAAAAAAAACAGAACTTTGTAATAATTGTACAAAACTAATTACTAAATATGTAAACAGTATGGCCTGATTAATGAAATTATCAGAGGCTTGTAGTGCTTTGGTAAATATGTCTCAAAAAGATAGTAATGTCAACATACAATAATGACAGTTGCATTAAAAAAATGCTATATGGTTGCAGATTTCAAAAATAAATCCCAAATAACTAGCATTTCAGTAAGCGTTTTAATGATAACATAATGCAGCCATGGTGGGTGATATGTTTTGGATTTAGGGGTGATAAGGCAGGTAAAAATATCTCAAACAGGCAATACCGCAAACTTAAAGTAATGACAGATGCATTTAACAATACTACAATTGTTGTAGATTTCAAGAATATAATTAAATATTACACTGCATTTCTGTACTTTAGTATACAATTTTAACATAATTACTAACTATGCTTAAAACATGGCGGCCATGATAGTTACAATAATTATCCAGATTTTTGGGGTTTTCAGGTAAACAGTTATCAAACAGACAATGCCGTTAATTGAAAATAATTACAGATTTCTGAGAAAAAAAAATGCTGCCATAGTTGTGGATTTCAAAAACATAAATCAGGTACCTTAAATACCAATGTATTTCAGGTAAATTACTCAATAACCCCCCCCCCCCCCCCCTTTTCCGCCCCTCATAGTTTTAGAAAATGTGACTGATAAGCATGAATGGCATACTATAGACGTGTGGGAAAATGATCTTTAAAATGTTTTGAATCAGACCACATAATAAAATAACATCATAAATCAGTATTTCAATTCTTAACTCTTTGAGTCCCAAAGAAAGCATCATACGTTTATAGGTTCCTACCTAGAAACCCAAAGAACGCACAAAGCACCGATTTTATGACCTTGGGCCTGTGATGCTGAAACCCCTGGGACTCAGAGAGTTAATAGAAATGAATTTTGTACTTCCTGGAACAAAATTACTTGTATGTAGTGATTTATTAATTATGAAATCAAATGTTGGATCATGGGTCTGAAGTAAGAGAATGTGGTACCTAAAATCTTGTTTTCAACACTTGCTGAAATATGTTCCTGTTGAGAGATATTGAGAAACTTGTACATACCTTTCAGCAAATTGTCAATAGTCAACTTGAGAATGCGAGTTGGAAACATATGGTTTCACAGCTAGAAATCAGTTAAATAACTCCTAAAACTAATATCAATATTTAAATCTCGGTAAAGTGTACCAAATAATATATATATACAACAGATGTCCACTAAAAATTTTTTTTCATGGACGCAAAAAGGTCGAGTTCCCATGTCGGAAGTGGCGGGCTACTGCCTGCATAGCGTCTATGGTAATCCACAACCCTACTGTTAAGATAAGGATAAGATACATCCATAGGAGAAACAGCTGCAGATAGGTTTCCGCAAATTATATGCAGGACACTGATCATAATGAGGATCACACTTGAACGTGGACCCAAAAAAAATGTTTGTATCAAAAATTGGGAAAACCTATGTATTGTTAATTATTTAGTCAAGTCAGAAGCACAGAAGTAGCGTTACCTTCAGTATATCAAGTCCAGTAAATAACACAGAAGAAGCGTTACCTTCAGTATATCAAGTCCAGTAAATAACACAGAAGTAGCGTTACCTTCAGTATATCAAGTCCAGTAAATAACACAGAAGAAGCATTACCTTCAGTATATCAAGTCCAGTAAATAACACAGAAGTAGCGTTACCTTCAGTATATCAAGTCCAGTAAATAACACAGAAGAAGCGTTACCTTCAGTATATCAAGTCCAGTAAATAACACAGAAGAAGCATTACCTTCAGCATATCAAGTCCAGTAAATAACACAGAAGTAGCATTACCTTCAGTATATCAAGTCCAGTAAATAACACAGAAGAAGCGTTACCTTCAGTATATCAAGTCCAGTAAATAACACAGAAGTAGCATTACCTTCAGTATATCAAGTCTAGTAAATAACACAGAAGTAACGTTACCTTCTGTAAATCAAGTTCAGGAAATAAGACATAAGTACAGTTACCTTTGGTTCTATCAAATTAGGTAAATAACACAGAAGTATCATTACCCTCGGTATATCAAGATCAGTAAATAAGACAGAAGTACAGTTACCTTCGGTATATCAAGTTCAGTAAATAATACAGAAGTACTGTTACCTTCGGTATATCATGTTCAGTAAATAACACAGAAATAGTGTAACCTTCAGTGTATTGTTCGGTAAATAACACAGAAGAAGTGTTACCTTCAATCAGCAGTGACTATTGTAAGGCACTTCTACACTCCATTTGTTCATTCAGTATTAATATTATCCATAACCTTCACTATAACAATACTTTTTCTTGAATTCTTTCTTTACACCATAACATTCTCAAGCCTAATGTTAGTAGCCATCATGAAAAAAAAAAAATTCCATGCATGGAACTCCATGTTTTACTGTTCCAGTGAGTCCGCGTTTTGCTGTTGTGCTCGTAGTCACATGTCTGAGATAAGAAGCTGCATGCTAGGTAGAGAGAGAGAACACAGTTGCTTACACATTAAGCTGGTGTTTTCTCATCCAGAGATGGAGAAAATTATTAATTTTTTAGTGCAAAGTAATGTTGTTTCTCATCCCTAACAAAGGATGCTGACCACTTCTTCTTTCATCCGTCCTGAAGCCGTAGCCAATTGTCTCTGAATCCAGAGACAACTTATTAACCCAATATGGACCCTAAAGGATCTGAGACAGCGGTTCTCTGCCTACGGGTCGTGACCATTTTTGGGGGTCAAAGGACCCTTTCACAGGGGTAAAGCGGTCATCTCTATCTCCTTTGAAGCTTAGTTGACCTCTGTGCCTTTATGTTACTGGGGCTGTCAGGGGAAGCAAAGAATAGGAGGAAAATATCACATGATACCCTCTATAGGGTAACTGTTGCCTGCTGATGCTTACACATGCAGTTTGATTACCTCTTGCCACTGGGGCCTATGCTCCATTCGGTGATAAAAGGCAGAAGAGGAAAGGAGAAGAACCTGAGCTCAGAGCAGAAGAACAGCTCAGAGAAAAAAGCTTAGAGAAGAAGAATTTGAGCTCAGAGAAGTAGAATGAGCTCAGATAAGAACTTCGGCTCAGAGAAGAAGAACTTCAGCTCAGAGGAAAAGAACCTGAGCTCAAAGAAGTAGGACTTGAGCTCAAGAAGAAGAACTTGAGCTCAGAGAAGAATTTTAGCACAGAGAAGAAGAACTTGAGCTCAGAGAAGAACTTTAGCACAGAGAAGAAGAACTTTAGCTCAGAGAAGAAGAACTTGAGCTCAGAAAAGAAGAACTTGAGCTCAGAGAAGTAGAACTTGAGCTCAGAGAAGAAGAACTTGAGCTCAAAGAAGAAGAACTGGAACTGAGAGAAGTACTAATAAAGAAAAAGAATGATGTTACTTTTGCATTTAAACCCGCACTATTTAAGGACAAATACAAAGGCGGTAAACTGTTATTTTGTTAATTTTGTTTTCTTCTCAGAATTGGGCTGTCCGAATTGTCAACGTTATCACTCTAGTGATGGTCATTGTAAGTATTTATGTGCAATGTTTTTGGTTTCCCTAATGATTTTATATAGCCCATTTATCCCCCTGGAAAATTTAGCAGTGGCCCTTTGGAAGACCAGAAGAACACAAAAGATGTAAAGATCACCACATCCTAGAAAGAATGATGCAAATATGAGTGAGGAACAGGCAAAAATAAATATACAGACTATAATTGACATCATCAATATTGGAACTTTGCACTGACTGTTGAAGATAAGGACATCATGTTTATGGGAATACCTCATGTTGAATTATGTTGATTCTAAACTCTAATAAAGGTTAATTGTTATTATGCTTAATCATTTGGTTCTGATAAAGCCGGACTTTAAAAAAAACTAAACTTGGCTCCCAAGGCAACCGGCCATAAATGGTTACCAGGTAAAGTCCTGGGAAGTAAAGGTGACACATTAGGTTGACCACATCACCCACCTAGTGCTGATTGGTCTATAAAACATAGGTCCGGGGCTATATGCCTGAAGGCGCGGAGAAGGGTCCCTTTACTTTACTCATCATGAGAGTATTTTCAGTGCTGTAGCAAATCTGTACCTGATTGCCATTACTTATTTGTTTCAGATTGCTGTGATCTTGTGCATCGTGCAAGGAAGCAAAGTCAACGGATCCTACTATCTGCTGTTGTGTAATCTCATCAGTAAGTGATAAACTTTAGATACAGAAGAGTTCTATATCTGGGCCATCTTGATTGCAGATCTTTCATATGGAGGATTAAAGGTCAGGGTAGTCCCATTGCAGACAGTACTGGTGAAAATGTTGGATCTTCATATATTGTAGGTCATGGCATTTAGAGTAAGGTGGGCCAGTTCCCTACCCCATTACCTTTGCTTCCCAGACACTTTTCAGGATGGTTACACTGCCTTGTATAGTATGGCATGGGGTCACAATGCAGACAGTAGAGTCAGTGCTTCAACTTGTTCAACCTCTGTCTGAGGACTGCAGTAGCAAACATGAGTAATAACAATATAATGAATGTGTTGTAGGAGTTGAGTGATAATGCTGATAGAAACAAATTTTCAAAACCCAAAAGTACACCATTACAAGATTCAGTTGGGCTTTCCCAGGCAAGATCTGTAGTCATCATCATCATCATGTAGCAGGTCCTTTGCAGAACGTCGCTCTCATCACAGTCTGCCTGAAAGAAACTCGGTCTTTCGCTAGTTCTCCCGCCTCATGAACTTTCACACTCAAGGAGTCACTTATATCCTGTGCCCATCTATAGTAAATTAGTAATATTACAATTGAATCATTTGGCTGGCATTACAATTGGATTTGATGAATAATAAAGTGCTGACTGTTCTACAGTCTGTATTAGAGCATCTTTATTCATTCCTGGTAACAGGCAATTGCAATTTTAAATTCATAGCAAACGGGTCAACCCATAGTTGTTCCCTTTCTATGCCAACAGTAGTCACAGAGAATGCCATCACATTCCCTTGTGGAGAAATTGTAATCAATTGCAGTCTTAGCATATCTGATAGTCATAGCATGTACAAGCATTCATCACGTAGGAATTTTTAACATTTATATTTAACCCCCCCCGCCCGCCAAAGTTTGCATTAGCAGTGTGCATTTAATATATACCTAATATAATTTTCTGTGGTTTTTTAAAAAGTTAGATTAAATTTGAGGTGACTACAGGTAATTTTTTTTACTTTGTAAAATTGTAGAAACTCAATTACTGTGAGCCTGATTGTTACTCTGTTGAACATCAGAAGGAAAACCATTCTGTGACAAAAACCTAAAGACTGTTACAATATAGATAGATATATGTATATATATATATATTAGAAGTTTGTGTGAGCTTAACAAGATCATGTCATAGTCATGCGATAAGTACTGACCACCGAATAAAATAACCATATAATAAAAGAGCATGTGCTTATCGCAACGTGATGCATCTTGTGAGCCTCGTGATGCATCTTGTGAGCGTCGTGATGCATCTTGTGAGCCTTGTGATGCATCTTGTGAGCCTCATGATGCATCTTGTGAGCCTCATGATGCATTTTATGAGCCTCGTGATGCATCATGTGAGCCTCATGATGCATCTTGTGAACCTCATGATGCATCTTGTGAGCCTTGTGATGCATTTTATGAGCCTCATGATGCATCTTGTGAGCCTCATAATGCATCTTGTGAGCCTCATGATGCTTCTTGTGAGCCTTGTGATGCATCTTGTGAACCTCATGATGCATCTTGTGAGTCTCATGATGCATCGTGAGTCTCATGATGCATCGTGAGTCTCATGATGCATCTTGTGAGCCTCATGATGCATCTTGTTAGCCTTGTGATGCATCTTGTGAGCCTCGTGATGTATTTTGTAAGCCTCATGATGCATCTTGTGAGCCTTGTGATGCATCTTGTGAGCCTCCTGATGCATTTTATGAGCCTTGTGATGCATCTTTTGAGCCTCCTGATGCATCTTGTGAGCCTCATGGTGCATCTTGTGAGCCTCATGATGTATCTTGTGAGCCTTGTGAGGCATCTTGTGAGCCTTGTGAGGCATCTTGTGAGCCTCGTGATGTATCTTGTGAGCCTCATCATGCATATTGTGAGCCTTATGATGCATTTTATGAGCCTTGTGATGCATCTTGTGAGCCTCCTGATGCATCTTGTGAGCCTCATGATGCATCTTGTGAGCCTCATGATGCATCTTGTGAGCCTCATGATGCATCTTGTGAGCCTTGTGATGCATTTTATGAGCCTCATGATGCATCTTGTGAGCCTCGTGATGCATCTTGTGAGCCTCATGATGCATCTTGTGAGCCTTGTGATGCATCTTGTAAGCCTCGTTATGCATCTTGTAAGCCTCGTGATGCATATTGTGAACCTCATGATGCATCTTGTGAGTCTTGTGATGCATTTTGTGAGCCTCATGATGCATCTTGTGAGCCTCGTGATGTATCTTGTGAGCCTTGTGAGGCATCTTGTGAACCTCATGATGTATCTTGTGAGCCTTGTGATGCATCTTGTGAGCCTCGTAATGTATCTTGTGAGCCTCGGGATGCATCTTGTGAGCTTTGTGATGCATCTTGTGAGTCTCGTGATGCATCTTGTGAGCCTTGTGATGCATAGGTTCAATTTCTGACCATTGAGAAAATTGCAGGGTTGATCTAAAATCAGTCAAGGAGCTAAAAAAAGCGGTGTTTTAGTTTGTTTCATCTGAAGGCTATTGATCAGTGGACATCCGTCGAAGAATGCAGACAGCGTAGGGTAACAAACATATGTTTCTTAAAACAGTGACAAACTGGTCACAATTGTGTCAGCAAAGATATGTTTATGACAGATCTTTCAAGTCAAGGTGAAATGCATATCATTGTATCAGGAAAACACCATCTGCAAAAATGATGCAAAAGTAAAAAGCACCCGTTATCAAAGCCTGCATTTGCTAGCAAAAGAATTTTATGTGTCAATTAAGACAGTTCAAACGGTTTTTCATAAGCAATATCAGAAGGTGTTGTTCACAGTGGGAATAGATGCAATCATAATGAACATGGTAATCACTTGGTTCAGTGAGCAACCACAATCCTTTTTTTTGTTTTGTTGTTGTTGCAGATGGCATTCACCACCTTGTCATGTTAAAGAACAAACCTCCCAAAAAATAACTGACCATTTCACCTTATGGGTAGCCATTTTGACTCAAGGAAATGCAAGAAAAAAAATTGCGATACACATTAGTAAAGCAACAATAGTATTTAAAAGCTTTAACAAAATATGGTGCTCTAAGTTATCCCTTTAAGATCAAACTACAAATCTTCAATTCTAATGTTATTCAGTTTCTGACATATGCCGGTGAAAGTTGGAGAGCTACCAAAAATATAAAATGAATGTCAACTGCATTTGCAAATAAATGTATGAGAAAAATCTGGAACATAAAATAAGATGAATTTTAAAAAAGTGATATCAGAGAAATGTATGGACCAATCCCTGTGTCAACTGCAATAAGTAAAAGAAGTTGGAGATATACTGGACACACTCTGAGACAGAATGAGCAATGAATTACAAAACAAGCACTTAAATGGGAAACAAACAGTCTGAGAGAAAAAAGACATCCAAGGGAGACATTGAGAAGAACATTATTAGGAGAACGTCTGAACTTGTAAGAAATCGAGAAAGTTGCATGCAATAGAGTTTAGTGGTGGAATCGAATGCGAGCCCTATGAGACATCTAACGGCACACGAAGAAGATTGATGTTGATTCAGCACCTTCCTTAGCAATGGGATGCTTGCCTGAATGCCTGTGGTGAGGAGCACATGGTGGATCATTTATTCAGAATGAAGGCTTTTTAAGTTCTGTCACACCTGTTGATGTTTCTTTCATCTTTGTATAGTGAAGCCGTTGGAATGGCTTTCAAATGAATGTTCCTAATATTGGTTAGTTGAGTATTCTTTACAGGACGTTGAAGAACCAACCCCAACAGCCCCTCGCTGTTGTGTGGTTTTTCTAGGCAAATTTACGTTCAGTTGTTTGCCATTGCTTTGTTCCTAATATTACATATAGAAAAATTGGAATAACTCTAAATTTTTCTTTTTGCTGAGTTTTGTCGTGTTAATGTTTATCAGCTCAATGGCAGTGAGCCTGTATTTCCAGTTTAAATTCAGTTCAGACTGATAATTTTTTACAAACGCAGAACAGTCCACATTGTCAAGTTATTTGAGGGCAGAGAATTAAATTACACTGTAGCATAGTTTTAGGTTAAGTTAGGTGGGTTTCCTTTTCAAGACGTTGCAGAACCAACCCCAGCATTTTTTGGCTGTTCATGAGTTTATATTGCAATTTTACAATCAGGAGTTTGTCATTGCTTTCTGAAAGGTTGACTCTTGATACTACTGTCGAAAACAAAGTAAAGCAGGCTGCCAGATTGAATGGGTACCTCAAAATTACAAACCACGTTTACAATACCTAAACTCCAGATATTTTAGGTACAATGTGAAATATGTTATTTGCTATTGTTTTTTGCCATTGTTTATTCTCTCACTGTCCATATTGAACACATGATCACAAGTGTGCTAGCCACTTGCTGTCAGACCTGTCATAAGAAAAATGTAAACATAAATGAATAAGTGATTAATTTTAACATTGGATCTGCCGTAGTATAGCAGTTAGACACTTGCCTAAGGATCTGAAGGTTGTAAGCTCAAATCTAAATGAATCTGGACTGTGAAAAACAAAAACAAAAAAATGACCTTGTCTGCAAGGTTGACCCAGCATTAACTGGGTGCCATATAAAGTCCTGGGAAGTAAAGGCATCCGGCGTGATATTGACCACATCCCCCACCTTGTGCCGATTGGTCTTTAAAATATAGGTCTGTGTGCCCAGTATGCCCGTAGGTTTAGAAAATGTCCTTTACTTTATTTTACATAATTTTAATAAATGAATGTTGTATCTTTTAACAGTTCTTTGTTAATGTTAATTTATTTTCAGTCAGCAGTCTGGTGGGCCTTGTGGTGGTAAGTTAACTTATGCTAACATTTATTTAGATTAGTATACAGTTTATTTTCATGATGATGTTTTTGAGCAGCGACGTTCTGTCAGCGGCCAGTCATTATCCACAGCCTTCTGTGTTGTTTGCTGTCAGTCATATCGGATACAAAATATTTTTATATTCCATGATGCCAAACTGTCGGACATCTTCTCCTGTGAAGACTCGTTATGTCTGAAATAATTCTCCTTATGGGTTCTGGGGACCCATTGGGGGGAGGGGGAGAAAAGGCCCACTTCCCCCATAACAAGCATATCGTAAAGGTGACTAATTAAGAGTGTATCCTCTGAAGTCAGAGTGCCTCTGTCTGAAAGGCGAGGAACCAACAGTCTGCATAAAATTAAGTCCTATCTATGAATTGGATGTGCATGCAAAACTCAATTTCTGGAAGTCGGGAAGTGGATGAACAAACACAGCATATCCACTGGAGTTCACAGCCGTGAGCATGAGATGAAAAGATATGTGAATTCAATGCCCCCGTTTGTTTGTAACCCTCAGCTTGTGTGTTCAAGCATGTCAGAGTCTAGTGCAGGTATGTGATGAAGGGAATGATAGTGGTGTATCTTCATGTCTGCACTTAGTGACCAAGACATGACCCCGGAGGTCAGCCAGATGAACAGACAACTGTATAATTTATGATGGACTGAGTTTTTCGCTTGGGGAAATTCATGAGTCCCCCGAAGTCAGGACCTGAACTGTGGAGGTAGATTTGTCTGTCACCGCGCCTACAACGTATATGCCTTTACGACAGAAATAAGGTCGTTGACAAAGTGACCCCTAGTTTCTTTGTTCAAGTAACCCTCAGTTTCTGTGTTCATGTGACCCCCGGTTTGTTTATTCAAGTGACCCTCAACTTGGGGGTTCAAGTGACCCCCGGTTTGTTTATTCAAGTGACCCTCAACTTGGGGGTTCAAGTGACCCCCGGTTTGTTTATTCAAGTAACCCTCAACTTGTGTGTTCAAGTGACCCCCGGTTTGTTTATTCAAGTAACCCTCAACTTGTGTGTTCAAGTGACCCCCGGTTTGTTTATTCAAGTAACCCTCAACTTGTGTGTTCAAGTGACCCCCGGTTTCTTTATTCAAGTAACCCTCAACATGTGTGTTCAAGTGACCCCCGGTTTCTTTATTCAAGTAACCCTCAACTTGTGTGTTCAAGTGACCACCGGTTTGTTTATTCAAGTAACCCTCAACTTGTGTGTTCAAGTGACCCCCGGTTTGTTTATTCAAGTAACCCTCAACTTGTGTGTTCAAGTGACCCTCAGTTTTTTTGTTCAAGTAACCCTCAACTTGTGTGTTCAGGTAAACCTCAACTTGTGTGTTCAAGTAAACCTCAACTTGTGTGTTCAAGTAACCCTCAACTTGTGTGTTCAAGTAACCCTCAACTTGTGTGTTCAAGTAAACCTCAACTTGTGTGTTCAAGTAACCCTCAACTTGTGTGTTCAAGTAACCCTCAACTTGTGTGTTCAAGTAACCCTCAACTTGTGTGTTCAAGTGACCTTCAACTTGTGTGTTCAAGTAACCTTCAACTTGTGTGTTCAAGTGACCCCCGGTTTGTTTATTCAAGTAACCCTCAACTTGTGTGTTCAAGTAACCCTCAACTTGTGTGTTCAAGTAACCCTCAACTTGTGTGTTCAAGTAACCCTCAACTTGTGTGTTCAAGTAACCCTCAACTTGTGTGTTCAAGTGACTCTCAGTTTTTTTGTTCAAGTAACCTTCAACTTGTGTGTTCAAGTGACCCCCGGTTTGTTTATTCAAGTAACCCTCAACTTGTGTGTTCAAGTAACCTTCAACTTGTGTGTTCAAGTAACCCTCAACTTGTGTGTTCAAGTAACCCTCAACTTGTGTGTTCAAGTGACCCCCGGTTTGTTTATTCAAGTAACCCTCAACTTGTGTGTTCAAGTAACCTTCAACTTGTGTGTTCAAGTGACCCTCAACTTGTGTGTTCAAGTGACCCTCAACTTGTGTGTTCAAGCGACCCTCAATTTATGTGTTCATGTGACCCCTGACTTGTGTGTTCATGCGACCCTGACTTGTGTGTTCATGCGACCCTGACTTGTGTGTTCATGCGACCCTGACTTGTGTGTTCATGTGACCCCTGACTTGTGTGTTCATGTGACCCTGACTTGTGTGTTTATATGACCTCTGACTTGTGTGTTCATGCGACCCTGACTTGTGTGTTTATATGACCTCTGACTTGTGTGTTTATATGACCTCTGACTTGTGTGTTTATATGACCTCTGACTTGTGTGTTTATATGACCTCTGACTTGTGTGTTTATATGACCTCTGACTTGTGTGTTTATATGACCTCTGACTTGTGTGTTTATATGACCTCTGACTTGTGTGTTCATGCGACCCTGACTTGTGTGTTCGTGTGACCCCTGACTTGTGTGTTCATGTGACCCTGACTTGTGTGTTTATATGACCCCTGACTTGTGTGTTCATGCGACCCTGACTTGTGTGTTCATGCGACCCTGACTTGTGTGTTCATGCGACCCTGACTTGTGTGTTCATGTGACCCCTGACTTGTGTTTTTATATGACCCCTGACTTGTGTGTTCATGTGACCCCTGATGTGTGTTCATGTGACCCCTGATGTGTGTTCATGTGACCCCTGATGTGTGTTCATGTGACCCTGACTTGTGTGTTCATGAGCCCTCTGACTTGTGTGTTTATATGACCTCTGACTTGTGTGTTTATATGACCCCTGACTTGAGTGTTTATATGACCTCTGACTTGGGTATTCATGTGACCCTTGATGTGTGTGTTCATGTTACCTCTGACTTGTGTGTTCATGTGACCCTGACTTGTGTGTTCATGCGACCCTGACTTGTGTTCATGTGACCCCTGACTTGTGTGTTCATGCGACCCTGACTTGTGTGTTTATTTGACCTCTGACTTGGGTATTCATGTGACCCCTGACTTGTGTGTTCATGCGACCCTGACTTGTGTGTTCATGTGACCTCTGACTTGTGTGTTCATGTTACCTCTGACTTGTGTGTTCATGTGACCCCTGACTTGTTCATTCAAGTGACCCCTTGACTTGTTCGTTCAGGTGACCTCCTGACTTGTTCATTCAGATGACCCCTGACTTGATTGTTCAAGTGATCCCTGACCGGTTCATTCAGGTGACCCCTGACTTGTTTGTTCAAATGACCCCAAAGCTGTGCCAGTGGTACCTAGTCAGTATTTGGGCCAAAGTGAGACAAACCGGTCGCCTTGCTGGTAAACTGGAGAGACTTGTGTAGGCTTTGGTTGGCAACCTGAAAACTTGCTTGTTGAAAAGCTATCTACTGAGATACAGGCTGATTGAAACAGTGGGGCACAACTTTATGATGTTACAGATGAAACATAAACATAATGATGTTGATCAAATAGAAGTCTGTTGTTAGTTGTTTGAAATCGCGATATTAACTTTTTAAAGACATGGTGTTAACTTATTTGAAGATGATGTTAACTATTTGAAGACATGATGTTAACTGTTTGAAGACAGGATGTTATCTGTTTAAAGATGATGTGAACTATTTGAAGACATGATGTTAACTGTTTGAAGACATTATGTTAACTGTTTGAAAAACGTGCAGTTTTTTGTTGTTGTTGTAGAACTGGTGGTACAGAACAGGAGATCTTGTAAGATTGTGTTTGTACATATTTCTGTAACTGTTTGTACATGTTTCTGTGACTGTGCGTACATGTTTCTGTGTCAGTGTATATATGTTTTTGTGACTGTGTGTACATGTTTCTGTGTCTGTACTTATATGTTTCTGTGTCTGTGTGTACATGTTTCTGTGACTATGCGTACATGTTTCTGTGTCTCTGTGTATATGTTTCTGTGACTGTGCTTACATGTTTCTGTGACTGTTTGTAAATGTTCCTGTGTCTGTGCATACATGTTCTTATCTCAATGCATACATGTTTCTGTGACTGTGCGTACAATTTTCTGTGACTGTTTGTACATGTTTCTGTGTCTGTTTGTACACATTTCTGTGACTGTGCTTACATGTTTCTGTGTCTGTGCGTACATGTTCCTGTGTCTGTTCATACATGTTCCTATGTCAGTGCATACATGTTTCTGTGACTGCGTACATGTTTCTGTGTCTGTGTGTACATATTTCTGTGACTGTACTTATATGTGTCTGTGTGTACATGTTTCTGTGACTATGCGTACATGTTTCTGTGTCTCTGTGTATATGTTTCTGTGACTGTTTGTACATGTTCCTGTGTCTGTGCATACATGTTCCTATGTCAGTGCATACATGTTTCTGTGACTGTGCGTACAATTTTCTGTGACTGTTTGTACATGTTTCTGTGTCTGTTTGTACACATTTCTGTGACTGTGCTTACATGTTTCTGTGTCTGTGCCTACATGTTCCTGTGTCTGTTCATACATGTTCCTATGTCAGTGCATACATGTTTCTGTGACTGTGCGTACATGTTTCTGTGTCTGTGTGTACATATTTCTGTGAGTGTACTTATATGTGTCTGTGTGTACATGTTTCTGTGACTATGCGTACATGTTTCTGTGTCTCTGTGTATATGTTTCTGTGACTGTTTGTACATGTTCCTGTGTCTGTGCATACATGTTCCTATGTCAGTGCATACATGTTTCTGTGACTGTGCGTACAATTTTCTGTGACTGTTTGTACATGTTTCTGTGTCTGTGTGTACACGTTTCTGTAACTGTGCTTACATGTTTCTGTGTCTGTCCGTACATGTTTCTGTGACTGTACGAATATGTTTCTATGACTGTTTGTACATGTTCCTGTGTCTGTGTGTACATGTTTCTGTGACTGTTTGTACATGTTCCTGTGTCTGTGTGAACAAGTTCATATGTCAGTGCATACATATTTCTGTGACTGTGTGTGGTGTTTCTGTGACTGTCTGTACATATTTCTGTGACTGTGCTTACATGTTTCTGTGACTGTGTGTACATGTTTCTGTGATTGCGTGTACATGTTTATGTGACTGTGTGTACATGTTTCTGTGTATGTACGTACATGTTTCTATAACTGTTTGTACATTTTCCTGTGTCTGTGCGTACATGTTTCTGTGACTGCTTGTACATGTTTCTGTGTCTGTGTGTACATGTTTCTGTGACTGTTTGTACATGTTTCTGTGTCTGTGTGAACATGTTAATATGTCAGTGCGTATATGTTACTGTGACTGTGCGTAGATATTTCTGTGACTGCTTGTACATGTTCCTGTGTCTGTGCGTACATGTTTCTGTGACTGTTTGTACATGTTTCTGTGTCTGTGCATACATGTTTCTGTGACTGTGTGTACATGTTTCTTTGACTGTGTACATGTTTTTTTGACTGCATACATGTTTCTGTGACTGTGTGTACATGTTTCTTTGACTGTGCATACATGTTTCTGTGACTGTGTGTAGGTGTTTCTGTGACTGTGTATATATGTTTCTGTGACTGTGTGTACATGTTTCTGTGACTGTGTATATATGTTTCTGTGACTGTGTATATATGTTTCTGTGACTGTGTACATGTTTCCGTGACTGTGTATATATGTTTCTGTGACTGTATATATGTTTCTGTGACTGTGTATACATGTTGATGTGATTGCGTGTACATGTTTATGTGACTGTGTGTACATGTTTTTGTGAGTGTGTGCACTTATTTCTTGTAACATATGTTTCTAGTAGCAATAACTCTACGAGGGTTGCACAAATTGGTGATTTTACCTAAAAAATTTAATACAAAGTTTTTCCTTCATTATTACCTTCAGCCTCCTGTTTTCTTCTTCTTCTGAATGTTTTTTTTGACTGTAAACTCCAGTGGAAAATCCTGGTTGTTACTATACGTTCAGATCCACAGACCAGCGTCTAGCCGCTAGACCACTGCGGCTTTGATATTCACAAAACAGACTCTAAATCAGTCTCCCTCTGTGGTATTAGTTCTGACCACCAAGGTGAAACTGACATCCCATCAACAGTCACCAGATGTGTATGTAGGTCGGTGCTTGATAAATGGAGGTGACAAATAAAGGTATTTGTTGATAAGCACCCCCACCCCCCCAACCCCCATACCCCAAAAAAATTATAAATGTGTGTTGATTAAAGTGCCGATGTTTGGCTTCAGTGTTAGTGAGGGCTTAAAGTGCAGATATTTGGCTACAGTGTTAGTGAGGGTTTAAAGTACCGATGTTTGGCTTCAGTGTTAGTGAGGGTTTTATGTGCCGATGTTTGGCTTCAGTGCTAGTGAGGGTTTAAAGTGCCAATGTTTGGCATCAGTATTAGTAAGAGTTTAAAGTGCCGATGTTTTGCTTCAGTGTTAGTGAGGGTTTTTAGTGCCGATGTTTGGCTTCAGCGTTAGTGAGGGTTTAAAGTGCCAATGTTTGGCTCCAGTGTTAGTGAGGGTTGTGCCGATGTGTGGCTTCAGTGTTAGTGAGGGTTTATAGTGCCGATGTTTGGCTTCAGTGTTAGTGCGTGTTTAAAGTGCGGATGTTTGGCTTCAGTGTTAGTGAGGATTTAAAGTGCCAATGTTTGGCATCAGTATTAGTGAGAGTTTAAAGTGCCGATGTTTTGCTTCAGTGTTAGTGAGGGTTTAAAGTGCCGATGTTTGGCTCCAGTGTTAATGAGGGTTTAAATTGCAGATGTCTGGCTTCAGCGTTAGTGAGGGTTTAAAGTGCAGATTTTTGGCTCCAGTGTTAGTGAGGGTTTGAATTGCAGATATTTGGCTTCAGTGTTAGTGAGGGTTTAAAGTGCCGATGTTTGGCTCCAGTGTTAGTGAGGGTTTAAAGTGCAGATGTCTGGCTCCAGTGTTAGTGAGGGTTTAAAGTGCAGATGTCTGGCTCCAGTGTTAGTGAGGGTTTGAATTGCAGATATTTGGCTCCAGTGTTAGTGAAGGTTTAAAGTGCTGATGTTTGGCTCCAGTGTTAGTGAGGGTTTAAAGTGCTGATGTTTGGCTCCAGTGTTAGTGAGGGTTTAAAGTGCAGATGTCTGGCTCCAGTGTTAGTGAGGGTTTAAAGTGCAGATGTCTGGCTCCAGTGTTAGTGAGGGTTTGAATTGCAGATATTTGGCTCCAGTGTTAGTGAGGGTTTAAAGTGCTGATGTTTGGCTCCAGTGTTAGTGAGGGTTTAAAGTGCTGATGTTTGGCTCCAGTGTTAGTGAGGGTTTAAAGTGCAGATGTCTGGCTCCAGTGTTAGTGAGGGTTTGAATTGCAGATATTTGGCTCCAGTGTTAGTGAGGGTTTAAAGTGCTGATGTTTGGCTCCATTGTTAGTGAGGGTTTAAAGTGCTGATGTTTGGCTCCAGTGTTAGTGAGGGTTTAAATTGCAGATATTTGGCTCCAGTGTTAGTGAGGGTTTAAAGTGCGGATGTTTGGCTTCAGTGTTAGTGAGGGTTTGAAGTGCTGATGTTTGGCTTCACTGTTAGTGAGGGTTTGTTGTTATCTGTGGGCAGTTTAGAACCGAAAAAGAAAGAAAAGATGCACACAGATTCTTGTGGCTTTGTGACAGTGGTGTAAAAGTTTCTCAGTAAAAAAGATTCACACCTGACCCACAAAAGTGGGTGAACTGAAGCAGACCTCCATTAGGAAGATAATCAGTTATTTAAATTACTAAATTTTGATTTTCCAAACGATAGTATTTTATGACATTGCATCTGTTGAAGGTTTTTTTTTTAAATTTTCAAACAGGGAAGTGAGAAATTTTGGTTCATCTTGTTGGTGGCAGTAGTGATTTTTCTCCAGTGTATCACCACAGATCTATTTGTGTTCAAGAGCAACGAAGTTCCTGCTCACCTGACAACCACAACTCCTTTCCACACAACTCTCAACCACTCTACATCGGCTTTTTCTTGGTCTAGCAACATCCCAGCATCGACCGGTCCCCGCCTTGTTTTAGATTGAGTCTGACACATGGCTCCATCTGGTGGGTGTTTCGGTGGCTTCGTTCAGTGATCAACAGATAAGACTTATTAGCAAATATTGCTTGATCCTTTATGTTTAGTTATCTATTTAAAGACATGATGTGTTAACTCTTTAACATATAATCATCTACTTGCATGTATGCATTTTGTTTGAACTAGAACTATATATATATAAAACACTGTAATATTTAGGATAAAAGTAAATGAACACTGAGTTATGTAAATGTCTAGGTTTAAAGTTGAAAGAGCAGATGTCTGGGTTTAAAGTTGAAAGAGCAGATGTCTGGGTTTAAATTTGAAAAAGCAGATGTCTGGGTTTAAAGTTGAAAGAGCAGATGTCTGGGTTTAAAGTTGAAAGAGCAGATGTCTGGGTTGAAAGTTGAAAGAGCAGATGTAAACAAACAAGTACAGGTTATATTTGTTTCAGTCTAGTGTGTAAGCACACATGTTCAATCTTTTGTTTTGAAGAGAGTATAGAGTCATATATATATATATATATATGGCAGCCATGTAGGAGCGTGCTCAGGACATAAGATTTACAACAGAACAGAGATTATTCTTTAGCAAATGCTGTGCTGTTTCTCTTTCAGCTAGGATTACTCAGGGGCAAACATTTGGGAAAATGGGGGTCGTCATGGGGCCAGAGGTCACAGCCACAGTATAGAAAAATAATTAATACAGTACAACTGGCAAGGACCTGTGAGTCACTTGCCAGGGCAGGCGGTTCAGATTTGGCCTGCAGGCCACCAGTTGAATATCCCTGTTTTAGGAAGAATGAGATGGGGAGGCCGGTTCCCTTCTTTGTCCCTTACCGAAAACTTCCTCATCATCCTACCCACCCACACAGGACTGCCTGTTACATTGTAATCATCTTGTGGTGCCTCAATATAATTGTGCTGTGTGGCTGCACGGTTGAACAAGGTTTCCATGAATTGTTCCTCATTGATTCTCATCTCTGAGATGCTACAGACAGCAGTCCTTTAAAGGTAGAATTATTTTAAGAAAAGCAATCATTCTAAAAAAAATATTAGGTACCCATTTCTATAAAGCTTTTCAACCTTCAGATCAGAACATTTGAAGTGCCTTTTACAGCATTTTACATACTAAGTCTTTCACTCTGATGCACAAGCTTGTTTATTGTTTATGTCGTACACTTTGTGGTTTCATTAGCTGTTATCTACTACAACTAAAGCATTGCATTTTGTTTACGTACAGATGTTTGTTCATGCAAGCTGTGAGTCCAAACAATTTAATTGTTATAACTGTGGTATCATTATTTTTTCGTGTACATACACAAATATGACAGAAGTAGTATTTGCAATGTAATATTCAGTATTTGACCTAATCACATACATTTAGTTTGCACTCAATTACAAATGAGTAATTCATGAAATATTATTTGCATTGTGCATTATTATATGTTGCATTTCTGCTACGTATCTGTGGGGCTGTGTCTAGCACATGTAACTGTTAACCTTAGGACTATATATTGACATACTCATTGAGGCAAGCGAGCTATAAGGAATTGTGTGGAGAAACAAACGTGGTGGTGTTTTGTTGATAAATTGTCTACTGAGTTCTGATTGGTTAGATGTTACCACATACCACAAATAGGTTCGTTCACCCAGTCACTGATTCACTTGGCAGTTGGCCCAGTTGTATCAGTTGAAATCACTATTAAAGTTCACATTTACAAATGACTGGAGCTGCAAGGTTGATCAGTTCTAAGAATATTAATAGGGAAAATAAATTCAACCTGCATGTAACCCATTGAGTGCAGCATGGTATAGAAATCGATGTGGCAAGCAGTGAATTCTTGCTAGACTCCCCTCCCTGATGTGAGGAACAGGATGTCTTTAACTGTTGATCTCCTGTGTCTTACTCATTGAGCCACATTTGTTGTAATTATTATATTCCTTATATCATTGTGTATGAGTTTGATGTTTCTGTCTTCAATTAATTGAAACTAATGTTACTCCTGACATCTAGTTGTCAAGTTTACAGTGATCAAATGTTTCTGTTTTTGATGTTTGTGTTTTTTATTCCAAAAATAAGGTCCTTAAAACGTTTCTTTCGTTTTGATGTATTTCATTGAACCATATTTTTGGGGAGCTTTTGCTTTACATCGACTGGTCAGTTTTTGGGTGTTTTTTTAGTGGTTAGCTCTTTTAGTCCCAGGGGATATAGCACCAGAAACCCAAGGGTTAGTTTCTCACAAAGATCAAAGCAATATCACAGAGATCAAAGCAAAATCACAGATCTAAGCCACATTTCTCACAAAGATCAAAGTCACTATTGATATATTTTTTTTTTTTACCCTGCCTAGTTCAAAGTGATTGGCATATACAGGGTGGGCATAATGTCATAAAGAGGTTTCAATATTGAATTTATTGTTAACGTTTTTAGTGGACATGTACAAATGCATAGCATAATTCATGGTGTATATAAGGAAATATTACGAATAGCTTACATTTTCTTGTTTTCACAAACATGCTTTTTCTAAGGTCTTTTTTTAATGACACCTTTTAGTGTTTGAGCTTCAAAAGCTCGGATACCCCCCCCCCCCCCCCCCCCCCCCCCTCCCTTCCACCAGATAGTTTTGTTTGACTGTTATTAAAATACCCCACTGCTTCTTTAGCGTGACCCTTTACCCTGACCCTTGATTTGCAACAGAAAATTAATTTGTTTTTGTTTCTACACACAAAAACCTGATATTATACTTTATTTCGTGAATGTTTGGGAACTGATGTTCTGTCAAGACTGTTAAAACTTTATTGTATTTTTTAACAAGAACTGTGAAGCACAAAATATATCCTGTGAGCACAAAATATATCTGGTCCCCGTGACTGACGATGTAACATTGTTGTCTGAGAAAACGAAAAAGTACCAGGACTGATGATGTAACATTGTTGTCTGAGATCATGTGGAGTCCCATGACTAAAGCTGCAACATTGTTGTCTGAGATCATGTGAAGTCCCATGACTAAAGCTGTAACATTGTTGTCTGGGATCATGTGGAGTTCCAGGACTAAAGCTGTAACATTGTTGTCTGAGATCACGTAGAGTCCCATGACTAAAGCTGTAACATTGTTGTCTGAGATCACGTAGAGTCCCATGACTAAAGCTGTAACATTGTTGTCTGAGATCACGTGGAGTCCCATGACTAAAGCTGTAACATTGTTGTCCGAGATCACAGGGAGTCCCATGACTGACGATGTAACATTGTTGTCTGAAATCACGGGGAGTCCCATGACTGACGATGTAACATTGTTGTTTGAGATCATGGGGAGTCTTAGGACTGATGATTTAACATTGTTGTCTGAGATGACTCACGATCATTGCTTGTATGAAAAAAGAAAACCAGAGATAATATGTTTTAAAATGGCAAAGTGCAATATTATGAGAGCTGTATGTAGAAGTAATTCACACATCACCTTGATATTTGCTTTCTTGTTCATTTCGCTGTATCTGATGAGACAGACATTACTGCAGTGCGACATCAGTATATAGTGAAGCAGGAAATGTGAGTTTATTCAGTAAATGTATTTATGTCAGCATTATTGACATTCACAACAGGAAAACATGGAAGCCACCATGGTGTAGCGGCTGCAGATCTGAAGGTTGTGGGTTCAGATCCACATGGAGGCAGACTCTTAAAAAAAAAAAAGGACCTGTTGAGCAATTATTCCCCCTCTTCCATATCCCACTCCCCCCCCCCCCCCCCATGAAAATGGTTTTTGGGCCCTTAGAAGTCATGTTTACAAGGTTTCAGTTGTCCGAACACTATTTTAGTCATACCGATAGCAGATGTGTGTTTTGTGTAAAGGTTAACATACTGATAGCAGATGTATGGAGGTAAATTAAAGTACACATACATTCAGTTAATGACATGTGGAACATTGCAACTGTGTTCTGTCCTCTCCTCCTCTGATAGACTGCACAAGAGTGACAGGGGAAATTATGTGCAGGAAGCAACACCATAAAAGAAGTGTGATTGAAGCAACACCATAAAAGAAATGTGATTGAAGCAACACCATAAAAGAAATGTGATTGAAGCAACACCATAAAAGAAATGTGATTGAAGCAACACCATAAAAGAAATGTGATTGAAGCAACACCATAAAAGAAATGTGATTGAAGACATAACAGAAAAGGTGTGAAGGCAAGACATCAAAGAAAGGAAAGTTATTTTGAATGGAAACGAGATCATCAAATGCACTGACCAGATGGAGGAAACATTGCTATTGTTTGCTTCCTAATTAACAGGCAAGCTGCTGAAAATGGTTTCTATGTAATTTGTTAAAATGTTATGAACAACATAAAAATAAACAAACACATATAATACTCCTGAGGATTATTATTGGAGACAAATTATGAATGAAACTTTATTGACGACAGACAGGAGCACAGATAAATGTTCATAAAACTTGCATCCTAATGTTATCTCCATAATGTCCCAGTTTTGTTTTCATATCGGTCAGCTAACTGACCATATCCAGGCTGTGCCTTCCTGCGCCGCCCAAACACGCATGTTTAACTACCATCCCGTGCATAAATTTGTGACACAAGTTAACATGTATTTATTTAAATAATTGAATAATAAAAATTATAACTCCATTGTCTTGACTGCTGTTGAGATGTCACAGGCCATTTTATCTTACATTCTTATTTCATTTTTAGCAACCTCACTTAATGTTTATCTATCTATTTCATCTCCTGTCTCTCTACTTCAATGAAGAGAGGTGATGTTGGTGTGCAGCTTCTTTCTAGCCGTACAGCAAGCATTTAATGTCAGAGATACACTATTTACAGTCGCTCACCTGCAGACCTGAAGGGCTGTGATTCAAATCCAGTTGGATTAACCTGCAGACCTGAAGGGCTGTGATTCAAATCCAGTTGGATTAAACAAACAAAAAAAAAATCACCTTGGTTACCGGGTAAAGAACCAGCTTAAAAGGGGTACAAGATAATGTCCTGGGAAGTAAAGGCAGCCAGCTAGATCTTGACTACATCAGCCACTGAGTGCATATTGGTCTATAAAAATACGAGTCTAACAATATATGCCCACAGACATATAAAGGGAATTAACGGACATTTATGAATTTTTGTGCATCATTAATGATCACAAACATGGTGGGAATTATTGATAATTACAAAAATACACCGCTAAAATTGAGGTAATGAGGATAGGTTAGAAACATAATAATGTGAACGTTCATGTTATTGGTACTACAATAAAACAAGTTCATAGTGCAGAAGGCAAATGCTGGCACTCACCAGCTAGCTCCACTGCTTAGACACCCAAATGTTTCCCTTCCAGCAAATGATTAATAGTATCTTCATCCCTATTTTGTGCTGTCAGTGCCATTCATGGACAATGAATATGGCACTAGAACAGAAAATATCTACCTGTGCTGTCTCCGCACGGTCGCTAACAACACAAGGAAGGACAAGGTTATGAATACCAGCCTTAGAGAGAAAGTTTGAATGAGACAGTGTCTGAGTTATATTGAGTTATATTAATAAATCTTTCACTCGAGCCACCCGAGAAGCGCAAGACAAATACAGAAAGCTACATCATTGGGCTACAACCTGGTATCAGTGAAATAAAAGAAGAAGAAGATAAAAATCAACATTTATAAAACACATCTTCACAGACTCCCATGTTTTCATTACTAGTATCATGACCTATAAAACATGATACTCTTGCAGGATATATCTTATCTTATTGCTCGTACACTTTGTCCACACAGTTGGTTTACTATGAGAACATTAATTAATACAACATACAAATCTAAACAATGCGAATATAATACCTGTCAAAGTTATTGGCAGGATCAAAATTATCTTCTTCTTCTCTTCCACCGTTTACCTCAGTGAAGTATCAGAGGGAGCTTTAAAATTTGTTGATGAGCTTTGTCAAAACCAAAATAATGCGCATGGCTTCATTTTGCACCTTTTCAAGTCGTTCAATCTGGGTAGCACTGACAGTGAGGATGGCCAGAGCGTATTCAATGGGAGAAAGGACGAAACCGTAAAATATAAGTATTAGTAGTCTTTGCTCGATATTAGAAGCAGCCATAATCCTCATTGCAGATAGACCTTTGCGTGCTTTTGTTATCACATGGTCAACGTGTTCCCTGAATGACAAGCTGCGATCAAACCTCACCCTGAGAAACGTCATAACGCTAGTTCTGGTCAACACATTATCACACATTTTCACTTCTGGTAAGTCCGACTTGACAATGTGATTGTTCAAAGAGAACCATGAAACTGATGCCTTTGAAAGATTGACATAGGCATTGGAACCATCACATCAGGTGGCAATTCGATCAAGTTCTTTTTGCATCAAGGAATCACTGCCTACATGCAACACATCATCATCATCTTGCACACATCACCATCTTGTGATGAAATGTAGGTGGCCATGGCTCATGATTTCACACAATCACTGATCATGTCAGTGTTCTTGCTATGCCCAAGACACCCAGATAATGTTTGTCTTTGTTTTCCCTTTGCTCTGTTCTCCATCCACTTTGCCACTTTGTTATCAAAGGGATGTGTTCACTGTTTTTTTCTTACCATAACATGTTCAACAAATCTTGATAGTCCACATGCAGTTTTTAAATCCGTTTTCACTTTTGATCTGCCTCAAGGAGGGCTGCCTGGTGTGTTTTACTGTCAGCCTACTATATTCGGCAAAGTCAGTCGAGTACCATTTTGCATGCTTTCAGGCCTATTGGGCATATAGGGCTAGACCTATATTTCATAGACCAATCAGCACTCGGTGGGTGATGTGGTCAACATCAAGACAGCCACCTTTACTTCCCTAGAAGACTTGGTATCAGTTTCAAGCTGAGTCGACCTAGGAGCCAAAGTCATTAAAAAAAAAAAAATCTGGTTCCACCAGGGCCTGAAATCATGACCTTCAGATCCGCAGCTGAGCATCTAGCTGCTACCCAACGGCAGCCCCCAATATTCAACAAAGTGCTACACAAATCTGCTTCAACAACTGTGGTTAAAAAATCTGAACAAATTTATGAAATCATCATCAACCAATGTGAACATGTGCATAATGTCTGAAAAGTCTGTTCGTTGTTAATTTTATGTAGGTTTTTGTTTTCCAATTTTTTATGTGCCTTTTGTATAGTGTTAAATTACTGACGCATCTTAAGTTTAACATATTTTTGTGTTAACCCATGTGTTTTACATTTTTATCGAAGAGAATAATAATTTTGTTTCCTAATCTGTACGATCACCATTTTGTTGCTGAAAGGCAAAAAGCATCCTACAGAATTACACATGCCTGTCCTAGAACTAATGTATACACCAGGCTAGAACTAATGTATACATCAGGTGGTAACTAATGTATACACCAGGCAAGGACTAATGTATACACCAGGCTAGAACTAATGTATACACCAGGCTAGAACTAATGTATACACCAGGCTAGAACTAATGTATACACCAGGCTAGAACTAATGTATACACCATGCTAGAACTAATGTATACACCAGGCTAGAACTAATGCAATCACCAGGCTAGAACTAATGTATACACCAGGTGTACAATGGCAACTGGTGAAGTTGAATCTTTTCAAAAATTTCGTTTCTGGCAGGCAGATGGTAAAAGAAGTACATATTGAAAATCATGAACAATTTACATTGATTTACACGTCAGGCATGCTTTTCTTGTAATCTGAGGAAAAATGCCTGCCACCTTAAGTGGCATTATGAAATTGTTAAAGAGGTAGCCCTCTTCTTGACATATATAAATGGTGGATGATTTCTCATTGATCGTATGAGGTGCAATATATGTGTATGATACATACAATGCATCTGATGTTTTAGCGCAGATAAATACATTATCTTACAGTGGGTGAATTATGGGACTGGGATAGATACAAGATAGTAGTCAAAATTAGAACAATTTGCAGCAGATATTGGTCGGAGAGTGGTGATCTCCACATGTTTTCTAATTCATTGCTGTCATGTCAAACGCACTTCAAAAGTTCCGACATATTCAAATTAACCCACACTAACAATTTCAGATTCCACAAAACGAGTTACAAGAACATGTCTCATAGATAAGTGTACAAGAACATGTCTCATAGATAAGTGTACAAGAACATGTCTCATAGATAAGTGTACAAGAACATGTCTCATAGATAAGTGTACAAGAACATGTCTCATAGATAAGTGTACAAGAACATGTCTCATAGATAAGTGTACAAGAACATGTCTCATAGATAAGTGTACAAGAACATGTCTCATAGATAAGTGTACAAGAACATGTCTCATAGATAAGTGTACAAGAACATGTCTCATAGATAAGTGTACAAGAACATGTCTCATAGATAAGTGTACAAGAACATGTCTCATAGATAAGTGTACAAGAACATGTCTCATAGATAAGTGTACAAGAACATGTCTCATAGATAAGTGTACAAGAACATGTCTCATAGATAAGTGTACAAGAACATGTCTCATAGATAAGTGTACAAGAACATGTCTCATAGATAAGTGTGCATTAACTGTCTTACAACTGTTACATATGTAAGCAGAAAAAAAAAAATGTTCAGGAAGTTACACAAATAATGCAATTCATTGGTACAATAATGAGTGGAGCTGACATCACAGCACTCAGGGCATTCCCATGTGTGCTCCGTCCTCATCTTCAGCAGCCAGCGGAGAGTTCCAATACCAATGGTACCACCTGTAATCTGGTTACATGTCCATCTTGCCTTTCCTCTGAGTGTAGTGAGCCGGCTAGACCCTCTGGTTACACCCAGGTGCCTCATTCTCTCCAGGCCATAATAATCTTCTTTCTCTACTGATTCCGTTGCTTGTTCCCAAGGGGCTTTGACCACATCTGCCTTGTCATGTATCAATTCACCACCCAGTGGTGCAGATCCACCCAGTCTGGCTGCCTGTTGATTTCCCACCACGATGGCATTGCCTGGAGAAAAGATCTAAAGTATGCTACCTGTGACATTCCTAGTGAAGCTTGCCACTCTGCTTGAATGGTACAACAATGTTACTTTTACAGTGAACTTGCATACACCAGCCATTTTGTTACAAATTTAGTAGGAAAGAGTAGGCACCCAGAAGGAACAAGAAAAACAACAACAGATCAGTGCAGTCTAGACTAGAAACAGAAAGCATATATAATGAAGCAGAACTACCATGGCTCAATGCTGGGAAAACAACAAGGAAAACGTGAAAGAATAGCATGTGACATAATATAAATAGAGAATGACTCATCATGATCAAAGATTGGATAATTATTAAAAATGAAAGCCGTAGAATTCTAGGTGGTGAATGCCATGGAGGGGAAGAAATCTGGTTATCATCTGCTGAATGAATCAAATAACCCTCATCAGCGTCATTTACATTCTTACTATAAATAAAAGTAACAATAATATAAGCATTTGACGATTACTCTATACAGATATATTCATAATATAAAAAAATGTATGGTTTATAGTAATAACATAAACAATATTCGTAAGAAAAATTAGAAATAAACACACATGTATTCATAATATCAAGTGCATAAATGCTGGTTGTGTGAAGATCAAAGGCACAAGAATTGATGATACAATGTGACAAATATCACACAATGAATTAATGTGACATCACACAATGAATTAATGTGACATATCACACAATCAATTAATGTGACTAATATCACACAATGAGTTAGTGTGACAGATATCACACAATGAATTAATGTGACAGATATCACACAATGAAATAATATAACAGGCATCACACGATGCATTAATATGACAGATATCACACAATGAATTACTGTGACAAATATCACACAATGAATTAATGTGACATATCACACAAGAAAGTAACATCACATCTATCACATAATTAAGTTACATCATTTCCTTTCACAAGAGAATACAAATTCCTGATTTGCGCTAATTAGATGACATTTCTATGTCAGATTCACTCACACTAGATTCAGTTGAATGAGATTTACTTCATCTATAATGTTGAAATAAGAACACTTTCTGTCAGAAGGAATTAGAGTCACAAGTGTCAGGTATCTAAGAATGACAGAGTTCAAATAATCAGGGCACATACAGTTAAAGCAATCTCTAGTACTGAGTAACAGGGAAACTTGGTGGAGACTTAAGAAATTGGTTATGCTTTATCATCTCACTGTTACCAGGTTGTTACCCAGTGTTGTGGTTTTCTGTATTTGTCTTGCACTTCTAGGGTGGCTTGGGTGATGGATTTGTTCATCTTTCAGGTTTCATCTACACCATTTATCCATCTCTTTCTTGGTCTTCCTCTTGCCTTCCTCCCAGATGTTCTACTATAAAAAAGTCTCATAAGCAGTCTGGTCTGACTGCACTCTCATAGATGGTCGAACCATTACATTCTATGTCTGTCAGTATAATCCAGAGATGGAATCGTAACCCTGTCTCGTCTAGTCTTGTTAGTGGTAACCTTGCGGAGACAGTGCATTTCACATGTAGTTATTTTCTGTTCTAGTGCCCTATTTATTGTTCATGTTTGGCACTGATAACAAAAAGTAGGGATAAAGATGCTATTAATCATTTGCTATTTGGCTCAAAGGGAGACATTTGGGTGTCTAAGCAGTGGGGCTAACTGGTAGGTGACAGCATTTGCCTTATGCACCCTGGCTTCTATCTCTCTTTTGAGTCTGCCATCCTCTGTAAATGTGTTTCCTAAATATTTGAATTCTTATATTATGTTTCCTGCCTATCCCCATTACCTCATTTTCACGGTGTTCATTCTCATGTCATACTTTGTGCAGGCTTGATGTAATGAGTCAATATGGTATTGTAAATTATGTTCTTGCTGGTGTATAAGACACTGACCATCTGCAAAAAGAAGTTATTGACTTCTTCAGTGTTTGTATTTGCCTCCTTTGATAGTAAATAATGAATAACACTGTCTGACACCTGATGAGTTGGGAAACCAGCCTGTCATTCCTTCTGTTGTTCTTACTGTGCACTGACTATCTTAGTAAAGAGCCATGATGTTCCCAACAGTTGATCTTCAATACCGTAATCTTCTAGAATTCTCCACAGTTTGCATCTGTTGACTCGATCGAATGTCTTCTGTTGATCTAAAAATTGAATATATTGACTTCTATCATACTGAATAGTAGACTGCTCACATATGTGCCTGAAATACAATTGTGCATCTGTACAGCTTTTTCCCTTCCTGGAACATACCTGTCTCTTACTTAACTGAGGCTGGAACATACCTGTCTCTTACTTAACTGAGGCTGGAACATACCTTTCTCTTACTTAACTGAGGCTCTAGTACTGGTCAAGCTCTAAGTTCTAATATTTTTTGCTCATTAACAATGCAAAAGGTGACCTTTTAAAGGTTTTCCAAGACTGGATATATGAAAGATGGTTGAAAGATAACACATAGGCCAAGAGAAAGTCACTCTTAAAACAGTACAGAGTTCACATATCATCAGCTATTATACACATTTAATTTCTTTCTCTACTTTTTTATCTTCAGGGTCAGCACGGTTTCTTGTCTCTCCTGTTGCATTCATTCTTATGAGAAATATCACAAATGTTATCTTTCAAGAAATATTAGTGACAAGTTATGATGAAAAATAATCAAACTGAATGGATCCAACAAAAACTGAGTGAAGGAATATCATTATGGTAGAAATGGCTATATACATACAGGAACAAATCTAGATAATATTGATTATAATAGTGCATAAGTTATATAAAATGTTGAATTGATAATCCTTGCTGGAAGTAAAATAAATAATATTTAGTAGCTACAGTTGAGGTGACACCGCTAATGTTTCTGTCACATTAGCATAATTATTCATATTGGATTCTTGCATTTTCCCCACAATCCTGGGTTTAGCAGAACTGTATGTACACAGCAGTGTCAGTTTCCATTCACATACTGATTCATATCCATGCATCTCTATGTAGGGAACAGTGGTATAACCTACATATAAATCACATACAGTCATACGTAGACATGTTTCAGTCATACAGTCATCATGATCATGTAGCAGGTCCTTAGCAGAACGTCGCTCTCATCACGGTCTGCCTGACCGCCAGCTTTCTCGCCTCATGAACTTTTATAATCAAGGAGTCACTTATATCCTGTACCCATCTTCGTGTTGGTCGGCCTCTGCCTCTCCGCCCTGGTACCATGCCTTCTGCTATAATTTTGTCCAGTAAGTTGATAGGTGACCGTAATCTAATCAATCTTCCAATAATGTGATTATCACGCACATATGCACAGGAGGAGCTTGGTGTGTAGTAGATGTGTATGTATGTATATATGTATGTATGTGATCTGTGTGATTTTATTGAAGGCTAGAAATGGATTTGAAAACACTGGGACTTTATACTGTTTTGCCTAATGTGTGTGTTTGTGTGTGCGCGCGCGTGCATGCCTGTGTGTGAGGGGATTTGTGGGTGAGCAATAAATGTGTGGATGTGTGTTCAAAGGCAAAAAGTAGACTCCATTGCATAAGGATTTAATCCCATATGGTTTGGCCATATCTGTAGGTGTTTTTGGGTGGTAAAAGGTATGTGTGCCTTGGTAATATATGCTTGTGTGCTGAAATTCTCAATTTACTGTCACATAAATACATACATCTTTATGTATTTGCTGTGCAAATATCAGATTTATGTATTTGTTATGTAAATGATATCATAGTTTACAGTTAACCAGAGTAACTTGCGAGTTGCACATTTTTTAAGAAGACTCTATCACCTTGTGGATTTTGGCAGACTATACAGAAATGTTCTGATACATACATTATTGTCCACTAACCTAGGCTGAAAACTGGTAGCAGAAATGTCTAGAGAAGTAAAGATGGCCAAAATACTGACTTGACCTTTTAGTTCTGTTACGTCAAATATTGTATCTCAGTTCTTGCATGATCACACATCATGGTATCAACAGGGAAACTACTGTTTGTATCATGTATGTTGTATACCCACTGTATGTTGGCAGGCTGCCATATGTTAATGACTGTGTTACAAGAATGAACAATCTTACCCCAAAAAAAAAGAACTATCCAGACAGTAATAAACAATTTTTTAAAGTGACTTAAGGTCAAAGGTTCAAATCATCCTAGCATCTTTTCTGTCATGTGGGTCACTCTCTGTCTACAGAGTTGCTGTCTGCCAACTGAGAATGTTGCACCAGGGATCAACTTTCTATCTCAAATGACAACCACCTGATATCTCATTATTCTGTTGTAGAGATGACCTGTGATGTTTTGATGACAAAGTTCCATATTTTTCTGTGTATACGTCACCCCCTTGTATAAGATGATCACTTCTCCCAGTAGCTCAAAATTAAGAAATAAATATTTTAATCACATTATGTGTGCCCCAAATGCTGTGATGTCAATTCTCGACTCAACTCACATTATGTGTCTAAGACGACCCCCAGTTTAAAATGTATATTATTCATAGAAAATTACAGATGGTCTGATGGTCATCTGTTCCAATCCCCACAAAGTCAGTAATTTTTTTAACTGGCCATTAACTCTCAGGTCAGCTTAGTATAAAGTGGGCAGTGGGGAAAATATCTTGGGAGGTAAAGGCAGAAGTCTAAAGCTGGTCACATCATTGGTTAAGTATCAATTGATGAATCATAACTACTGCTAGCCCATTTGCCGAAAATGTCCCA
Source organism: Candidula unifasciata (assembly GCA_905116865.2). NCBI lineage: Eukaryota > Metazoa > Mollusca > Gastropoda > Stylommatophora > Geomitridae > Candidula > Candidula unifasciata. The sequence continues at coordinate 351,589 of CAJHNH020005001.1, forward strand.
CAGCAAAACAGTGGGTTGTTGACTTTTACTTTACTGTCTCTTCTCTGACATGTTGTGGGACCCAGCTTTATATAAGTATTACAAATTCTCTGCAACAGTTGATACATTCCAGGCAATATCTGCAATCACAGACAATCTTGTTCACACTCTGGTAATCAGGGGGTCTCCTTGGTGAAGTGGTCAAGCCATTTGCCTCGCGCTCTGAAAGTCGTGGATTCATTTCACCATGCACCGTTCAGTTCACGTGGGCAATTTGTAGGGACAGCCCTGGGGATGATCGCCGGAGCTATGGAGTTTGTGCTCTGTGCGATGCTCTTGGCAGGCAGCTAGCTGTTCTACAGAGAGAGACTGAGCCATATGGGATAAAACCTGATGCAGTGAAGTTGATCCTCCCACCTTTACCTTTATTCTGTAAAAAGACACATTTCTGTACAAAAAAATCCACATTAATCTGAATATGCAATACAAATTTCTCATACAATGCAGACATACGTTTTTTTGAGTTGCATTACATGGTTTCACAGTCTACCTTGAATAGTCCCGCACTGTCCAGCCAGCTAAAATGTTTATTCTCATATCAGTATGCCAACTGTATGTATATTGTAGTGACAGATGAATGAACGTATACATTGGTGTTGTTGCAAGCTATGTGCCCCCATCAGTGTTCCACCGTGGGCTCAGTATTCCACTCTGGGCTCAGTATTCCACTCTGGGCTGTGTGATTGTGGGCAGGATGACACACAGGGAAGTTATGATGGCCGTCAAATAAATGAGGAAGAAAATCCGGTCAAATATGAGACTGACTGCTTTCCATTCTCTGGCCACACGTTCTTTGCGGTCTTTTTCAGCCACTCTGGTTCGATATGATTTTAAAAAATCCAAGAGTTCGGTCAAATGGCTACTTATATGACGGAGTTCAGTCAACTGTAGATCACTCTCTGCCTGGTTTGCATGTAACAGAAGTGACTCGCCTGACGAACGTTTTGCATCACTTCTCACCCATTTGCTGCTCTTGTCCCCATTGAGGGGCATGCCTAGAAAAGGCATTCGATCACCTGCTAGTCTGGCTGTTAGCTCGGATATGGTTTTATCTCGGAATGGGCTGACCAGATTTTCCATAAAGAGAACCTTGGCAAAAAATTCAAACAGCACCTGGAAAATAAAGTATATGTGGAATGTTAGTCAACGTTGCATTCAGGCAGACTGAGCAAATGACCCTTCTTTCTCTTCTTATTGTTCGCCAACTGCAAATTCTTGTACAAAATCCTGACTATTCATCAACTTCTAGATTTTGATTTTCTTTCAAGACTTGAGTGGTGCATGCACATCGGTTTTATAGATCTGGCTTATTGGTTCCTTGCTTCTCAAGCACACTCAGTTTTTATAAGAAATGTAAATCCTATCTACTGTGGCCAGGCTTTTGGTTGGGAACCTGTTGTTAACATGATCCCAGTGAGGTGCCACAGTGTGGGTCAGCAGTCTGCACCTGGCTAAGGTGCTACATTGTGGGTCAGCAGTCTACACCTGGCCCAGGTGCCACAGTGTGGGTCAGCAGTCTACACAGTGTGGGTCAGCAGTCTACACCTGGCCCAGTTGCCACAGTGTGGGTCAGCAGTCTGCACCTGGCCCAGTTGCCACAGTGTGGGTCAGCAGTCTGTACCTGGCCCAGGTGCCACAGTGTGGGTCAGCAGTCTGCACCTGGCCCAGGTGCCACATTGTGGGTCAGCAGTCTACACCTGGCCCAGGTGCCACAGTGAGGGTCAACAGTCTGCACCTGGCCCAGATGCCACAGTGTGGGTCAGCAGCCTGCACCTGGCCCAGATGCCACAGTGTGGGTCAGCAGCCTGCACCTGGCCCAGGTGCCACAGTGTGGGTCAGCAGTCTGCACCTGGCCCAGATGCCACAGTGTGGGTCAGCAGTCTGCACCTGGCCCAGGTGCCACAGTTTGGGTCAGCAGTCTACACCTGGCCCAGGTGCCACAGTTTGGGTCAGCAGTCTACACCTGGCCCAGGTGCCACAGTTTGGGTCAGCAGTCTACACCTGGCCCAGGTGCCACAGTGTGGGTCAGCAGTCTGTACCTGGCCCAGGTGCCACAGTGTGGGTCAGCAGTCTGCACCTGGCCCAGTTGCCACAGTGTGGGTCAGCAGTCTGTACCTGGCCCAGGTGCCACAGTGTGGGTCAGCAGTCTGCACCTGGCCCAGGTGCCACATTGTGGGTCAGCAGTCTACACCTGGCCCAGGTGCCACAGTGAGGGTCAACAGTCTGCACCTGGCCCAGATGCCACAGTGTGGGTCAGCAGCCTGCACCTGGCCCAGGTTCCACAGTGTGGGTCAGCAGTCTGCTCCTGGCCCAGGTGCCACAGTGTGGGTCAGCAGTCTGCACCTGGCCCAGGTGCCACATTGTGGGTCAGCAGTCTACACCTGGCCCAGGTGCCACAGTGAGGGTCAGCAGTCTACACCTGGCCCAGGTGCCACAGTGTGGGTCAGCAGTCTGCACCTGGCCCAGGTGCCACAGTGTGGGCCAGCAGTCTACACCTGGCCCAGGTGCCACAGTGTGGATCAGCAGCCTGCAGCCTTTTGCCAGTGATAAGACCCAGGTTGTATCCTTCTTTGATAAAACCCAGACCAAGAGCATATAATGGATTTTCTGTCTAAGGCATTCAGCTGTGCGAGGTAATGACCAGGCTGATAGATTAGCTGCTGCCACTCCTCTGGGCAATGAGCTACTATATGATAAAGTGGCTGTGGTGAAGGCTCTATGGGATCATATGGACAGTGAAGTAGAACAGACAAAGAATCTATACATTGAAAAGAACAATAGGATAACTTTTCCCTAGCATTACAGATTTGGATTCGACTTAGCCTCATCAAAATGAGTACCACTGATTTTTTTCATAAATTAACAGCAAATTGTTTAGGAAGAAAAGATTATGAGGAAGATGCCTATGCACTCCACCGTATATGTTGTAACATGGTACGTTTATAACAGGTAGCATATATTTGTTTTTGAAAAGTTTCTGTCCTTGTAGATAATAATATTCCATTGTGCTACAGGGAGACATAGAAACCACAGCCCATGGCAATTCTATAGAAACCACAGCCCATGGCAATTCTATAGAAACCACAGCCCATGGCAATTCTATAGAAACCACAGCCCATGGCAATTCTATAGAAACCACAGCCCATGGCAGTTTTACAGAAACCACAGCCCATGGCAGTTCTATAGAAACCACAGCCCATGGCAATTGCATTTAAGGTCAGGGATGAAGTTCCTCCTTTCCACAGCACAAAGCCTGGTTAGCACTGTAGAGACCATATGTTGCCCATAAAGCATGATCCACCTCACAGCCTGCTTTTTCAACTGCAAAGAACAGGTAGCACTAACATATCTGGACAAAGCATGCTGCAGAAGTTTTAGATCAAAATATAATTCTTTTTCCATTCACCTAGCTGCCAACAAGGCTCAGGGCCTAGTGTACCCCTCATGAGGTTTTCAGGTCGGGTTTCCTCATCCCAGGATAAGGCTGGTGGCAGCTGTCATAGTGTAGCAGCCAGATGCTTGCCTGTGGATCTCAAGGTCATGTTTCAGGTCCTGATAGAGCCAGACATTTTTCCAGAATAACCCTGGCTTTCAGGTCAACCCAGGCTTACATGGGTACCAGGTAAATTCCTAGGAAGTAAAGACCGCCGGTCTGATACTAAACTTCTTACCCACAGAGTGCCAAGTGGTTTATAAAATATAGGTCTAGCCCCATATGCCCAATAACCCTGAAGGCTTAGAAAAGGGTCCTTGACTGACTTGTAGGATAAGGCTAGGCCACCACATGTCACATGTGCAGTTATAGATAGATTAGCCCCAACAAGGACTAGCAACTAGACACTCCAGTAAGAAGGTTAGATTAGCCCCCACAGGGACTAGCAGCTAGACACTCCAGTAACAAGGTTAGATTAGCCTCTACAGGGACTAGCAACTAGACACTCCAGTAACAAGGTTAGATTAGCCTCTACAGGGACTAGCAACTAGACACTTCACTAACAAGGATACATTAGACTCCACAGGGACTAGCAACTAGACACTTCAGTAACAAGGATAGATTAGCCAGGGGGCTGAGACTAGCAACTAGACACTTATGTAACAAGGATAAATTAGCCCCCACAAAGACTAGCAACTAGACACTTTAGTAACAAGGTCAGTGACCCTCAAATACGTACCATTCTTATACAGGTTGGTAATGGTCTCCTGGCACCATAAAACGAGAGGTTGACAACAAAGGCGTTGAGAAATGATGACAATGTGATGAGTATCATGTTGAGACAATAGTAGATCCCTGTGGCAAAAAGGAAACAAACAGTATTTATTAATGCAACAAAGTTTTCACAGCTGACATACTAACACACTAGTCTGTAGACACTCTGTCTTCATATTAAGCTATTTATATGTTACAATGTGTTTACAGCAGACTCCTCCATTCCATTGTATGCTGTGCAATGTTTTCAGTTTCATGCAAGGTTTCCAGTCTGTTAATACTGGCCTCTGTTGACATCTGTTGTACGGTTTCTCCTGCACATCCTCACTTTCTCAGTCAATTCCACTTTATTGCAAGTTTGGTAAACTCTATGTGTTTCATCTCTCAAATGTATCATTATCTCCTTTCTCTTATCACTGTGGATACTGATAGTTATCCATACATTTATCTTTGTTTAAAATATCTGGTCCAAAATGGAGAATGACCAGCTGGCCACTAATGCTCCAAAAAGAGATTTGTATCTAGCCATGGCTTGCTGATGTAAATTCACCTTTTCTGGACCAGAAGTCAGAAGGTTCCATCACCCTGTTGCTGAACCGAGTGCTTGTTGCGACAATATGAGCTGTGGATTTCATATAGAATATTTTTTTTCTTTCTGTTATGCCTGTGAAACTTGTCTTTTGAACTACATAAAAATGGTGGTGGCGGATTGCATTTAGAATGGTGTGACTTATGCTGTATTGTATGTGCAATGCTGGCTTTCATAATTGACTGCTTGCATCCTCAACACTGAGCTGCAATTATGGTGTGGCACTATTAGTGTTGGCACATGTGATGGCTGTCTTATAAATTTGCTTTAAATAGGACACAGAAGAACATTTAGAATGATTACCACTGGCACAGGAGTGGGGCATTTAAGGGGGGAAGTGAAGTTGGAACGTTGATTAACAACATTTCTCTGATTTGATTTATTCTCGATTCTTGCCTTTATTCATACAAACATGAAACTTACAAATATATCTTTCTCAGTAATTAATTACAAACATTTGGACATGAAAACAACAACATATAAGAGCTGACAATACTGATTTACGTAACTAAATCACAGACAGGCAGCTGATAGTGATGAACTGTGGGAAAAGTGTAGAGATGTGGTTCTAAACAAAGAATGATTCCAACATCATGCAGAGGTAACTTACAAAAAAGGCATCCCACATTGTTTGGACAGCGTAAGAAAAATAACTGGAGTACAAAAGGAAAGTTGCCGAAGCAAGAGTAGACCATGAGAGAGGATTTCAAAGTATTTTGGCATGGAAAAACATCTATCCCAGCAATGTTGGTATCAGAAACCACTTGCAGTAGACGAGAGAAAGCTGTGCACAGGCAAAACAACCAGCTCAGCATGTCATTGAGGAATAAGTTCTCCAAAGGGTTCTTGATAAAACTGGTGGAAAAGGTTGTTAATAGTAAAGATATATCTTGTTATATTATTCAGTCCAGAGACATAGAAGTGTTTGGACATCTGCCTTACCATAAATCCAGCTAATTAGACTTAACAAAGCTAAACCTTTCTAAAATCAGTGTGGCAATTTTCCCTTATCTTGCACATGATAACTATCAATGAATGAAATGTTTATGTATGTAGTGGAGAATTCGACATATTTAGTCTTATTAAAACCTTGACAGAATATATCTAGAATATAGATTTTATTACAAGTATTATGTTTATGTCAGTGTTTATAGATTATTTATGGTGAGATTATGTTTATGTCAGTGTTTATAGGTTATTTAATGTGAGATTATGTTTATGTCAATGTTTATAGATTATTTAATGTGAGATTATGTTTATGTCAGTGAAAATAGATTATTTATGGTGAGATTATGTTTATAGATTATTTAATGTGAGATTTTGTTTATAGGTTATTTAATGTGAGATTATGTTTATAGGTTATTTAATGTGAGATTATGTTTATTTCAGTGTTTATAGGTTATTTAATGTGAGATTATGTTTATTTGGTTATTTAATGTGAGATTATGTTTATTTGGTTATTTAATGTGAGATTATGTTTACAGGTTATAAAACGTGAGATTATGTTTTTTTCAGTGTTTATAGGTTATTTAACATGAGATTATGTTTATTTGGTTATTTAACGTGAGATTATGTTTATTTGGTTATTTAATGTGAGATTATGTTTATAGGTTATTTAACGTGAGATTATGTTTATTTGGTTATTTAATGTGAGATTATGTTTACAGGTTATAAAACGTGAGATTATGTTTTTTTCAGTGTTTATAGGTTATTTGATGTGAGATTATGTTTATGTCAGTGTTTATAGGTTATTTGATGTGAGATTATGTTTATGTCAGTGTTTATAGGTTATTTGATGTGAGATTATGTTTATGTCAGTGTTTATAAGTTATTTGATGTGAGATTATGTTTATGTCAGTGTTTATAGGTTATTTGATGTGAGATTATGTTTATGTCAGTGTTTATAGGTTAAACCTTTCTAAATTCAGTGTGGCAATTTTCCCTTATCTTGCACATGATAACTATCAATGAATGAAATGTTTATGTTTGTAGTGGAGAATTCGACATATTCAGTCTTATTAAAACATGACAGAATATATCTAGAATATAGATTTTATTACAAGTATTATGTTTATGTCAGTGTTTATAGATTATTTATGGTGAGATTATGTTTAAGTCAGTGTTTATAGGTTATTTAATGTGAGATTATGTTTATGTCAGTGTTTATAGATTATTTAATGTGAGATTATGTTTATGTCAGTGAAAATAGATTATTTATGGTGAGATTTTGTTTATAGATTATTTAATGTGAGATTTTGTTTATTTGGTTATTTAATGTGAGACTATGTTTACAGGTTATAAAACATGAGATTATGTTTTTTTCAGTGTTTATAGGTTATTTAACGTGAGATTATGTTTATTTGGTTATTTAATGTGAGATTATGTTTATAGGTTATTTAACGTAAGATTATGTTTATTTGGTTATTTAATGTGAGATTATGTTTATAGGTTATTTAACGTGAGATTATGTTTATTTGGTTATTTAATGTGAGATTATGTTTACAGGTTATAAAACGTGAGATTATGTTTTTTTCAGTGTTTATAGGTTATTTGATGTGAGATTATGTTTATGTCAGTGTTTATAGGTTATTTGATGTGAGATTATGTTTATGTCAGTGTTTATAGGTTATTTGATGTGAGATTATGTTTATGTCAGTGTTTATAGGTTATTTGATGTGAGATTATGTTTATGTCAGTGTTTATAGGTTATTTGATGTGAGATTATGTTTATGTCAGTGTTTATAGGTTATTTGATGTGAGATTATGTTTATGTCAGTGTTTATAGGTTATTTGATGTGAGATTATGTTTATGTCAGTGTTTATAGGTTATTTGATGTGAGATTATGTTTATGTCAGTGTTTATAGGTTATTTGATGTGAGATTATGTTTATGTCAGTGTTTATAGGTTATTTGATGTGAGATTATGTTTATGTCAGTGTTTATAGGTTATTTGATGTGAGATTATGTTTATTTCAGTGTTTATAGGTTATTTGATGTGAGATTATGTTTATTTGGTTATTTAATGTGAGATTATGTTTATTTGGTTATTTAATGTAAGATTATGTTTACAGGTTATAAAACGTGAGATTATGTTTTTTTCAGTGTTTATAGGTTATTTAACGTGAGATTATGTTTATTTGGTTATTTAATGTGAGATTATGTTTATAGGTTATTTAACGTGAGATTATGTTTATTTGATTATTTAATGTGAGACTATGTTTATAGGTTATTTGATGTGAGATTATGTTTATGTCAGTGTTTATAGGTTATTTAATGTGAGATTATGTTTATTTCAGTGTTTATAGGTTATTTAATGTGAGATTATGTTTATTTCAGTGTTTATAGGTTATTTAATGTGAGATTATGTTTATTTGGTTATTTAATGTGAGATTATGTTTATTTGGTTATTTAATGTGAGATTATGTTTACAGGTTATAAAACGTGAAAACGTGAGATTATGTTTATTTTTTTTTCAGTGTTTATAGGTTATTTAACGTGAGATTATGTTTATTTGGTTATTTAATGTGAGATTATGTTTATAGGTTATTTAACGTGAGATTATGTTTATTTGGTTATTTAATGGTTATGTTTAGGTTATAAAATGTGAGATTATGTTTTTTATGTTTATAGGTTATTTAATGTGAGATTATGTTTTTATTTGGTTATTTGATGTGAGATATGTTTATGTCAGTTTATAGGTTATTTGATGTGAGATATGTTTATGTCAGTGAGTTATTGATGTGATTATTTTTTTCAGTGTTTATAGGTTATTTGATGTGAGATTATGTTTATGTCAGTGTTTATAGGTTATTTGATGTGAGTTTATGTATGTTTATAGGTCAGATGTGAGATTATGTTTATGTCAGTGTTTATAGTTATTTTGAGATTTGATGTGAGATTATGTTTATGTCAGTGTTTATAGGTTATTTGATGTGAGATTATGTTTATGTCAGTGTTTATAGGTTATTTGATGTGAGATTATGTTTATGTCAGTGTTTATAGGTTATTTGATGTGAGATTATGTTTATGTCAGTGTTTATAGGTTATTTGATGTGAGATTATGTTTATGTCAGTGTTTATAGGTTATTTGATGTGAGATTATGTTTATGTCAGTGTTTATAGGTTATTTGATGTGAGATTATGTTTTTTTCAGTGTTTATAGGTTATTTATGTGAGATTATGTTTTTAATGTGAGATTATGTTTTATGGTTTATGTCAGTGTTTATAGGTTATTTGATGTGAGATTATGTTTTTTTCAGTGTTTATAGGTTTATTTAACGTGAGATTATGTTTATTTGGTTATTTAATGTGAGATTATGTTTATAGGTTATTTAACGTGAGATTATGTTTATTTGATTATTTAATGTGAGACTATGTTTATAGGTTATTTGATGTGAGATTATGTTTATGTCAGTGTTTATAGGTGTAGATTTGATGTGTTTATAGGATTTATGTTTATGTTTATTTCAGTGTTTATAGGTTATTTGATGTGAGATTATTTGTTTATGTCAGTGGTTATTTATAGGTTTACATTTGATGTGAGATTATGTTTTTTTTCAGTGTTTATAGGTTATTTCAGTGTTTATAGGTTATGTTTTGATTTAACGTGAGATTATGTTTATTTGGTTATTTAATGTGAGATTGTTTATAGGTTATTTTAGATTATGGTTATTTGGTTATTTATGTGAGATTATGTTTATTTGTTATATGATAATGTGAGATTAGTGTTTATAGGTTATTTGATGTGAGATTATGTTTACAGGTTATAAAAGTGTTTATAGGTTATAGGTTATTTGTGAGATTATGTTTATGTCAGTGTTTATAGGTTATTTGATGTGAGATTATGTTTATGTCAGTGTTTATAGGTTATTTGATGTGAGATTATGTTTATGTCAGTGTTTATAGGTTATTTGATGTGAGATTATGTTTATGTCAGTGTTTATAGGTTATTTGATGTGAGATTATGTTTATGTCAGTGTTTATAGGTTATTTGATGTGAGATTATGTTTATGTCAGTGTTTATAGGTTATTTGATGTGAGATTATGTTTATGTCAGTGTTTATAGGTTATTTGATGTGAGATTATGTTTATGTCAGTGTTTATAGGTTATTTGATGTATTTGTTTATATAGGTTATTTGATGTGAGATTATGTTTATGTCAGTGTTTATAGGTTATTTGATGTGAGATTATGTTTATGTCAGTGTTTATAGGTTATTTAATGTGAGATTATGTTTATGTCAGTGTTTATAGGTTATTTAATGTGAGATTATGTTTATAGGTTATTTAATGTGAGATTATGTTTATTTCAGTGTTTATAGGTTATTTAATGTGAGATTATGTTTATGTGTTATTTATGTGAGATTATGTTCAGTGTTTATAGGTTATTTAATGTGAGATTATGTTTATAGGTTATTTAATGTGAGATTATGTTTATTTCAGTGTTTATAGGTTATTTAATGTGAGATTATGTTTATTTGGTTATTTAATGTGAGATTATGTTTATAGGTTATTTAACGTGAGATTATGTTTATTTGGTTAATTAATGTGAGATTATGTTTACAGGTTATAAAACGTGAGATTATGTTTTTTTCAGTGTTTATAGGTTATTTGATGTGAGATTATGTTTATGTCAGTGTTTATAGGTTATTTAATGTGAGATTATGTTTATTTCAGTGTTTATAGGTTATTTGATGTGAGATTATGTTTATGTCAGTGTTTATAGGTTATTTAATGTGAGATTATGTTTATGTCAGTGTTTATAGGTTATTTAATGTGAGATTATGTTTATGTGAATGTTTGAGGTTATTTATTCTAAGATTATGCTTGATGTGCGCAGCAATGATACTCACCTAAGAGAGGCACTTCGGCAGCTGATGGCGGGAGGTTACCTTCCATCAATAATAATAACAGGAAAAATGCCACAAAAATATTGATACCTGAAAAAGAGGAAGAAAAAAGGTTGTTTTAAGGATATATATTCAAGCAGTATTATGTAACAAGATTACGTAAAGTCAAGCAAAGGATCCTGTTCCATGCCTCCAAGTGGACTGGAGATATATTTCTTGACCTACATTTTATAGGCAGCTGGCACTTGGTGGGTGTTATGGTTAACATCAAGCCGGCCACCTTTACTTCCCAGGACTTACCTATTACCCATTTAAGCCTTTAAGGCCGAGTCAACTTGAAAACTAAGGTTATTTTTGAAAGAAAGTCAAGCTCTGTCAAGCTCTCAAGATTATGTGAAGACAAAAACTATAACATGATTATGTGAAGACAAAAACTATAACATGATTATGTGAAGACAAAAACTATAACATGATTATGTGAAAACAAACTCTGAAGGTATTTTATAGACTGTACCAGTCGGCCATCTTCTTTTTATTCATGGTCACTGGCTATAAACTCCTGGATACATTTCTAGTTGTTCATCCACTTTCAGACTTTGGTCTTGGGCCAGAACCTCAGTGTTGTGTGCACATCTATTTTACAGATCCCACTTATTTGTAGGTAGATTGTTGGTTCCTTGCGTCTCGGGTAGATCATTCCAACTTTGAAGGAAGCCCCCATTTAGTCAACTCCTACGACATGCTTGTTGGGGAGGCAGTGGGTCTGTGCCCAGGAACCCACACGGGGATTTCATGAATGTGTCATCTCAGATCCTTGGAGATTTTTACAGGAACAGCTGTTGTACAACAATACAGAAACAGCTACCGTATACAACAATACAGGAACAGCTGCTGTACAAAACAATATAGGAAAAACTGCCGTAAACAAGAATATAGGAACAGCTGTACACAACAATACAGGAACAACTGCTGTATACAACAATACAGGAACCGCTGCCATATACAACAATACAGGAACAGCTACCGTATACAACAATACAGGAACAGCTGCTGTAAACAACAATATCAAAGCTGCTGTATACAACAATACTATCTGAGTGCACCCCCTTTCATTTAGGGCTATGGTGAACAGGGGAGAGGGTTCTCAGGAAAAACAAATAGGGTCACATGACTAAGGCAACCCACCACCAACTGTACAGTTCAGGATTCAAATTTGTGTCCTCAGCAGAACACAAATGTCCAACACAGGCTCAGACATGGATCTCCTAAACTGAAAGCCTGGCATTTGAGAGCTGGAACACAACCCTCCAGATACTTCCATAAACACACCATCCCCATCTTCAGCAACCAGCCTATAAGTTCCAGTACGAATGGTTCTGAAATCTCTGTACATTCATTTTGCAATTGCTTTCTGGGTCTACCAGATTCTCTAGAGACTCCCATTTCAGCTATGAGCTGGGTTATCCCTTTACAGCACTCCGGACACATCCATAGGTGCTCAGATTCCCCCTTCAACATATTCATCAGCATCGCACAGTTAATAGTGCTAGTCTTATACTGGTTTACAAGACTTACTGTATGTCTGGTGTGCCTTTCATGCTTGGCTATGCCTATCTTACCTCCCATTTCTCATATTCTTAGCAGTGAGACGGATGCGTAGCTTGCAAAATCCTCAGAATGTCCTATCTCTCTAAAAGCACTGACAATATCTGTGTGATCCATAGGTCGGCCATCTGCAATTAATGCAGAACCTGCCAGTCTATCATACCCTGGGACAAATATAAAGGTAACTGCACACACAAGAGAGTTTTGCACTGACTCAATCCACTGTCTGCGTATGCAGCCTGTTTCGACCTGGGGGACAATGTTCATAGAATCACTCAGTATATAGCAGCAGTCCTGGAATTCTAGCCACATGAAAGCTTGTGTCACCGCCATCACCATACAACATCATTCTTCCTAGAGCACAGTGATCTATTGGCTCTTGTGCATCATTTACATGCATGATGATGGTGGTGATTCAGAGAGTAGATCTGTTTAAAGTAAACAAAATGTGAAAACAAACCAGAAAATATTTGCAAAACAAACCAGTCCATGCACCTGACATAAGAGTATATTTTGAAACCAAACCAAACAACACAAACAAACTAGATCACATACTCAACTGTAATAATGCTGATTAGGTAACTCTGCTAGAAATGAGTTGACATCACAGAGAACCCCTCATTTCCATGAGTTATAGTATTTGGTCAAGTATAGGTAAAATGAGACTGTGTGAGTGTGTAATTGATTGTCTTGATAATAGATGTGTTAGGTTAGAGAAACTGTGTAACTGGGAATGGCCAGTACATCGGTCAGCGACTGCTAACACCAAGTCAGAGAAATGATCAACTCCATCCAGTAATGTGTACAAGAGGAAATTATGAAAGACTGACCAGGGATTTGATTGGTGAATTGTGCAAGCAGCTCAACAGTACCCAGACTGCAGACAGAGACTGGTACCTTTTCTGAAATACTAAATAAATGTTTGCACATAATTCAACAGTGTTTACACTCGTTAGTCATGGTCTTCAGTGTGTACAGTTCTGTGCATGCAAGACACGGTGACTTCCTGGAGAATGCAATGTATCTGAGACAATGAAGGGGAGAGTGTTAGAGTGGAGAGAGTGTTAGAGAGGGGAGAGTGTTAGAGTGGGGAGAGTGTTAGAGTTGGGAGAGTGTTAGAGTGGGGAGAACGTTAGAGCAGCAAGAGTTGACCCAACCCAAAGAGGAACACTGCACTGACATAAGAGAGTATTTTAGAAGCAAACAAAATGACACAGACCAGATCATGTTCTTAACATAAAAAAGAATGTGTTAAAAGTAAACAAACCAGGTCACATACCTAACATGAGTTTTGCTGGGGATTCCGGGGGTATCCAAAACAAGACCAGCGTGAGTGAAGTGAGTAAGATACAAGGCAGGACCAGAATATAGCTGTAGAAGGCAGACCTCCTCTGGATCATGATGGTGAAGGAGAGGTCGATGTACGGAACTCCAGGACAGCAAGTATAGTTGACCTCATTTCTGACTGCTGGAGTCTGGATAGAAGGACCAAACAATACATGTGTCAAACAGAGTTTGGGTGGCAAGAAGAAAGTATTTATGTAATTTAAATATAACAAGTGTATGTTTACACAGTTGACGTCTGTGGTTTAAACGTTGCGAATGCACTTCGTAATGCCAGGGTTCTGGGTTCGATCCCTGCTGCAGACGGTTTGTCTTGCGATGGTTTTGATAGTGGTACCGAGAGCCGATCGTACAGAAAGCAATGGCAAACTACTGGATGTAAATTTGCCTAGAAAAACCACAACTTCTAGAAAGTGCTGGTGTTGGTTCTGCAACATCCTGTAAAGGATACGCAACTAATAAATGTTTACACAATACCTGCTTGGACACTGGCCTCCACAACCATTTTGTGAGGTCTTATATTATTTCTTCACTTACACGTAGAGGTGGTCTAATAGCAATTACTGCTTTCTGAATGTGAAGAGTTGTTTTTTATTCTTGGTACCTTTCCGATGACCCTAGTGTTTGTCAAGTATTCCTGGCTCAGCTGAGGACTGAACTGGGACCATTCAACAGACATGCTGTATAACATGTCATCCTTCAAAACTATTTGATTTTAGACCGTTTCAGTCACGGCTGACATTAATTACCAAAGAAACAATGACTTCATGAAGTCATGCGTTTATTTCATTACAAAAGAAGAAAACAGCCATTCTGGAGGTAACACTTTGGTACAGAGTTAGGGATAGAGGTTTCACTTACAGGAAGAAGGATGATGCAGAGAAGGAGGGAAAAAAGCCATCTTATTCCTCTTCTTCTTTTGGGGTTTGAACTCTCTCCAGACTACCATACCCTTCACCACCTTCTACAGTTCATTCCATGTCTTCCTCATCTAGAATTCTCTCATCCATGTGTATCTGGCATCTCTGGCTTGGCTGTTTCCAGTCAATTACATTCCATTCATACTATTATCACATACTATTATCAGGTTCTCTCAGTCTGTCCTAAACAGTAACAGCATCTTTTCCTCATCTCTTGATTCATCAGATTTTGTTTAATTTTCTCCCTTAGCTCTCAAAATAAGTCTTTTAAGTTAAACAAATAAGGCATTTAAAACAGCCAGTATAACTTTAAGGCAATTAAAACAGCCAGTATAATTTTAAGACTATTAAAACAGCCAGTAAAACTTCAATTAAAACAGCCAGTATAACTTTAATCCAATTAAAACAGCCAGTATAACTTTAATCCAATTAAAACAGCCAGTATAATTTTAAGACAATTAAAACAGCCAGTATAACTTTAAGACAATTAAAACAGCCATTATAACTTTAAGACAATTAAAACAGCCAGTATAATTTTAAGACAATTAAAACAGCCAATATAACTTTAAGACAATTAAAACAACCAGTATAACTTTAAGACAATTAAAACAGCCAGTATAATTTTAAGACAATTAAAACAGCCAATATAACTTTAAGACAATTAAAACAGCCAGTATAACTTTAATCAAATTAAAACAGCCAGTATAATTTTAAGACAATTAAAACAGCCAATATAACTTTAAGACAATTAAAACAACCAGTATAACTTTAAGACAAATAAAACAGCCAGTATAACTTTACCAATGCCAGGAAGGGACTCATATACTGATTAAAAAAATTCTTTAGAAACTGTTTAGCAACATTTGTTAAACTCTTCTTTCCAACAATCATCTAAAGTAGATCTCATGTCCAAATTATGAAAGAAGTAGCTACAAGGACACGAGAAATCTTCTTCTAATTCTCCTACTTTTTAAAGGAAGACATCACAAATACAAAGAAACAACATGTTCAAATTCTTTCATATGCAGGAGCATATTTAGGATGTATGGCCACCCTCTCTCCTCTCCCTGTACAGTCCTTTATTTCATGCCTCCTTTCCCTCAACTAAAATTCAGCACTGCTATTCCTTTGCAGACTATCATAAAAAAAAAAACTGAAAAAAACTGTGGAATCATTTACTTCAATTTTAAACTGTGTGAAGTTTTTTTTTTAACCAATGTGCAAGCTGATTTTTTAAAGTTATTCTTACAGACATATATTGTAAACCCAGAGAAAATAATTATAATTTAATAGTCAATATTTAACCAACACAAAATACATTAATACAAAAATAACAGAAACCTCTAATTTAGTCCAATCTTTTTACTGCTAGCTACTAAATTCTGCCATCTTTTACCCCCCCCCCCCCCTCCTTCCCGATTTAGCTGTCCTGTGTCCCAGATGCCAAAGTATGGCCCTGACTAGATGTAAAAAATGTAGAAATTGTATAATACATATTAAAAAATGTACAAATTGTATCATATGCATACAAAACATGAAACAAAAACATGAAACATTTGATCAAATAAACACATGTACAAAATGTATCATACCCAAAGAATTTCCCATGAGTTGCTGTTGACGTATTCAGCCATATCAATGGAACCGTTTTCAAAGCCTGTTTCGTTGATGAGAATCATGAGGTTGACCAGGTCACCTGCATGCGTCCATGTGCCAAACTTTAGTTTACATGTTTGTATGTCAAATGGGAATGTTCTGACGTTAATTTCACAGGAACTTCTGCAGACGAAGGAAACATTTAACGATTTATAATCTAGATGCACAATATTTGTGTCAAGTATGGCAATTCTGAGTTTACTTGAGGTGGCCAGAATATTGAAGATGATGGTGATTAAGAGTATTAAGTAAGTAAGTGAAAGATCCTTCTCTTGCCAGGCGGCATCAAGCATGTGATGCCAGACTCATGTTTATAAGACAAGCTGGCATTCGATAGCTGATGTGGTCAACACTCCTCCAGCCACCAATTCCAATTCCAATTCGTCCAACAAAAATTCCAAATTTGATCCTTTATCAGCCGCCCGGAGGCTTGCTATATCGAAGAAGGTTCCTTAGCTGTCTTATATGGTTTCCTTTTATTTGTGGTGTGTAGTCACACCTGATATTACGGTTCTTTGTTTCCTTGCTGTGCTGCTTGTGTTCTTTGGGTCTGGTGTGGTCCAGATCTCTTTGTGATGGTATCTACGGGTACTAGCTGACTGTTGCTGGTGTATGGCTTGCCTTGTGCTGGTCGCTGTGCTGATGCCCTGTTGCTGCTTGGTTGCCGTTCTGTAAGCGGCCGGAAAAAGCCACCTTGACTTCTGTTGCAAATGTTAGTGTTAGCCTAGGTCAGTCTGGGAGCCGAGGTCATTTAAAAAAAAAAATATAGCTAGATGCAGATTTGAATGCAAAACCTTTGGGCCTGTAGGTAGCACCACTTTGCTGCCATACCACCACTGCTTTCAATCAGGAATATCACACCGTTGACAGCTGGTAGAGTATCTATATTTGTGTATTTTCTTGTATGTGATGGGGGGAGTTTACACAATGTTCACACTCTAGACCTGCCATTTGTTTAAACTGACTAAATCATCTGCAATGAGGAAGGAAAGTGGTTATAAATTTCATTTTTTTACGGCCTAGAATCTGTCAAGCACCAACACTTGGCACTTCAAGGATAGTATCTGCTATGGATGTTGGAAGTATTAAAAAAGTAATTAATAATAACATAACAGAATATCAGATTTACAAGTCTGAAGTGTGAAGACCGGATCAACATCATGGCACACGGGTAGTAACCCATAAGTGCTCAGTTCTTCATCTAACTCCAGTCTGAGTTTGAAGAAGCTCAGCACAGCACAGCACAGTGCACCGGTTCTGTAGCACCGGCGAGGATCCTAAAAAATGTTGGGTAGATTTTTAACTCCAAATTCTGCCTGCAGGAATCTCTAGCACTCAAGGTGGACACCATGCCTCAAGACTACGCAGCCCCCTCATTGAAACAAAAACATAAAGGTACACAAACTTAGTTTAGTAAACCTAATAAATATTATATTAGCAGATTCAATAATATTCTTATTGTTGGTGTTGTTGTTGTAACAATTGTGATATACTTCAACAAAAACATCTGGCAAACACCAACAAGGAAATATGTTGCTACCAAAAAAAAATTTCTTACTTGTAAATTGCTTGTGGCATCCATAACACTGAGCCATTACGGTCGATCACACACAAAGCATCTCTCCTTTCAGCAAGTCTAAAATCAGCACTAAGGGGACAAACATTTGCTTAGTAAGAATAGAGAAATATGTTATTTGGCATGAAAATGTACAAAAGAGCATTACTGATAGTCTATTATCTTTGAATATCTCTTAAGTTTAGAAGAAATTTTGGCCAGTGAGTCCCTCTGAAAGGTTAAACAAAATGATATGGGTACCTCAGTATCTCCTTAATCCCTTCCAGATCCTTGGATGAAACTTTAACTAAAAATCTGTCAAAAGAACTTTGCTTCTGATATCTCTTCAGGATGCAGAGACTGGTCAGCAGGTGCCACGGAGGTGATAATTCAGCAATTAATTCAAGATAATGCTCGCTCAGAGGATTTGATCATTTACACAGACAGTTCAGTGTCAAGAGGCAAAAGAAGTGCTTGGGGCTTCTCAAGTTAATGGTTGACATTTGGTGCAGGAGAGCCTAGCATATGATACAACAGCATCCAGCTTAAGAATGGAGGTGGAGGCGGTCACTGCAGCTTTCCGCTGGCTAGAGAACAAGACACACCCACACATCAGGATTGTGACTGACTCAGAAAGCATGCTGAGGAAGATCAGAACAGGTATGCTTCGTGCAGAGTGGCATGCTTCACTGCGGAGGACACGGGTGAGGAGTATTGTCTGGATTTTTTAACCGGGAAAGCCGGTGTGTTGGGAAATGAACAGACGGACAGACTGGCTGGCTCTGCACAATTTGGTGGAATACTAATGCATGATAAGGCAGACGTGGTTAGTGCCTTGTGGGAGAGCGTGTACAGTTCGGAGGAGCAGATTGATCACCACAGTCTGGTGAGATTGATGCAGTGGCGAGTGACGAGAGGTTCTGGCAGATGCTCGAGGCTTAGAGTAAAGGCAAGACGGACATTTAATCAGAATGCTACTGGCATCATTAGTATCGGAAATCTTCGCTGGCTGCTAAATAGAATATATACTAAGCTGAATTTATGCTAAACCGAACGTATACCTAGGTATCACCGTAGCTAGTTTATTTAACTTTTTGTGTGGATCATAGTGGCTCAGGGATTAGTGAGAACTGTCATGACAGCACTCAGGACAGTCATCGGAGCTAAACAGGTCAAATTTATTTATCCAAAACTGACCTTGGTTCAAGGTCAACTCAGCTTAAATTGGGTAACAAGTAATGTTCCAGGAAGTACAGGAAGCTGGAAGATGGTGACCATATCACCCACAGGGTGCTAATCTTTACAAATATGGGTCTAGGATAATTTTTCATATGCACCACTTTTACTAAAAATATAATGCATGAGACAAAAAGTTTTGTCACATCTGTAAGGCCCAAACAATAATAACACTTAAAACATAATAACTGTTGGTTCAGTTGGTTCAAGTAATGTTTTGTGTCGCAGAGAGTGACGTCCCTTCATTTTCATGCCTCGAAACAGTCAGTGATAAAATTATTAAATCAAATAGTCATTTGACATTCAACAAGTTAGTCAGTCAGTTAGTGAATCAGTCAGTCAGTGAATCAATCATCCAGCAAGTCGGTTAATCAGTTAGTGAATCAATCATCCAGCAAGTCGGTTAATCAGTCAGTTCCACAATAACTGACTGGAATATAATTGATAAAGAATACTGAAACACAATGGGTGAAGTTAATAAAAAAAAAAAAAAAAAACAACAAAGAAAGAAAAAAAAACCATTTCCCATATGGAGGTAAAGAAGTACCAGGTTCGTATGAAATTCATGAGGGTTAAAAACGTTATCACAAGTAAATCAAAATGAAAACATGGAAGAGCGGTTTTTTATATGTTGGTGAAACAAACATTTAGGGGGCTGATGAAAAAGTATGAATGGAAGATTTGAAATAAAAGAAAATATCTCAAAAATTTATTTACAGGGAAGATGGATATGTTTTGAGTGCATACTTACGTTTCACTGAGTGATAGTAATACAGATATGCCAGCATTTATATAGATGGCAAGAAAATGAATGTTAAAATTTAGAAGACATTTAAAAGAGTGCAAAGATATTAAGTTAATTAACCTGAGTTCTCTAATGCTTTAGAAAGTTGTATATTGGTACAATTTGAAGATTAGGTTTATTGGAATTTGTTTAACTGAAATCATTTTTATTTATCCTTGTTTAATTTAATTTCAGTCCTGATTCATTAGTATACACACAAATATTTACCTGTTATCTGTTAGGGTTTGGTTACTCTCAGTTAAACTTTGAATCATATAATTGTCATTTTTGATTCAACTTTTTAAACACTTTATTTTTTAGGTCATGAAAGTATCACACAAATGTATGTTTGTCAAAATTTTTTTCTGGGGGAAAAATGTCTGTTAAAAGTTCATAAAAAACATGGAGTTTATAAACATGTTATACATAGAGTTTATAAACATGTTACAGAAAGAGTTTATTGTGGAGAAAAGGTTTGAATAATTCTTACTAGTTGTACAGTTTGAAATCAGGAATCCAGATCTTGCTTGAGGGAATGCGAATGGTCTCCACTCCACCATACATGTCTGGGTCCCAGGTCATATACATGTCCGTCCACCTCTGACAGCAACAACATCAACAAGTTACAGCTTTACAAGGTTGTATTCATGTACATATTGGTCCACCTCTGACAGCAACAACATCAACAATTTACAGCTTTACAAGGTTGTATTCATGTACATATTGGTCCACCTCTGACAGCAACAACATCAACAAGTTACAGCTTAACAAGGTTGTATTCATGTACATATTGGTCCACCTCTGACAGCAACAACATCAACAAGTTACAGCTTAACAAGGTTGTATTCATGTACATATTGGTCCACCTCTGACAGCAACAACATCAACAAGTTACAGCTTTACAAGGTTGTATTCATGTACATATTGGTCCACCTCTGACAGCAACAACATCAACAAGTTACAGCTTAACAAGGTTGTATTCATGTACATATTGGTCCACCTCTGACAGCAACAACATCAACAAGTTACAGCTTAACAAGGTTGTATTCATGTACATATTGGTCCACCTCTGACAGCAACAACATCAACAATTTACAGCTTAACAAGGTTGTATTCATGTACATATTGGTCCACCTCTGACAGCAACAACATCAACAATTTACAGCTTAACAAGGTTGTATTCATGTACATATTGGTCCAGCTCTGACAGCAACAACATCAACAAGTTACAGCTTTACAAGGTTGTATTCATGTACATATTGGTCCACCTCTGACAGCAACAACATCAACAATTTACAGCTTAACAAGGTTGTATTTATGTACATATTGGTCCACCTCTGACAGCAACAACATCAACAAGTTACAGCTTTACAAGGTTGTATTCATGTACATATGGGTCCACCTCTGACAGCAACAACATCAACAAGTTACAGCTTTACAAGGTGGTATTCATGTACATATGGGTCCACATCTGACAGCAACAACATCAACAAGTTACAGCTTTACAAGGTTGTATTCATGTACATATGGGTGCACATCTGACAGCAACAACATCAACAAGTTACAGCTTTACAAGGTGGTATTCATGTACATATGGGTCAACAGCTGACAGCAACAACATCAACAAGTTACAGCTTTACAAGGTGGTATTCATGAACATATTGGTCCACATTTGACAGCAACAACATCAACAAGTTACAGCTTTACAAGGTTGTATTCAAGACACAGAAATAGAAGAAAATATGTCTGTTATGCGAAATCATTGTAATTGTAAAATTTTAAAGAGAATACATATTATTCATTAACATATGACTTTCATATGTGCAGTGAAAGTTAAAAACTTATGTAACAGCACTACGTGTATTCCCATAAACGCTCTGGTTTCATTTCAGCAGCCAGCCAAAAGCTCCAATACTAATGGTCACAGTTGTAGTCTGATTATATGTTTGTCTTTCATGTGATCACTGGTTGTCTACCAGATCTTCGTCTACTTCTGCACTTGCCCTTAAAAGGGTGGTTGGCAAGCTGTGTTGTGGTTAACAGCAAGGCTGTGATACCTTCTTTTCAGTAAAACACATTTGATATACCCTATAAGTCTCCTTTTACAACAGGTTTGTAAGGTTGGGAGGGGGAGGGGGTGGGGTGGGGTGAGAGTCTTTTTTTTTCTTCCCGAATTACAGCAGTGGAACTACAAAGGGAACAAACAGATCTCATCTGCATCATTATTTCCAGACCACAACTAGAGCATATAACGGATCTAGCATCAATACCTATATCCTATTACTGCTGGAGATGGCCAGAACATTCTAACGATTGAATCTTCATGAGCTGAGTTGAGTCAAGAATTGACATCACAGCACTTGGGGCATTCCCATGCCTGCTCTGTCCTCATCTTCAGCAGTCAGCGCAGAGTTCCAATACTGATGTTACCGGTCACAATCTGGTTATATGTCCATCTTGCCTTTCCTTTGAGTGTAGTGAGCCGGCCAGAATCTCTGGTGACACTCAGGTGCCTCATTCTCTCCAGGCCATAATAATCTTCTTTCTCTACTGATTTCGTTGCTTGTTCCTAACGGGCCTTGACCACATCTGCCTTGTCATGTATCAATTCACCACCCAGTAGTGCAGATCCAGCCAATTTGTCTGACTGTTCATTACCCACTATGCCGGCATTGCCTGGAGGAAAGATCCAAAGTATGTTTACCACCAGTGAGTTTTCCAGTGATGCTAGCCGCACTGCTCGAAACATCCCTGTCTTCACCTTTCTCAGCATGCTTTCAGAGTCTGTTAAAATTACGATATGTGTGTGCATCTTGTTCTCTGCCACCGGAGACCTGCAAATACTGCCTCCAACTCCATTCTTATGCTAGATGTTGTGATGTCATATGCTAAACTGTCTTGCAATAAAGATTTTCCATTGGCTTTCACTACGAACCCCCAGGAACTTCTCTTTCCTCTCAACACAAAACCATCTGTATAGATAATCAGTTCACCTGGGCGTGAATTGTCAGGAATCAACTGTTGGACTTCCACCTTCATAGCACTCGCTGATCACTCTCTGCACTCGCTGTCCAATGTGATCATAACCCTACATAGGTCAGATTTTGTCCTCTAGTACTCTGACTCCTCGCCCATTTTCTCCAGCTTCATACTTCATGAATCTTTATGAGTACTTACTGTCTCACACATTAAGTTTGACAACTCAAACATTAAGTGTGACGACACACATTAAGTGTGACAACTGTGATTTCTCATCCAGTCACATGGATTTTTGTGTGTCCAGGATATTCTGGTGGTTGAGGTAATAAACAGGCTGACAGATTGGCTGATGCCACTACTCTGAACAGAGAAACTTTATGATATAATGGATGTGGTGGTGGGATCACATAGATGGTGCAAACAGAACAGAGAATCCATACCTTGACAGACTGATACAGCAGCAGGGGGTGAGCAGGGAATGCGGACCATACTCAACACTGAGAGGACAACACAGGCGGACATTTAACTCTATGAGTCCCAAGGAACGCATCATACGCTCATAGGTTGCATTCTAGAAGCCCAATGAACGCAAGGTGTGCCAATTGTACGTCTCTCTTGACTACCCCTTGAGCCTCTGATGCAAAACCCCCTGGGACTCAAAGAGTTAATCACAGGTACTCTTTGTTGCTTACTCAGGGAGGAGACAGAGCATGTCTGGGAATTTTGGGAACTAGTGCACTAACCTCAGTACTTGATTCATTCATTCAGTCGTCCCATCCTATGAACCGCATAACTACTCACATATCTGTCCCACACATTGAGCGTGAGCACCTGCGACTTCTCATCCAGGCCCATGATCTGAATCAGCTGCATATTGTAGTTGATGGTGATTTTGTCCTTGAAGTTTTTCAAGGGACGGCTGTAGGTTCCTCGTCGGCTGTACCTGGCCAGGAGTCTCTTGATTAACCTGTCCTCATCAGATAATTTTATATCGTCCCTCTTGCCTGGAATTGTCAACAAATGAAATATAGTTAGCAACTTTTACAGCTGATGTTTGACAGTTAGCAACTTTTACAGCTGATGTTTGAGAGTTAGCAACTTTTACAGCAGATGTTTGGCAGTGAGCCACTTTTACAGCTGATGTTTGAGAGTTAGCAACTTTTACAGCTGATGTTTGGCAGTGAGCTACTTTTACAGCTGATATTTGACAGTTAGCAACTTTTACAGCGGATGTTTGAGTTAGATACTTTTACAACGATACTTTTACAACTGATATTTTGGCTAATTTAAGTTGTCCAAGAAATTCTGCTGTTTGTGAAATGACTTTAGTCGAGTCATTCAACACTACTTGGGGATAGGGACGTTGAATAAAACAGATATACTGTGACCTACTTTCTCAAGGAATGTCATAACATGCATCTCAAGTTTTTTAAATGTGTGTCTCCTCCATCGCCAGCATTTGCTCCTCACCCGTTGACTGCCACATGAACTAGCATAGAAATAACCTAATCCCCATTTTTTTTTCAAGAAGAAAAAAGGTGTCCATAGTCACTACAAATGTCTATTACAGGAGGGTTGAAAACATCTGATACCTAACAAGGTACAGGTACTGCACACCCTTGCGTACCTTTGCCTTTAAAATATGTAAATTAATGTTGCCGTTTACCATTAACATAACAGTTAATGTATCCTCTTCTTCTTTTGTCTCACTGATACCAGGGTGTAGCCCAGTGTCATGGTTTTCTGTTATTTGTCTTGCGCTTCTCAGGTGGCTTGAGTGATGGATTTCTTCATCCTTTTGCAGGTTTCACCTACACCATTTATCCATCTCTCTTTTGGTCTTCCTCTAGTCCCCCTCCCAGATGTTCTGCTGTAAAGTCTCATATGCAGTTTGGTCTGGCTGCATTCTCACTAGATGGCTGAATTATTTCATTTATTGTCGGTCAATAAAATCCAGACATGGTCATATTCCAACTTTCGGTTCTTTATTAATATCCTTCTCCATATGACGTCACAGGACAGTCCAAGATTTCAGCGGATGAGACTGGGTTTCCTGGCTTTCTGATGCTTTTAACGACCCCAAAGCATCTAGAACTGGCCCTAACCCCAACCCACCAACGTCCCATGAGAGAGTTCAGCCTAGGTTCTACGATTGCAGCCTATCTACCACCCCCTGAAACATTAGACTGTCCCGTGACCTGTGGATTTCCCCTGTTTTAGGTAGGATATTAATAAAGCACCCAACTTTCTCTCTAATGCTGGTATTCGTAACCCTATCTCATCTAGAACAGTTAATGTGTGAAGAAAATAATTTACAAAAGGAGAGAGATTAAGTTCTCGTCCTTTTTAGGATGAAATTTTTCGTTATTTGAAGCCCTATTCTGGCTTTTGCCAGGGGCTGCAATATAGCCTGGCCATAAATATGGCCTAAAGGCTGAACGCGGTTTCTGGGACCTCTCCACGGTGATCCTCACCCACATGGTGTCATCGGGTGTTTATCGCTTCTGTGATGTCCTGGTGCGGGTAGAAAGTCAGTCAGTCAAAAGGAGAGAGCTAGAAAGGGCAGAATTCCAGAGTGGCCTACTGTCCAATTCTTAGGCATTTAAAGATAAAGTCCTTTACTTCACTCATGCCCCAGAATACCATAGTTTAACATGAACATAAAATATGTGCAATTATTAGAAAGCAAGAGAAAAAATGTTCAATCACATAACAAGATAAAGAATGTGGGGGAAAAAAAGTAATTATAAAAGGCAAAATCTTTCAAAATAAAGGGTAATGAGCAACGGGTGTCGAAAAAAAAAAAAATGGCATTCATAATCCACTGACAGTAATTGGAAATGGAAAAGATAATTACATGAATGGAAACGTAAAAATTACAGGACAGAAGACATTATAACTTTATGGGACATTCAGAACGTCAGAATAATATCACTGGGCATAGAAAATAATGCGTGCCTCGGTGCACGGTGTTAATTATCAAAGGCCATTAAACCGGTATTTGGAAAGTCCATTTTAAAAAAAAAAAGTTCTTACACCAGAAGCCAGGACGGCAACTGTGAGCAAATCTAAAGTTCGCATGTTTAATTTCTACTAGGTAATTAGGAAATAACGCGCACCAGATTATTATTTAGATTGTAAGGAAATAAATTAACTGGCACCTGTAGAGAACAGAGGGAAATAGCTCTTATGATAAAATCAATACTGTAAAGCCTATAAGATATCCAGCTGTGGGTTTCTGGGTCCCTTTGTGCGGAACAACAAGAATAGACCCACTGCTTCCCCAACAAGCATGTCGTAAGAGTCGACTAACTGGACGCATCTTTCAAAGTCGGAAAACTTGTGCCTGAGAGGCAAGCAACCTGTAGTCTACATACAAATAAGCCAGATCTTGAACAAGATGTGCATGCAACACCCAGGTTCTAAAATCAGTCTAAAGACAGGAGGTGCGCAAACACCCAGGTTCTGGATTCAAAGTCTGGAGGTGCGCAACACCCAGGTTCTGGAATAAGTCTAAAGTTTGGAGGTGCGCAAACACCCAGGTTCTGGAATCAGTCTAAAGTTTGGAGGTGCGCAAACAACCAGGTTCTAGAATCAGTCTAAAGTCTGGAGGTGCGCAACACCCAGGTTCTGGAATAAAAGTCTGGAAGTGCGCAAACACCCAGGTTCTGGAATCAGTCTAAAATCTGGAGGTGCGCAAACACCCAGGTTCTGGAATAAGTCTAAAGTCTGGAGGTGCACAAACACCCAGCTTCTGGAATAAGTCTAAAGTTTGGAGGTGAGCAAACACCCAGGATCTGGAATCAGTCTAAAGTCTGGAGGTGCGCAAACACCCAGGTTCTGGAATCAGTCTAAAGTCTGGCGGTGCACAAACACTTAGGTTCTGGAATCTAAGTCTGGAGGTGCACAAACACCCAGGTTCTGGAATCAGTCTAAAAACAGGAGGTGCACAAACACCCAGGTTCTGGAATCAGTCTAAAAACAAGAGGTGCGCAAACACACAGGTTCTGGAATCAGTCTTAAGTCTGCACTTTACACCACCGTTTATATCTTGTGAATGCGAGAAAGAAGAAGAAGAAGAAGGTGAAAGAAAGAAAGAAAGAATAAAGAAAGTGAAAAAAGAAAGGAGGAAGGAAGAAAAACAAGCAGGAAGAAGAAGTAGGAGAAGCAGGCATATGTTGAAGAAATCTGAGAACAATATAACAAGAATGTCTTTCAAAGTGGAATCCACAGGGTCATTAAAAAAAAAAAAAAAACATGGAGAAGGAAACTAAAAAATTAAAAACAAATAGAGAGGGCATGACTTCGCATGAGCTAGTTGAGGGCCTATGCTCCATTGGGGGATAAAAGTCGAGGAAGAATAGAATATATATATTAAAAATAAGTGGACTAGACGTGTTTATGGCTATATTATTTTCACCAAATGAGATAGATCAGAAGGTCCGCTTCTACAAACAATAATTTCTTTTGTGTTCAACTTCAAAGGGAGATAACTTTAAAGAAGAAAACTTGAAAAAAAATTGCAGGTCGGCGAATTACTGCCCCCCCCCCCCCTCCCCCTTTAAAACTAACATGAGCTAAAATTAATCTACATTTAAACATAAAAAGACAGGAGTGTTTAGATAGTTCTTGTCAATATCAGCATGAAACAATATGTAGATAAAAGTGAACTCTTACACAGACAACAATAAAAGAGTCATAAAAAAAAAGATTTGCAATTTTTACATATAATTCATTGCCTGCTCGTCAACTTAATAATGTGAAAATAAATGCTAACGTAGACATAAGACACTAATAAATAATTACCTACAAAATAAAAAATAAAAATAAAAAACACACACACGCGCACAGAAATTAAAAAAAATTACCAATTCAAGAGCTGTTAAAGGTCAGTATAATAATAAACCGCGTAATCATTTTTTGAAATAAAAAGGAATTTAAATACAGGAAAAGAAAACGCATAGGAAGTTTAGGGAGCCAAGTTAGAGCAGTATGAGACTTGCTTTCAAATCCAGATGCGACTCGCTGCAGCCCACGGCCGGTTTTCGTAACCGGACGGTTTCCGGGGTTCACCCAGCCTCTAGGTAATGGGTACCAGAGTCAACACTCTGGGGTAAATGGAGGAACGTCACTGAAGCTACAGAGTTTCGTCTTACGGCGACAGAGGCGGACAATTTCTTTTCAGCTGCATGTACTGGTGACAGAGCACTTATGGTTTATAACCGTGTGCAATGACGCTGGGGTAAATGGAGGAACGTCACTGTAGCTACAGAGTTTCGTCTTACGGCGACAGAGGCGGACAATTTCTTTTCAGCTGCATGTACTGGTGACAGAGCACTTATGGTTTATAACCGTGTGCAATGACGCTGGTTAACATCTCTCGACTTTACCTTTACACAGGAAGTGTAAAAGCCATATCTTTCTCTGACAATTGAAAATAAACATTTCAGTTTGGTTAGTGGTCCGCTCTTGTCATATAATTAGAACAAACAACGTCCGTTGTAAAGACATACTTCCGTTTTCACGACGTACTTCCGTTGTAAAGACATACTTCCGTTGTCAAGACGTACTTCCGTTGTCACGACGTGCCTCCGTTGTCACGACGTGCCTCCGTTGTCACGACGTGCCTCCGTTGTCACGACGTGCCTCCGTTGTCACGACGTACTTTCGTTGTCACGACGTACTTTCGTTGTAAAGACATACTTCCGTTGTCACGACATGCTTCCGTTGTCACGACGTACTTTCGTTGTCACGACATACTTTCGTTGTAAAGAAATACTTCCGTTGTAAAGACATACTTCCGTTGTAAAGACGTACTTCCGTTGTCACGAAGTGCTTCCGTTGTCACGACGTGTTTCCGTTGTCACGACGTACTTTCGTTGTCACGACATACTGCCGTTGTCACGACATACTTTCGTTGTCACGACATACTTTCGTTGTCACGACCTGCTTCCGTTGTCACGACGTGCTTCCGTTTTCACGATGTACTTTCGTTGTCACGACGTACTTACGTTGTCACGACGTGCTTCCGTTTTCACGACGTGCTTTCATTGTAAAGACATACTTCCGTTGTCGCGACGTACTTCCGTTGTAAAGACATACCTCCGTTGTCACGACGTACCTCCGTTGTCACGACGTACTTCCGTTGTCACGACGTACTTCCGTTGTCACGACCTACTTCCGTTGACACGACCTACTTCCGTTGTAACGACGTACTTCCTTTGTCACGACCTACTTCCGTTGTAACGACGTACTTCCGTTGTAACGACGTGTACTCCCGGTGTCACGACGTGTACTCCCGTTGTCACGACGTGTGCTTCCGTTGTCACGACGTGCACTTACGTTGGCATGACCTACTTCCGTTGCCACGCCGTGTACGTCCGTTGTCACAACGTGTACTTCCGTGGTCACGACGTGTACTTCCGTGGTCACGACGTGTACTTCCGTGGTCACGACATGCACTTTCGTTGTCATTGCGTGTACTTCCGTTGTCACGACGTGTACTTTCGTTGTCACGTCGCGCACTTCATTGTCACGACGTGTACTTCCGTTGACACGACGCGTACTTCCGTTGCCACGATGTACTTCCGTTGTCACGACGTAATTCCGTTGTCACGGCCTATTTCCGTTGTAACGACGTACTTCCGCTGTCACGACCTACTTGCGTTGTCACGACATGTACTTCCGTTGTCACGACGTGTACTTCCGTTGTCACGACGTGTACTTCCGTTGTCACGACGTGTACTTCCGTTGTCACGACGTGTACTTCCGTTGTCACGACGTGTACTTCCGTTGTCACGACGTACATCCGTTGTCTATTTCTCATCCGATGTCACGGCCTACTTCCGTTGTAACGACGTACTTCCGTTGTCACGACCTAATTTCGTTGCCACGACGTGTACTTCCGTTGTCACGACGTGCACTTCCGTTATCACGACGTGTACTTCCGTTGCCACGATGTACTTCCGTTGTCACGGCGTAATTCCGTTGTCACGGCCTACTTCCGTTGTAACGACGTACTTCCGTTGTCACGACCTACTTCCGTTGTCACGACGTACTTCAGTGTACATCCGTTGTCACCACGTGTACTTCCGTTGTCTATTTCTCATCCGATGTCTAGAAATACAGCTTGTCCTCGTCTAGAGCAGATAACGAGATACACTCGTGAGTTCATTTCTTGCATTAGATCTTCTTCAGAATCGCTTTATCTATCTAATGGGCTCCAACTCGCCTACGGGACTTAATGCCCAACACAACTTTTACTAAATATTTTCGACGTATGGCCCTTGCCTTCCACAGCTCTTTCTGACTATTTTCATTTTCTGTGTTTATCTATGTTTTATAACTGAGCAGCCAGATATATGTTTTTCCCATTTGGAGATACCTTAATCATGTGATGTGTTTTCTTGTTTGTAATTGTAGCACTGTCTATTCATGTCATGGGCTAATGAAGGCTTTCTGTCCGCAGCGTTACTGTCATCTGTAATTGTGATAATGTTAAGCTGACTATTTCTATTTTTGTGTCTGGTTGCATATCTTTTCATGATATCATTCCATAGAAACTAGACCTCTGCAATTTCACTCAATTTGTCACAAAATTAGTTTATTGTCCATGATTCACTTCCATAGATGAAAGATTAAGGGAAGAACAAGCCGGTTTTAGATCCAAGCGGTCATGCATAGACCACATCTTTACTCTTAGAATAATTGTTGAAGATTCTACAGAATTCCAGTCGAAATTATTGATCAACTTTGTCGACTTCCAAAAAGCCTTCGACAGTATCCATCGTCCAACACTCTGGAAATTGCTTAACATCTATGGTTTCCCCATCAAATATATCAACATCATAAAATCTTTTTATAATGAAACACGATGCTGTGTAAGAACTGATTCCGGAAATTCTGACTGGTTCCCGGTGGAAACAGGAGTGAAGCAAGGCTGTGTCCTATCGCCGATACTTTTTGGTATAGCAATCGACTGGGTCATGCGCAAGTGCATAAATAACGCAAATTTAGGCATTACATGGGTTGACAAAATTCTGGAAGACCTAGACTTCGCCGACGACATAGCACTCCTGAGTTCAGAACACACAGACGCCCAAGAAAAAAATCAACCGACTCCAGAATTTCTCAGAACAAATTGGACTCCAAATTAACACCGCAAAAACAAAAATTCTAGACCTTACCAACAGTTCAGTTGATATCACGCTGAACAACAACAGCCTTGAAAAAGTCAACAGTTTCACTTATCTAGGGAGCAAGATGTCATCTACAGGAGATACCGCACCAGAAATACCATTTAGAATAGCACTGGCATCTAGTGCCTTCAATAAACTGTCCAACATCTGGAAATCAAAGACACTTAGCAAACACACAAAACTCAAGATCTTCAATTCTTGTGTGATTCCAGTACTAACCTATGGATGCGAGAGCTGAAAATCAACGAAAACGCTAGACACAAAATTAGACAGTTTTGAAAATAAATGCCTTAGAAGAATACTAAATTTCAAATGGTCAGATTTCCGAACCAATACACAAATAAGGCAAGAATCCAGGCAAGAGAATGTGTCTAATTTTATACGAAAACGCCGCTGGAACTATGTCGGCCACGCCCTTAGAATGGATAAATCAAGACTTCCTTACCAAGCCCTCATTTGGACACCACAGGGGAAAAGATCTCGTGGAAGACCAAGGGAAACCCTACGTAGAACTATCATCAGGGAAAGCTCACTCATGGGCCACTCAAACATTCAAGACCTACAACAGATTGCAACGAACCGCCATGCATGGAGAGTCATGACCTCTGCCCTATGTGCCGCACTCGACACAAGAGGAAAGACTAACTAATTCACTTCTGTTCATTAGGACTGGCTTTATATTATAGCTTTTAAAACCCTTATGTCTTCTCCAATTGCCAGAGATATATTCAGGTAATTGCCTATCCTTTACAGGACGTCTCGAACCAACCCCAGTATATTGTTGAAGTAGTTGTTTTTGTGGGCAAATATTCATTAAGTAATTTGCCATTGCTTTCTAAACGGTGAGCTCTCGATATCACTGTCGAAACCAACGCAAGACGTTCTGCTCCAAATCGCCCGCAGCTGGGATCGAACCCGACACACGGCATTATGAAGCGCGTTCGCAACACATAAGCCGCAAATGATGACTAGAGAAATATTACATAAGCAGAAAATATTGTTCATCATGTCAAATGTGTGGCTACTTACCGCTGATGATGTCTACAAATACTAGAGTGAGACAGAACAATACCAACAGGAGGTTCATGGCAAACTGGCTTGTGGAAGCGAAGATCTGCAAGAGAAATACAAAATCACAATCATTGCTTATTTTATAGATTTAAAAAACAAACATATTATTTAGCAAGAAAATCCCAATAATTTCAAACTGTCGTCGTCTTCTTCGTTCACATCAAAACACCAGTTTGAATCTAATTTTAAGAAAGCAGCTTTTAAATTTGTCCTTGTTGATAGCCAAGTTTGTTCTTTGAAGGTGAAACATTTGTTTCTGTTCTGCACTTGCTGGACGCTACTGACGCAACTGCTCACCTCTCATGACCTTGTTCTGTCTGTAGCTGACCGTGTCCTGGTGAGGTGTGAATACCCACCCCGTGAGTGCTCACATGCGTTTACGAATCGTCATTAGGCGAACTGAGGTAATGATGTTCATGTTAACCGTACTACAATCAAACAAGTTCGAGATTGCAAATATCTAGGAAGCATATTTACGGAGGATGGTAGACTCGATTAAGAGATAGCATTTACCTTCTGTACCATGGCTTCTGTCACCAACCAGTTAGCCCCACTGCTTAGACACTCAAATGTCTTCCTTCCAGCAAAACAGCAAATGATTAATATCATCTTCAGACCAACTTTATGTTATCAGTGCTAAACAATGACAATGAATCAGGCACTATAACTAAAATAACTACCTGTGAAATGCGCTGTCTCAGCAAGGTCACTAACAGCACAAGAAGAGACAAAGTTACGAATACCAGCATTAGAGAGAAAGTTCGATAAGACCATGTCTGGATTATACTGACAATCAAAGAACGAAATGGTTTGACAATCTAGCGAGAATGTAGCCAGGCCACACAGCATATGAGCCGTTTTACAGCAGAACATCTGTGGAGAAAGGCAAGGGGAAGGTCAAGAAAGGCATGGATAGATGGTGTAGCTGAAACCTGAATATATATATATATATATATATATATATATATATATATATATATATATATATATATATAAAGAGAACAAAACTAGCACCCAAGCCATCCGAGAAGCACAAGACAAATTCAGAAAAGCGCGAAAATGGGCTACAACCTGGCCTCAGTGAGACGACAAAACCACGACACTGGGCTACAATCTGGTATCAGTGAGACGACAAAACCACGACACTGGACTACAATCTGGTATCAGTGAGACGACAAAACCACGACACTGGGCTACAACCTGGTATCAATGAGACGACAAAACCACGACACTAGGCTACAGCCTAGTATCAGTGAGACGACAAAACAACGACACTAGGCTACAACCTGGTATCAGTGAAGACGACAAAACCACGACACTGGGCTACAACCTGGCGTCAGTGAGACGACGATAGAAGAAGATGAAGAAGCGCATAAAGAACTGCAGGTGACAATATCTTGGTGTGGCCGTTACGGATGGCCAAATTATAATTTATGTGGAAATTGAACGGGCTATCTAGGATCTGTTTTATTGATCTAACTTCCAGACTGAGGTTTATTCCTCTCACGGTTTCAAACTTCACGATAGCAGCCGAGAGTAATAAAGCGGTCAGTCTGTCATCTGTGTGTTTCATAAATGAGGATTCCGAGACTGTTTTTTCTGTCCATATTTTTTTTTTCATTTTCACCTGCTCTGTGTGCCATTGCTCCTTGTTGTATGACATGCTGTCTGTAGGTTGCCGAATTAAACTCAACGGCCGAACCATTACACTTGTATTTTTTTTATTAAATCTGATTCTGCTCCTTCGACCCTTATCTATCGGATTTGACCATTTCTGATCTTCCTGCTTCTCGAGATATCGAGCTCTAGTCTCTAGAATTCCAGCTCACTAGCTGAAATATTTCTTTCCTTTCAGCTAACATTCCAAACTTCCATACTTTTTAAATTATAATATTCTTTTTCAGGTGTTTGGCCTAAAGTAAACATTTGCCATGATGCCTCTCCAATTATTTATTTGATAAATTATTCAAGTATCAACCAAAAATAGGAAAGACACTGGCATTCTTTTTCAGGCTGAACACAGAAAAGAGGGAGGGGAGATGAGGAGGAGAGTGGGGGTTCTAGTCTCACAGAGAGTACTGTTTCAGTACTGTTATGTTATTTATAATAACCAATGTGTATTGATTGGACACACCCGTACTGTAATCTACAGTTCGCTCACATGAAGGCAGCAACACTTTTTGAGTTAATTTGTGCGTTGTTTGATATGTTTATCCTTATGACAACGTGCCAGTTACTAGCATACTAGCGTAGTGTCATCTTTTACAATGTGGGGATGTGCTTACAATCTCTCTCTCTCTCTCTCTCTCTCTCTCTCTCTCTCTATATATATATATATATATATATATATATATATATATATATATATATATATATATATATATGCCTGTGTGTGTGTCTGTGTGTATATATATATAAATGTATATAAAGGATCCCTTCAACGCCCATGTTGCACAGAGCAAACGGTTTCGGGGTCATTTTGTTAACATTAATTTATTTTCGATGGACGAGGGGTTCAACATTACACCGGCCACATTTATTTCCCACAACACATCCTCCGGACCTAGACTTGGTTTACCTAGAACAATAGTTTTCGGCCTGGTGGACACACCCTGGGACGGGGGTGGGGTGGGGTGGGGGGGGGGGCTTCTAGTTTTGTGAATGAGTTAATTAGTATTTGTAATAGTTCTCAATAATAACATATTTGTAAGATTAATTATAAATAAAATATTTTGTAATTTTATAAAACAAAAAACCAGGGACTTGTTTGTTTTCATGACCAGTTTGTACATATAAGGTTAAAAATCGAATTGATCTGATAACACGTGCAACTGATTAACGTTTAGGAACAAAAAGCTTTCCTCAGATTTGGTTAAACCGGGGAGTGGGGATCTGGCCACATACACAAGGTGGTACCGCCCGAAAAGACTAGGATACTCCTGATTTAGAAGCACTGGGATAATAATAACAATTAACAATGATGTGGCTTTGAACCTTAGATTGATGGAAAAAACTATGTGCAAAAGTGATGGTGGCAAATCATGATATAACCGCAAATAATTAAATTATTGAGCAGGAGATTGTGACTTGTGACTAGTTACTCAAAACGAGGCCAAGAAATATACCAGTTGGACAATACGCCAGAACGTCACTGACCGAACAAGAACGATCGTTGAAAAGCTTATCACAGTTTTCTAATTAAAGTCAGCGGACA
Organism: Candidula unifasciata; assembly: GCA_905116865.2. NCBI lineage: Eukaryota > Metazoa > Mollusca > Gastropoda > Stylommatophora > Geomitridae > Candidula > Candidula unifasciata. The sequence continues at coordinate 386,833 of CAJHNH020005001.1, forward strand.
GGAAAATTTATGGTAATGCAAGATAATAGTAGCCAGATGAAAAACTGGAGAGGAAAAAAAAAAGAAGTTTAGAACAACAATAACACGTTATTCATTTGAAATGGACACCCACCAGTCGATGTAAATTAAAAAAAAAAAGTAAAGAATCTATCACACGTAAGCTTTGGATCAAAACTAAGCCAGACTAAACGAGTCTAACATTTGTTTGGCGTGCTGCAATAAAAGATTAAAAGCATAAGGAGGAGGGGGAGGAGGAGAATAAGAAGGAGGAGGATAAGGAGGAGAATAAGAAGGAGAATGATGAGGAGGAGAAGAAGAAGGAGGAGAAAAAGAAAGAGGAGGATGAGGAGAAACAAATAAAGGATAGTACACAGGTATTATGAAATTTAATATGGAGTAAACGTTAACCAGCGTGATACTGACCAAGTCAAGACCAACAGGCCTATAAACATCAATGACTCGCATTAAATTGCAAGGGCGCCTCAAGACATTGACAAAGTGCCCTTGTTCACCACTGCTACATCAGCCAACCAACAGCATCAGACATCATATTCCAAGGGTGACTCTGATGCCATTCTGTCATGACATATCAACTCTGATGTGATCTATTCTTTCCATTTACTTCTAGACTATTTCTAGATTTTACCCCATAACAAAACAAAATAGTGGCTCTTGAAGCGTCACATTTTCAAAACAAATCCACTGAAATGTTTGAACATTCGCCCTAATCAAATACAACATCTGCACGCTGTTGTCTTGTCTTGATATGAATGCGACTTCTGCCCGATTTCATTTGTTCGTATAGCTCGGATCTGTAAACACATGTTCCATATGGTGTTTCACAAGATGAGATAACGCATTTAAATATCCCATGTTTATTACCAGCCTTTCTAGCCTGTGTCTTTGATTTGCCCTAGCAATACCTATTTGGCTGTCATGTATTGTTAATGTATTTAGAAAGGTTTTGTAATTAATCATGATTACATTCGTTTACGGTCCCTTTATTTATCACCGGTCTGTTACTTTTATCACGGACATGAAAGGCAACTAAATATAATCTCTAAAGAAAGGTTATAAATAATGCAGAAGACAAAGTATTAACAATAATGTGTCAACAATGATGGCGTAAACAGATGTTCGAGAGAATAACATAGCAAACAGACACAACTGTCTGTACCAGTGTTCCTCAACATTTGCACACCGCGACCCAACCGACTGCAAAAAATATGAGAAAGTCGATGTGGGTGAGCGGTGGTTCAGCGATTTGTGACTGTTTTATTTTTAATCCTTGATGTGTAATCCTGCATACTGCGATCCCGAAAAAGAAAAAAACGACCTTCCCCAGGAAATGATTAGTGGAGGTAATGGGAGGGATGGGGAAATAGGTGACCCATGTCGACTTTTTCACAGCGCACCGGTTGAAAAACATTCCTTCCATTATTCTTCCTATTTGTTACAAACGTTTCCAGTTTGTCTTTTCTCATATAGGTTTCCGTTTGCAGTCTACCAACCCATCTTATCTAATTAGCTGAACACGATGTGTACATAAACTACAATTATTGTGTGAAAGACGAGTGGCTGGAAGGACCAAATGTAAGACAGGCCTGCCTGCCCTACTTGTGACCCTTTACAAATACAGTTTGTCTGTTTGTTCTTGCTCTATTTCTTTCCTTTATGCCTTTTAATGCTGATGGTTTCTAGTGCACTCAAGAATGTCCCAGAAATGATCATCACTTGAAGGATCTGCGTCTGAGGACTGTGCTAGACTAGACAACACCCACTCTGCCTGCAAAAGTGCAAGTAGTTTTAATTGCTTCAGGTGAGCTGTTTATATCGGCGTCTGTAGCTTCCTCGTTGAGAACGCGCTTCGTAATGCCGAGGTGCCGGGTTCGATACTAGCTGCAGGTTTTGCGCCTTGCGTTGGTTTCGACCGTGGTATTGAGAAGCCGACCAATCAGAGCAATGGCAAACTACCGGACGTAAATTTGTCTTAAGAAACCACAACAGCCAACACATGCTGAGGTTGGTTCTGCAACGTCCTGTAAAGAAAACGTCACTAAAAAAAATTTAAAAAAAGCTGTTAATAATCGACATCATTTTCTTCACAAATATTCCAAATGTTTTTCTGTCCATATAATTATAGGCAGAAATTACAGTAGAGGGGATTGACTTGAGTGCACAGCATTAATTCCACGTAACTCGATCTCTCTGCCCTTCCCTCCCTCTGTGATAAGCCACTGGCCTGTCGTACAAAGCGCAAACAATCTTTTCTTTTTGTTTAAATATCCAGAAGCCATGAGTTGTTAACCCTTTGGCTCGGTACTAGGGATATCGCAACCCTTCGGCCTTGATTCCATGACAGGTACCGTAAATCTGGGAGAAATGTGGCTTTTCTGCCTACCCTCGGGAGTGAACCCGGACCACAAGGAGTTTGTCACCCGGTCACTGCGAAGTCAGGTGTCACCCGGTCACTGCGAAGTCAGGTTTAGCCAACCACGCTAGAGAGCCGGGCAAACAATCTCTTAAAAAACTCTAGCTGTGAATCGAATGAAGCCATCTCCCACCACGATCATTGTTTCAGTGCTCCTGTCTATCTCCTCTTTACGCTAGGCCCCCCCCCCCCGCCATTTCCACCTTGGAATTTACTCGTGACAATAACGTTATTCCCGCTCTGCGCTCTGGTACGCCATTTTTCTGCGTTTGCGGGGGAGGCAACCATGAAAAACCGCCCTGATCTGTTCCGTGCGGTTCCCCATTCGCATTATAAATTTTAATTTTGTGGAATGGTTTCTCAGCCATAGATGAAGTCTGTCAGTCTGTAGATGGAGTCGATATTCGCTGAATGAGACGCTTGTGTGTGACATCTCTCACTGTGGTCGATTCTTATTTGCGAATATTCACGTTTTCTTCATGAATTTATATCTTCCCATATTGCTACCATTTCAGATGTTAAAACGGATCGTGCCTTTCCGATCGCCTCCTCGCACGTTCCTTGTTTCGTAGACACTGACCAGTCTAGTTTGCTTTGTGTATTGTGTTTCTGTTCCAAGTAGAAAAAAAAAAACACACACACACACAATTCAGTGGTTCTCAACCTGTGGGTGGCGACCCTTTCAGGGGGGGGGGCGTAGAACGACCCTTTTATAGGGGTCACATAAGACCACCAGAAAACACATGTTCACTGAAGTTATGAAGTATCGAAAATAATTTTATTATTGGGGGTCACCACAACATGAGGTTTAGGTTTAAAGAACGGATCAACATCATGGCACAAGGGCAGTAACCCATAAGTGATGCGTTCTACTTCTAAGTCAATCTTAAGTTAGAAGATTCTCAGCGCAGTGCACGAACTCCGTAGCACCGTTGAGGATTCTGAAAATATTTTAGGTAGATTTCCACCCCCCCCCCTCACTACATGAGGAACACCCCCGAACCCATCACATATTTTATGATTTTCTGGATTAAAAACAAAAAACTCAAACATCTGTCGATGATAAACGGCATTTCTAATGTCGGACTGATTGTGTTCGCTCTTCTGATGGCTGCCTTATGCTTTTAATGCGTGTGTATGTTAGTGCATATGCTGAGACTGCAGTCAGTGTCAATCTTTCCCCAAGTGACTGTGATGGACATTCTGTGTGTTTTTCGTTGGCACAGGAGCAGAGCAACTATGGGGTGACCCGTTTGCCATGAAGCTGAAACTAATATTACCAGATATGCATTCAATAATCACTTCTTTTTATGCCTAGTGGCACATAAGGCTTTAGAGAGGACGTTCCATGCCTTCCTGTCCTGTGCAATCTTCAGTGAGCTTTTCCATGTCAGAGATGCAGCAATCAGGTCTCTTTTCATCGTTCGCTTCCGTGTTGTGTTTGGGCGCCCCTTCTATCTCTTTCCTTCTGGTGTCCAAATGAGAGGTGTTTGGCACGTATATTAGGATTCATTCTCATAACGTGGCAAAGCAATTTCCATCTTCCCTTTGTTTGTGACTTGAAGTAGTTTAGTGTTTGAGATTGTATTTGGCCAGACAATTTTGATAATTCTACGTAGACATGTGTGGCGGAAGGTGGATAGTTTGTCTGTATCCTTTTTGGTCATTCTCCAGCATTCTGTTCCATAAAGACGAACTGGCAAAATGATGCTCTTGTAGAGTCGAAGTTTTGTTCCTCTGCAGAAACTGTTGGATTTCCAGGTTTGCTTTATCTTTTTAAAAGCGGCTCTAGCTTCAATTATATTATTTTATTAATCAGAAAGCATTCTATTACTATTATTATTATTATCATCATCATCATCGTCATATATATTATTGCGTGAAAGACGAGTGGCTGGAAGGACCAGATGTAAGGCCTGCCTGCCCAACTTGAGACACTTTACAAATACAGTTTGTTTGTTTGTTCTTGCTCCATTTCTTTCCTTTATTCCTTTTAATGCTGATGGTTTCTAGTGCCCCCCCCCCCCCAAGAATGTTCCAGCAATGATCATCACTTGAATATAGTTATTAACAGGTTAAATGGCAAATCAATATAATAATAATTACTTGAAATAATATCAGATGTATAACCACAAGCTGTTAGAGACCATTTCTACACATGGCTAACGAGGACCTCTTCATTTCCTCTCACAAAATTATTGGGCGAGCTGAGACACCCCCCCCCCTCCCCCTCCTTTCCACCACCCCTTCCACAAAAAATATTTGGAGGCTGAAGGACCGGGGCTGCCAGGTACCGGCACCTATCATTCACACACACAGACACACACGCACACACACACACACATACACGCACATACACCCATAAAACACAGTTACACACATATATATGTATACACATATACAGACATGCACAAATATACGATATACGCACAATACACTAATATACAAACACCATTCTCACACACATGCATACACACAGACACACATACGTACACATATTTACGTATATATACACACAATGCAGGCATACACTCACATACAAATACATACATAAATTCACACACATACACACAGGCTCGCGCGCACTGAGACACACACACACACATACTTGTTTTTTGTCTTGGCATTTTATTACTGTAAGTTTCATTTCCCGTTTGCTGCTTTCAGGATTTAAAAAAAAAGCCACTTTTAAAAAAAAACAAAGTCAAAAATGTCTACCATGACGTCATTCTTGCTGCACTGAAATGAAGCAAGACCAGGATTTTTGTAGCCAAGTCAGAAACCACGTGTTGCTATCTCTCCCCTGTCCTTCCTGGCAACCTTCTTCCCAGTTTCTATCATGTTTGATGTGTCTAAATATATTTGCAAATGAAAAACGCCTCTACCGACGCATTCGTTAAATAGACATCTAGCCGGGCGGTAGTGCAGGGGCGGGCGTGACTACAGGGGCGGGCGTCGAGTACAGGAGCGGGCGTGAGTACAGGGGCGGGCGTGAGTTCAGGGGCGGGAGTGAGAGAGACGCGAAAACGTGTAGTATCAACGCACAGACTGTACTTTACCCAGCTGAAGTCAGCATTGTTATTTCAGCTCTCGCTTTCTGTTTTCTCTTCGTCTCTCATTCCCTCGTTCACTCACCCGTTAACCTTGTCTATCTTTTCCTCCCCTGTCCTCTCTACTCCTGTGTGTGTGTCCTCTAGTGCGTGCTGTCAATGTCTATTTCTGCGTGCGGGAAACGTGCCGCTTTCAGGCGTCGATATTGTGTGCAGTCATTGGAAAGTGTTCCATAAACATCAATGGTAGCAGTTCAAATCCAGCAGAACATTGCTGGCGTAGTGTATGGGGCATAGCCCTGATAGCGTGTGACTAGGGTTCGGTTCCCATGTACATACTGACCACCTCTAGATCTAGCTGGCTATATCAGGGTACCGGTGAAGTGGTTTCTCTCTCTCTCTCCCTTTCTATCTTTCTGTTTTAAGGTGTGTCTGTGTGTGTGAAGGGTCCAAACAAAGAGAGAGAGAGAGAGAGAGAGAGAGAGAGAGAGAAGTGAGAGAGGACGAAAGAATGAATGTTTCCCCAAAGGGTCACAAATTGAGCACGCAGAGCTGTCCTACATTCGGCTTTTGAAAACACTCATCTTTTTAGACAACAGTTGCCTGTAATCAATAAAGCAGTTTATGTTCATCAACAGTAGACATGGTACGAACATCAAGTGAACAAATACACAAGCATCAATGGTAAATGCATGCACAAACGTACACACACACACCACATATGCATACTCGCACAAAAGCATACTTACACACAAACACACTAATTCATTATTATACAACACACACCCATACATGAACTCGCACACGCGCTCGCACGCACGCACGCACGCCCACACACCCACCCACCCTCCCACACTCACACACACACGCGCGCATACATACATACACACATACATACACGCATACATACATACACCCATACATACACACACACATACATACACCCATACATACACCCATACATACACCCATACATACACACACATACATACATACACACATACACACACATACATACGTACATACATACATACACACACACACACATACGTACATACATACGCACACACACACATACACACACACGTACACACACACGTACACACACACGTACATACACACGTACATACACACGTACATACGCACGTACATACACACGTACATACACACGTACGTACACACACACGTACGTACACACAGACAGACAGACAGACAAACAGACAGACAGACAGACACACACATACATACACACACATACATCCACAGTATACAAAACATTCATACATATATACACACATACACAAGCATACATACATGTACACAAATACACATACACACACACACTCATGCATTTACATACTATCATAGGCACACACACACATATGCACAAACATGATCATATACACACACTTGCATACTTACACATATACAGAGAGAGAGATGACAAAAGAGTGGATACACAAAGACAGGAACCCTCTCGCCTAATGTGTATTAGACAGACAGACAGACAGACAGACTGACAGACAGACGGACTGACGGATAGATGGACATATAGATAGACAGATAAAAAGAGAAAAAAGGAGACAGAGAGTGAGAAGGGGAGGCTGGACACTCAAACCATTGAAAACAGGACCCGGTCTCTCCTATTCTGTGTGAGAGAGAGAGAGAGAGAAAGAGAGATATATATAGAGAGAGAGAGAGAGAGAAAGAGAGAGAGAGAGAGAGAGAGTAAACGATTGTCTTTTATAAAAAAAAATAGATACAACTTAAACAATTGGAGGTAGGGACTCGCTGTTCCAGCGTGGGCTAGCGATACAGGAACAGCGCTGCTGGCGTCACTAACACAACAGTGGCCCCACGACTGCTGCCATAGATTGTGCCTGGTCTTCTGCCTACGTTCTCAAACATAAAAACCAAAGCCATCAATCGACATCACAGTCTTGCGTCAGATTCCTCGACTGCGACAGGCAATTTATGACGGGTTTCTGATGTTGACCAAGTGTTGTCTCACCGGCTCCTGTGTCACCAGGCTAGGTCGCTACAGTCACTTACAATAATCCATTGATCAATAGTCACTCAAAAAAATTCATTGATCAATAGTCACTTAAAAAAATTAATTGATCAATAGTCACTTAAAATAATTAATTGATCAATAGTCACTTAAAATAATTATTTGATCAATAGTCACTTAAAATAATTAATTGATCAATCGTCACTTAAAATAATTTTTTGATCAATACTCACTTAAAAAAATTAATTGATCAACAGTCACTTAAAATCATGTATTGCTCATTGTACACCTCCCACAAGGCAGTCTATTAGCGTAAGCATCTTTGAAAGGGAATATTCTTGCAGAACTAGCTTCGCCAACTCCTGATACAATTCAAAGAACAATTAGAAACCACACTGCACTAGGGAAAGCGATCTTTTTCTTCTTCTTAAAGTTCATACCATTTGATGTTTGTAGTCGTGTCTGTCCACAACCTTCTATCTCATCTACCAACGTGCAATTCTGATACAGATGATCCTCCATGCCATAATGTCACACTGTACAGTATTTTTCTCGGTCTCCCTCTGCCTCTCCCACCCTCCAGCTTTCCTACTATCACCATGTACTCCAGGTTTCTCCTTCTCATCACATGACCAACGAATGTAGATTGCCTCTTTCTGATGTGGACAGTCAGTCCTCTCCGTGAGTGAATGTCTTTCAAGACGTCTGCATTACTCTTTTTATCTGCTTAGTGTATTCTCATCATTTGTATATAAAACCCCATCTACACAGCTTCCACATAAATAAGTGTTTATATAATTGTTTTCTAATCTACAAACTGTGTGTTCTATGTCACCAATACATGTGCTGAACGTCAGCAGTATAATACTACCTAACATTATTTAGGTGACAACGCGAAATTTGAAGTGGAGAAGGTCGGGGGGGGGGGGGGGGGGAGGAACCAAGGAAGAAGGTGCTAAATAGACTGGTATCATGGCATGGAAGAACATGTTTCTCATATATGACTGACACCACAGTGACAGATGGTGCCATCAATCATCTCCTCTATAACGATAACACCCAGTTATGTCTCAAGCATATTAGAGAGGAATGGTTGATTCTGCACTGCTTGATGAGTGACACTAACTTATGTCAGGACTTATGCATGTACGTCTGTAATGTCGTCAATCCATCTTTTCCTTGGGCTGTACCTTGCTCTGACAGTATCGTCTCTAAATGAGTCTCGCGTGGATAGTTTGACTATTTCCCTCAGATATCTGATCTCACGAGTGCTAGTGCATATGAATAGTGTACAGGCTTGGGCACCCATATAATACCAGTGTTGGTAGGACTAGCTAAGTTGTTGTTTTGTTTGTTGTCCTAATTGCACAAGTTGGACGTTAAATTGCGCAAGCAGGCGTAAAATTGCACAAGTTGGACGTTAAATTGCGCAAGCAGGCGTAAAATTGCACAAGGAGCTGTAAAATTGCACGCGCGGGTGTAACACTGCACATGCAAGTGTAAAATTGCACATGCGGGTATAAAATGGCACACGTGGGTGTAAAATTGCACAGGTGTGTGTAACATTGCATATGCGGTTGTAAAATTGTACATGCGGGTGTGAAATTGCATAAGCGGGTATAAAATTGCATAAGTAGGTATAAAATTGCACAAGTGGTAGTAAAATTGCACAAGTGGGTGTAAAATTGCACAAGCGGGTGTAAAATTGCACAAGCGGGTGTGAAATTGCACAAGCGGGTGTGAAATTGCATAAGTCTCGTGAATCTTCTTCTGCTTTGGTCTTAGAAATGGCGGTTGGCACATTGTATCGTAGTTTACAGCAAGACTGTGATAGCTGCACTATTCGGCCTTACGCATCTGATTGAACGAGTCGCGTCTTACGACATGGTTGTGACGGGGTCAGTGGATCTATTCCATCACCCCTCCCCTAAAATTGAGACCCAGGCACCCTATCGGGGAAAACCTTTTGAACTAATATGCAGCGACAGACTGAAGCCAGCCATGTATCCATAATCAGTATTTTTCTTTCTATTGTCTAGCCTGTCCTATTACCTTATTTTTTTGTTTCGGTCATCGTGTTTCGTTTCCCGATTTCCAGTCAACATGTTTTAGTGAATTCATCAATTAACAAGGGCTCCTGTTGTCCGCAGTGACGTCACAGCTGATAGATCCAACAAGACAGAAGATGTAAAACAGATGAAAAACCGGAGATTACCAGACACCCACAAACGCAGGCACTGATTGTATGCGAACGTCGGACAATCACATTCGGCGGTTGATAACGATTGTCGGCAAATCAAAGTTGACAATACAGATGAGAAAACTCACAGAAACATCCTGCCCTTTGTGAAATATACGGTATAAGGTAACCTAATCTGTCGATGGCCCTAGCAAACTTGAATAAACACAACTTGCTCACTTCAACCACAGCCTAACAATTTTTTTTCCCCAGCAAATAAAGGTTGAATGGGTTTTAGTTGGGCGACAAATTGTCACAAAATCCATGTGTGGCTTGTTTAAAAGGGCTTTCTTAATTTGTCAGACATGCTGCATTTAATGGACACACTAATATAAATATTTTGGGTTGTGTTTACAAAGATTGATTTCCCATGTTTTAAAAATGAGTGGCTATGATTTACACAATGCATACTGTTTGTATAGTGGCTGAGTATAGCGGTGCTGCCTGTAGAGAGATTTGTGCTACAGTATAGCGGTGCTGTTGTGTTAGTGTGGCTGTCTGAAGAGAGAGTGATACAATATAGCAGTGCTGTTGTGTTAGTGAGGCTGCCTGTAGAGAGAGTGATACAGTATAGCGGTGCTGTTGTGTTAGTGAGGCTGTCTGTAGAGAGAGTGATACAATATAGCGGTGCTGTTGTGTTAGTGAGGCTGTCTGAAGAGAGAGTGATACAATATAGCAGTGCTGTTGTGTTAGTGAGGCTGCCTGTAGAGAGAGTGATACAGTATAGCAGCAGTGCTGTTGTGTTAGTGAGGCTGTCTGTAGAGAGAGTGATACAGTATAGCAGCAGTGCTGTTGTGTTAGTGAGGCTGTCTGTAGAGAGAGTGATACAGTATAGCAGCAGTGCTGTTGTGTTAGTGAGGCTGTCTGTAGAGAGAGTGATACAGTATAGCAGTGCTGTTGTGTTAGTGAGGCTGTCTGTAGAGAGAGTGATACAGTATAGCGGTGCTGTTGTGTTAGTGAGGCTGTCTGTAGAGAGAGTGATACAGTATAGCAGCAGTGCTGTTGTGTTAGTGAGGCTGTCTGTAGAGAGAGTGATACAGTATAGCAGCAGTGCTGTTGTGTTAGTGAGGCTGTCTGTAGAGAGAGTGATACAGTATAGCAGTGCTGTTGTGTTAGTGAGGCTGCCTGTAGAGAGAGTGATACAGTATAGCGGTGCTGTTGTGTTAGTGAGGCTGTCTGAAGAGAGAGTGATACAATATAGCAGTGCTGTTGTGTTAGTGAGGCTGCCTGTAGAGAGAGTGATACAGTATAGCGGTGCTGTTGTGTTAGTGAGGCTGTCTGTAGAGAGAGTGATACAGTATAGCGGTGCTGTTGTGTTAGTGAGGCTGCCTGTAGAGAGAGTGATACAGTATAGCGGTGCTGTTGTGTTAGTGAGGCTGTCTGTAGAGAGAGTGATACAGTATAGCGGTGCTGTTGTGTTAGTGAGGCTGCCTGTAGAGAGAGTGATACAGTATAGCAGTGCTGTTGTGTTAGTGAGGCTGTCTGAAGAGAGAGTGATACAATATAGCAGTGCTGTTGTGTTAGTGAGGCTGCCTGTAGAGAGAGTGATACAGTATAGCGGTGCTGTTGTGTTAGTGAGGCTGTCTGTAGAGAGAGTGATACAGTATAGCGGTGCTGTTGTGTTAGTGAGGCTGCCTGTAGAGAGAGTGATACAGTATAGCGGTGCTGTTGTGTTAGTGAGGCTGTCTGTAGAGAGAGTGATACAGTATAGCAGCAGTGCTGTTGTGTTAGTGAGGCTGTCTGTAGAGAGAGTGATACAGTATAGCAGTGCTGTTGTGTTAGTGAGGCTGTCTGTAGAGAGAGTGATACAGTATAGCAGTGCTGTTGTGTTAGTGAGGCTGTCTGTAGAGAGAGTGATACAGTATAGCAGCAGTGCTGTTGTGTTAGTGAGGCTGTCTGTAGAGAGAGTGATACAGTATAGCAGTGCTGTTGTGTTAGTGAGGCTGTCTGTAGAGAGAGTGATACAGTATAGCGGTGCTGTTGTGTTAGTGAGGCTGTCTGTAGAGAGATGTGTGGTACAGTATAGCAGTGGTTGTGTTAGTGTGGCGGCTGTCTGTAGAGAAATGTATGGTACAGTATAGTAGTAGTGCTGCTGTGTTAGTGTGGCTGCCTGTAGAGAGTTGTGTGGTACAGTACAGCGGAGGTGGTGTTAGTGTGGCTGCCTGTAGAGAGATGTGTGGTACTGTATAGCAGTAGTGCTGTTGTGTTAGTGTGGCTGCCTGTAGAGAGATGTGTGGTACTGTATAGCAGTAGTGCTGTTGTGTTAATGTGGCTGCCTGTAGAGAGATGTATGGTACAGTATAGCGGTGGTGGTGTTAGTGTGGCTGCCTGTAGAGAGATGTGTGGTACTGTATAGCAGTAGTGCTGTTTTGTTAGTGTGGCTGCCCGAAGAGAGAGTGCTGCAGTACAGTGGTGTTGTTGTGTTAGTGTGGCTGCCTGAAGAGAGAGTGCTGCAGTACAGCGGTGTTGTTGTGTTAGTGTGGCTGCCTGAAGAGAGAGTGCTGCAGTACAGCGGTGTTGTTGTGTTAGTGTGGCTGCCTAAAGAGAGAGTGCTGCAGTACAGCGGTGTTGTTGTGTTAGTGTGGCTGCCTGAAGAGAGAGTGCTGCAGTACAGCGGTGTTGTTGTGTTAGTATGGCTTCCTGAAGAGAGAGTGCTGCAGTACAGCGGTGTTGTTGTGTTAGTGTGGCTGTCTAAAGAGAAAGTGGTGGTGCAGTATAGCAGTGGTGTTGTGTTAGTGTGGCTGCTGCAGAAAGAGTGGTGCTACAGTAGAGCGGTGGTGCAGTACTACTGCAACTGCATGCCGAGATAGTTGTACAAGTTCAATACCCAGACATAACAGGACGTTTTTGTCTGTCGAGTAAGGCTCATGGCTGAGCCAGGGTGATAAACAGATGTTGTGTAGCAGATAATATCTAGAGTATTCTGGGTACAGGAAGTAACTCTCTAGAGTATTCTGGGTACAGGAAGTAACTCATATGTCGTAGTCGCCATCTTCCTCAGTTCGTTTGTTGACACGGTTCTGTGTCTCGAAGGAAAATGATGTGGAAGATGTAATCTGTCCACGGTAACAATGCTGCCTGCGTCCAGGATTAGTTCAGTACAGGTAATAATAACATCTATTGTATGCCTACTTGTGGCATGACGCAACACCGCCAGTTCTGCAAACTTTACCATCGCTATGTTTTCAGGCAGCCAAATAGTGCAACGTATCGCACAGGACGATTTCAAGATAATACATTCCACACTGTCTAGTGGGCGCCAGATAACTAACTACACTTGAGTATGAAAGTGCATGAGTCGGGAGAGCTGGCGGGAGACCGAGTTTCTTTCAGCAAAACGCAATGGTACGGACATGTAATAAGATCTGACGGTCTTTCAGAAACAATACTGCAGGGCTCAGTAGAGGGACAGAGCAAAAGGGACAGAGCAGAAGAGGCAGAACAAGAAAGACCTGGATGGACTAGCTGTACAAACTTTAGGCTTGCAACCACAAAGTCAATCGTATCTGACCGTCAAAGGTAGAAGAGCTGATCAGACCATCGGAACAACTGGTGGCCTAGCTGCAGGCAGTGTTATGGGGATAATGTTGATGATGATGATGAACTGTTGACTCAAGACGTCTCTGCAGTCAAGAGCTGCAGTGCATTCAATATCAGCGTAATCTATCAGCCCTACCTAGTGACACGGACAACCTGCATCCACAGACATTGGATAGGTTTCCTGTTCACTTTACACTGAAGAAAAGCTGTCCATTTCAATAGCCACATCAATCAGGTTAACGTTTTCGGTACCTCGGTTACTTTTTGGCTTCTCGTAAAACTTTTAAACGCAGACCCTGTTGTAATTGAAAGCTATGCTCAATTCTTGAAACTTCTCGGGTTTCAAATTAACCACTGACCCAGTGTTTGGAGAATAACTTCGCTGAATTTGTTGTGTTTCTCACGTAAAACAGGCAGGTTTTGGCTCGAGTGTAGTGCAGGGCTATCAATGCTGCCCCCCCCCACCCCCCCCCCCCCCCTAGATCTGAGTTTGTTTTTTGACGCCTTGGGTTCAAATTTTGAAATCGGTGGGGGGGGGGGGGGGGGGGGGGAGGTTGGTTTAGTATAAAAGAGGGTAAATGTTTCGTTTCATTACTATAAAATTTGTACTTTTAAACAGTCTGGGGTTTTTATTTTGTTTTTGTTTTTTCTTCTTTGCCTATGTACTGCTTGTGTTTTTGTTTATCTAAGCTGGGTTTTTCACAAAAAATCCCATTAGCAGCCCTGGTTGTAGTGATGCCACTTACTAGTTTACAGGCGTAGTCTTCTGTTGCACTGAAACCTCATCTCGTACACTTCATTTAATATCCAACAGCACCACATATATTATGACAAAATGATCGCTAATCTCTCAGATGGACTGCATTAGACAGGTGACATCCGATCAGTTTTTTGGCAAACTCTACACTGACTGTGTGTCCGCACATGATCCAGCCAAGTTTTATTCTCTCCACAAAAATAACGATCTAAATATTACACTCAACACATTCTGCTGACAGTACTGTCCGGTTCAGACTTTTCTGGGAAAGTAATGCTAAATCTTTACATGTGATAGTTTCACCATAAAGTAATGCTTAATCTATACATGTGATAGTTTCACAACAAAGCAATGCTTAATCTATACATATGATAGTTTTAACACAAAGCAATGCTTAATCTATAGATATGATAGTTTTACAACAAAGCAATGCTTAATCTATACATGTGATAGTTTCACCACAAAGCAATGCTTAATCTATACATGTGATAGTTTCACCACAAAACAATCAGTTCACACTGTCTTTTCCACACAAGTAGACTATCAATGGACCAACCAGATGATTTATGATATGCTGCTGTGAAGTGTAACCCTGAAATGCTGCCATGAAGTGCAACCATCAGATGCTGCCATAAAGTGCAACCCTCTGCATCTCTCACCTCTGTTTGTTAAAGCCACTTGTGTGTGTGTGTACAGGACAACACCAGTTTCAGCCCAGACTCAGCAGGAAATAAGTGCAACAACTAGAATATCATCACATCATTTTGCCCCTTCTAGAATTCCGCTGCGGGTGATGAACCGTGAACTAGGTCACCACCATCCGTGGTATCGAGTAGACTATATTCTAACTTGCCCGGCTACACATGTTCAGCTGAGAAGTCCATTGTTTGGTAGAAATGTCCCACTGATTGCTCTCTACGTCACATCAGCCGGACAGTACCCAGGATAGTCGCCGGCTCTTCAGACAGTACTTGATGAGCGCTAACACATAATGACGTCTTTTATTTGTCAAAGGAAATCAATACAGTTCTACTAATGTTCTTCATAAGTCCATATTTTCCTTTTCAGCTCATATTTGTTCATTGCGTTAGGTTCAATCTGTACGCCAGCATTTTTTATTCAGGTGATTTCTGGCAACTGGCAAAACTGGCCGTCACCCAAGAATAACAATAAATCCCAAGAATAACAATAAATCTTGAAGAAATTAAAAATGTCACAGACTTTGAATATCCGGGCTCTATAATAAATGCGATAGAGACTGATAGAAATCAATAGAAGGATGGCCATAGCAATGCAAAAAAAAAAAAAAAAAAACAACAACAAAAAAACAAATGGGATTGTAAGAAAGCGGTATTTGTAGCGTGCACCCTGCAAGTTTGAGATGTACAGAGTTAAGTTCTTGATTGGGATTTACTAAGGGAGTGGGGGGTGGGGGGGGGGGGTGGGAAAGAGGGAGGGGGAAGGGGGGGGGGGAAGAGGGTATTACTAAATGATTTTGTGTGTACACGTGTCTACGCGAATGTGCTTATGTCTGTATGTACCTGTCTGAGAGCACGCGTGTGTGACTGAGCGTGCACTTGTGTGTCTGAGTCTGTATGTGAGAATATATATGTATGTGTGTGTGTGAGTATATGTGTACGTCTCTCTCTCTCTCTCTCTCTCTCTCTTTCTCTCTCTCTCTCTCTCTGTGGGTTTGTGTGTGTGTGTTGGTTTGTCTGCCTGCATGAGTGTGTCTGTGTACGCCTGAAAATGAGGACATAAACTATATAAAAGCGTTGCTAACCTTTGAGTTTATTTGTCTGTGAATGAAAAGTCCATAATTGTCCCAATAAAATGCAACAGCCAACGGGCTTTCGCAATTAACTGAGGAAGGGGCTTCGACAGTATTTCCTCATGAAATGGTGCTTCGATCATCACCTCAGGAAGTTTACAGGCAGCAGATCAATGAACTGTACCACCGTGGGAGATTACAGGGAAACAGACCGTCGGTCGGAGTTGACTGCTTCTGCACAGTTGAGCTTCCGGTCAGGGAAGTCTCAGGGAAAACAAATTACGTGGCTGTAGAATATCATTTGCTTTAGAAAAGGCATGGACAGCATAAAATGGACCAGTCACAAGAGGGATGACTGTATCAACAGAGGGATGACGGTATCAACAGAGGGATGACGGTATCAACAGAGGGATGACAGTATCAACAGAGGGATGACAGTATCAACAGAGGGATGACGGTATCAACAGAGGGATGACAGTATCAACAGAGGGATGACGGTATCAACAGAGGGATGACGGTATCAACAGAGGGATGACGGTATCAACAGAGGGATGACAGTATCAACAGAGGGATGACGGTATCAACAGAGGGATGACGGTATCAACAGAGGGATGACGGTATCAACAGAGGGATGACGGTATCAACAGAGGGATGACTGTATCAACAGAGGGATGACAGTATCAACAGAGGGATGACAGTATCAACAGAGGGATGACGGTATCAACAGAGGGATGACTGTATCAACAGAGGGATGACTGTATCAACAGAGGGATGACGGTATCAACAGAGGGATGACGGTATCAACAGAGGGATGACGGCATCAACAGAGGGATTACAGAATCAACAGAGGGAGGGCCAAATCAACATAGGGAGGGTCAAATCAACAGAGGGATGATAGTATCACCAAAGGGAAGGTAAAATCAACAGAGGGATGGTAGTATTAACAGAGGGATGATAGTATCAACAGAGGGATGGTAGAATCAACAGAGTGATAATAGTATTGACATAGGGATGATAGGGATGGTAGAATCAACAGATGGATGATAGTATCAACAGAGGGATGGTAGTAGCAACATTTGGATAGTAGTTATCTTTTTCAGTATACGATCTATAAGGTAAAACAATAGGTCGATTAGGTGCCGTCTTCACAATGCAAGTTGTTTGCAATAAATTGACAACAGGTGTGGCCCTTTTCATGTGTCACAGATTGCTGATCGTCTGCACAATACAGGTTTACAGCAGTGAATCTCTGACAACCTCTGACCCTGCCTTTGTTCTCTCTCCCTCCCCCCCCCCCTCTCTCTCTCTCTCTCTCTCTCTCTCTCTCTCTCTCTCTCTCTCTCTCTCTCTCTCTCTCTCACACTCTCACTCAGACCGCTGTGTGTCCAGATTTAAACATTATCCTGCAACTTGTATTGCTGTCTACGTATTGGTCGTCTGCGGTTTGTATTGCTGTCAACGTATTGGTTGTCTGTCGTTTGTATTGCTATGTATTGGTCGTCTGTCGTTTGTATTGCTGTCTACGTATTGGTCGTCTGTCGTTTGTATTACTGTCTACGTATTGGTCGTCTGCCATTTGTATTGCTGTCTACGTATTGGTCGTCTGTCGTTTGTATTGCTGTCGAAGTATTGGTCGTCTGCCGTCGACTTTCCACTCTCACATGTTTATTATAATCTATTCGTCTTTTAATGGGGCGTTTTATTTGAGGTTGCACTTTCTGACATTAGAGAGAGTACGACCACTGACACATTGGTTTCTGGTGAGTTCAAGAATTGTTTCTGACACCACGAGTTAAAAATTTGTTAATTTTCTGGTACCACAAGTTCAAGAATGTCAAGTTTCTGGTATCACAAGTTCAAAACTGTTTCTGACACGACAGGTTTAATACTGTTTAGTTTCTGACACGACAGGTTTAAGACTGTTTCTGACACGACAGGTTCAAGACTTTCTGACACGACAGGTTCAAGACTGTTTCTGACACGACAGGTTCAATACTGTTTAGTTTCTGACACTAAAATGTGAATACTGTTTTAGTTTCTGGTACTATAAGTTCAAGAATGTTTAGTTTTTGACACGAGTTCTATAATGTTTAGTTTCTGACACTCACAGACGTGACGAAGAATATCAAAGAAAACAACCTTGCCTTGGATAATCGCAACACTTCCTTCACCTTCTGTCACCTTCAGGCTCCAGGCCAGTGTTTTCCTCATCAGCGAGACTCCCTCTTCAGGGTTGGGGGGGGGGGGGGGGGGCGAAAGGTGGCAGTGAAATGGGCTAATCTCTGTCTGCAACAGACTTGTTTGAGATGAGACAGAAGGGAAAATGGTCAGATGAGGTTTGATGGAAACATCAAAGGAGAACATCGGCGGGGCATTCTGATGTAGATTGATGCAAATTATAAAGGTCTTTGGCGGCGTGAAGGCGTAGATTGTTTATGCAAGTTTATAATATGATAGCTAGGCGTAGATTGTTTGTGCAAGTTTATAATATCATAACAAGGTGTCTATTGTTTGTGCAAGTATATAATATTATAACCTAGGTGTAGATTCTTTGTGCAAGTTTATAATATTATAACTAGGCGTTGATTGTGCAAGCGTTTCAGATTATAACTAGGCGCGTAGATTATGTGTGCAAATTTATTATATTATAACTGGGCGTAGATTGTTTGTGCAAGTTTATAATATTATAACTAGGCGTAGATTGTTTGTGCAAGTTAAAAAATATGATAGCTAATATTAACGATTTAAGCCGAGGGCCTCCGCAATACAGCAACATGGCGGGCCGTCGAAAACAGAAAGCTAAGTTCTAAAAATACAAATTCCCCCAAGGAAACCTGTGTTATTGTTTGCTCACTTCTTATCCATGTCTAGTTTAACTTGCGCACACCAAGGAAATGATTCAGCTGTTTATTTACGGTGCTGACAGCCTCAGGTGGCTTTTTGGGAAGGGAAGGGGGGGGGGGGGGCTTTTTTTTTTAATTCAGGCTTTTTCTTCTAAAGCGATGAAAGGTGACTACATCTACATAACTGCTGAATTATTTATAACTGACACACAGCGATCTGTAGATTATAAATAAGGGGTGAGGGAAATCTGGCCAGAGGTCCGTATAAGGCTCGCAGAATCATTTGGTTTTTTCGTTTCTGTGCTAGATGCTAAAACAGTTGCGATGTGCAACATCACCACAAACTAGCCCGGCCCGATCTCATGTCTGACCAAATAAATCATAGGCTACTTTTTTTGCACTAACAAATGGTTGGTGACTTACTTCCGTTGTGCTCCGTGAAGCTGTATACTCTTATGGTTTGTGCTGTCTTTCTTGAAGCTGTATACTCTTATCGTTTATGCTGTCTTCCTTGAAGCTGTATACTCTTATCGTTTGTGCTGTCTTCCGTGAAGGTGTATACTCTGATCGTTTGTGTTGTCTTCCGTGAAGCTGTATACTCTCATCTTTTGTGCTGTCCTCCGTGAAGGTGTATACTCTGATCGTTTGTGCTGTCTTCCGTGAAGGTGTATACTCTCATCTTTTGTGCTGTCTTCCGTGAAGGTGTATACTCTCATCTTTTGTGCTGTCCTCCGTGAAGGTGTATACTCTGATCGTTTGTGTTGTCTTCCGTGAAGCTGTATACTCTTTTCGTTTTTGCTGTCTTCCGTGAAACTATATACTCTTATCGTCTGTGCTGCTCTCCGTAAAGCTGTATACTCTCACTGTTTGTGGCTGGTAGGTGTCCAACCTGGTTCCGATTCTGGACGACATGGCCGATCTTATATCCAAGGCCAATCAAATAGGACCACCGCCTTGAAATGGACTCGAACATATGAATGCCAGCTCGGGGGTGGGGGTGTTCACACGTGAATCATACGTGTTTCTGTGGTTTAACAACTAAAGTTGGTTGGCCTAAAAATGCAGTTGTTGTTACACTGCTTTAGAGCCTAATGTAGTGTTTCACGTGACTAGTCGTATCAGACAAGGACAAGAAAATACAATGTTCGTCTTTAAGATGCTTAAATTACATATCCCTGTTCTTCTTGGTTGCCCTATTTTTCTGCTCTCTTTCTGGGCAGCCATAGTCTCAGTCGGGATTGGGGGGGGGGGGGGGGGGGGAAGGGGGGGGGGGAAGGGGGGGGGGGGGGCAAAAACTGAAACTAAAAATTAAACAAAGAACTAGCCACAGCAGAGTTTCTGGGGCATTCAGTTTTTTCTATATGCGCAGTCGCAGAGTTACAGAGTTTGTGCACCAAATCTCAGAGTTAGAGGGTATGTGCACCAAATCGCAGTTAGAGAGTATGTGCACTAAATCGCAGAATTAGAGAGTATGTGCACTAAATCGCAGAATTAGAGAGTATGTGCACCAAATCGCAGAGTTAGAGGGAATGTGCATCAAATCGCAGAGTTAGAGGGAATGTGCACCAAAAAGCAAAGTTAGAGAGTATGTGCACCAAATCGCAGAGTTAGAGGGAATGTGCATCAAATCGCAGAGTTAGAGGGTGTGTGCATCAAATCGCAGAGTTAGAGGGAATGTGCACCAAAAAGCAAAGTTAGAGAGTATGTGCACCAAATCGCAGAGTTAGAGGGTATGTGCACCAAATCGCAGAGTTAGAGAGTATGTGCACCAAATTAACATTCTCCCAGTCACTTACAGGAGAAACTGGCGCATATATGCCTGTATCATTACACAAACAAGATGAACTCCATGGCGCATAAATGCCAGTATCATTACACAAACAAGATGAACTTCAGTCATCCGTTTAATGGCTTTTATATATATGTCTCCTTCTGTCTTGAGTGTGGGTAAAGTGACGGCGTGGGTGTGGCTACTGCACTTAGGATCTTCGGTTTCTGCATGCTTGTGTTGATGACGCTGGTTGTTTGTCCATTTTCATACACCAACTTTGTTTGATCGATTTAATTTCCTGCCTTCCCACGTAATTGTTTTGCTTTCCAGGAATCACTAAAAGCCCCACAGAACCACTCCAACAAATAGCTCTTTAATGTGTCTTGACTGACAGTCCAAACTAATTCTGACTTGTTCTTTTAGTGTTTCTCTTTAACTCTCAGAGTCCCAAGGAACGCATGATGCATTCATAGGTTACTACCTAGAAGCCCAGTGAACGAAATAGACGCCGATTTTATGTCTCTCTTGACTAACTCTTGGACCTCTGATTCTAAACCGCCTGTGACTCAAAGAGTTAACAGACTACAGCTGGCAATCTTTAACCCTGTATTGGTCTCAGGAGACGCTAACAATGAGTATGTGCACCAAATCGCCGAGTTAGAGAGTATGTGCACCAAAAAGCAGAGTTAGAGAGTATGTGCACCAAATTGCATTAAACAATGATCAAGTTTGTTCTGCTTAGGTTTATCTGACTTATCTCTATCGACAGATCCACTGATTTTTTTTTTTAGACAGATCCACTGATTTTTTTTTTATAATCTGAAAACAATCATTGGATTCTTTATTGATCATCTTCTGCTTGTTGTGTTGAAAACAGTAGCCATGGGGTGTCTGGCTTTTTTAAAAATAATACACGGAAATAGATCTTATGTGTGCTTCACTAATAACACACGAAATAAACGTGTGTGTGTGCTCTTAGGGATTGATTTGATTCAAAAACCGACATCACAGCACTCGGGACATTCCCATAAGCGCTCCGTTCCCATCTTCAGCAGCCAACGATACTAGTGGTGCCTCGAGCATCTACAGAACCTTTCGTCACTCCCCGCTGCATCGATCTCACCAGACTGTGGTGATCCATCTGCTCCTCTGAACTGTACACGCTCTCCCACAAGGCACTAACCACGTCTGCCTTATCATGTATCAGAATTCCACTAAGTTGTGCAAAACCAGCCAGTCTGTCCGCGTGCTGATTTCCCAACACACCAGCGTAACCCGGTGAGAAAATCCAGACAATACGCCCGTGTCCTCCGCAGCAAAGCATGCCATTCTGCACGAAGCATACCGGTTCTGATCTTCCTCAGCATGCTTTCGGAATCGGTCACAATCACAATATGTGTGTGTGTGTCGTGTTCTCTAGACAGCGGACCACCTCCATTCTTAAGCTGAATGTTGTGGCATCATATGCAAAGCTCTCCTGCACCAAACATCTTTGGGAGAAAGGCAGAAGAAAAATAATGAGTGTGTCTATATAATAGACGAATGAGGACATGGAACAACTGAAACCTTACAGACACACTAGGAAAAATCAAAAGCTATAATTACTGTGTGTGCGTGCGTTCATTCGTTCTTTCCTTCGTGAGTACTGTAATTTATCAAAAGCAAGAATCTACATCACATAGAAAACTACACAGATATTTTTTAAAGCAAATATTTTACTACACGATACATTGAAGCAGTAGATACATTGAAGCAGTAGATACATTGAAGCAGTAGATACATTGAAGCAGTAGATACATTGAAGCAGTAGATACATTGAAGCAGTAGATACATTGAAGCAGTAGATACATTGAAGCAGTAGATACATTGAAGCAGTAGATACATTGAAGCAGTGATACATTGAAGCAGTAGATACATTGAAGCAGTAGATACATTGAAGCAGTAGAGCGATTCATGCCATCCATAATCCCTGTTCAAAATTAAAAAAAAAAAAAAATGTAAAAAATTCTAATAATTTTAAAAACAGAAAACAGCAAAAGCCTCACTTGTGCCCCGTTTCCAGCATCTCCCAGAGGGTGACGTCAAAGAAAAACACTCCGCCACCCTCTGGGAGAGAGGCTGGTGTGGTCCCCCCGCCTACCGGACAATTGCCAGAGTCTATACGTATTTACTGCTTATTTTTGAAATATTTATTATATATTATCATTTATTAATTTTAACGAAATACTATTTTACAGAAATCAACATTTTGACCAGCCCAGGTTTCGATCGCGAGGAAAGGAGAGACACGGGGAATTGTAACCGACAAACGACGAATCCACTGAGCCACGCATGAGACCCGGTCATCGGTCCAGTTGAAACTACTTGTTTTGTCCAGCGCTGATGTTTGTGCAGGGATCTGGAGCACTGGTTTGTTATGCTGAGGTCAACAAAAGTTTGTGAGTACAATTCAAGTGACCATAAGTGGATACAGTGGCTAAACTGAAGTTTACAACTCTACTAGCGCCCAGTGGGAAGAGGTGTCTAAAGTTATCTGACCTGACTGGTCAGCAGATTGACCTGCTTAGTAAATACGCCATCATCACCCAGTGCCATGCCGAATGCCATGAGCGATCATGTTTCTCCACAACCTGCGATCTTCAACAGAATATATCAATCAATTCGTGTGCTCAAACCCCGTCAAGACATCGCTCATGGCTGTCAAGAATCTGTTCGCGCTGTCTTTTCTTCTACCTATCTTTCCACAAAACTCCCAGTTGTCACAAAACTCCCAGTTGTCACAAAACTCCCGGTTATCACAAAACACCCAGCTGTCACAAAACACCCAGATGTCACAAAACACATAGTTGTCACAAAACTCCCAGTTATTACAAAACTCCCAGTTGTCACAAAACTCCCAGTTGCCACAAAACACCCAGTTGTCACAAAACTATCAGTTATCACAAAACACCCAGCTGTCACAAAACACCCAGATGTCACAAAACACATAGTTATCACAAAACTCCTAGTTGTCACAAAACTCCCAGTTGCCACAAAACACCCAGTTGTCACAAAACTACCAGTTGCCACAAAACTCCCAGTTGCCACAAAACTCCCAGTTGTCACAAAGCTACCAGTTGCCACAAAACTCCCAGTTGCCACAAAACTCCCAGTTGTCACAAAACTCCCAGTTGTCACAAAACACCCAGTTGTCACAAAACTCCCAGTTGTCTCAAAACTCCCAGTTGTCACAAAACACCCAGTTGTCACAAAACTCCTAGTTGTCACAACATGGTCCCCAGTTTTTCTCTTGATGTCATGACCAGAAATGTTGACTGTCTCTTCCCAATGTTTGTGCTAGATTGTCTTCGGGTTGTCGCTTACGTCAAAACGACATCCGGTTCGCTCAACCTGGCAGTGAAAGGAATTGTATGCGTTTTTCTGTAAAAATCACATCTCTGACAGCACTTAAGTTATTTAAGACCACTACTGTACATATATCACCGTGTCTTGACCTGCCTACAGGTAGTACGTGAGAACAATGCTAGTGCCCAATGGTAGGTAACCAGTGCCCAATGGAAGGTGACCAGTGCCCAATGGAAGGTAACCAGGGCCCAATGGAAGGTGACCAGTGCCCAATGGAAGGTAACCAGTGCCCAATGGAAGGTAACCAGTGCCATATGGAAGGTGACCAGTGCCCAATGGAAGGTGACCAGTGCCCAATGGAAGGTTACCAGTGCCCAATGGAAGGTGACCAGTGCCCAATGGAAGGTAACCAGTGCCCAATGGAAGGTGACCATTACTTTCTGTTGTTTCACCTGTCTATCGAGTATCTTTTCCATTTAGCCGCCTTCCGTCTAGTCTCTGTATTTTATATTTAGTCATTGTATGCGCAAGACATTGCCTTGCGTTGGTTTTGACAGTGGTATCAAGAAAGCCGACCGTCGAAAAAGCAATGGCAAACTACTGGACGTAAATTTGCCTTGAAAAACCACACAACAGCAAGAGGCTGTTGAGATTGGTTTTGCAACGTTTCTTAAAGGACACGCAACTAACCTTATTGATTCAACTATGCCCGTAATTCTCTATCACACGAAGCAGTGTGCGTCTGTATTCTGAGTCGCATGGTGCTCCAGACAGATTCAATAGTTTCAATAGATTCAACATTCAAATTCAATAGTTCTCATACGTAAACCAAACAACAGTCGACGTTGGCAGCACAACCACTATTAACAGTAAAATAGTCGTTATGGCAGCGCAACCACTCTTCACAGTCAAACAACAGTCTTCATGGCAGCGCAACCACGGTTCAGAGTCAAACGACAGTTGTCATGGCAATACATTCACGGTTCACAGTCAAACAGTCGTCATGGCAGCGCAACCACTCTTCACAGTCAAAACAACAGTTGTCATGGCAACACAACCACGGTTCACAGTCAAACAACAGTTGTCATGGCAGCACATTCACGGTTCACGGTCAAACAGTCGTCATGGCAGCACAACCACGGTTTTCAGTCAAATAAACACAGAACCCATTAATTATCCCACCCCCTCCCATCCCCCCTTCTTTCACAGTTCCATGAAACTACCTATATAAGTGCCACAAACACATGGTGCTTGATTATTAAAATTGCGGGGGGGGGGGGGGGGGGGGGAATTTTAACGAGGTCAAAAATAACATACCCGGAGTACGTCTCATTTTAATTAATGTTTGTTGGCGTCAAGTTTTTTCTGGAATATTCTTGTTATCTAAACAACGATGCTACATAAGCACAGTTTTCATCCAGCAAGGCGTACGATTGTCTTGTCTCTAGTTCAGCACAAGTGAATATATACGTTTTACTTGTCTAAGGTTCGGGGAGTCGGAGTGGGCCAGTAGTTAGCTACCTGGATGTTGATCTAAATGTTCTGATTCGAACCTTTATGGCAGTGGAATTTGCTAACTGGTTTAGGTCGAACATCTACAATCGGTTACAGAGCTATTTATGAGAAATAAATATGACAAAGTACCGGGAAAGTAAAGGCGGCCGGCGTGATGCTGACCACATCTTGTGCCGACTGGTCTATAAAAATATAGGTCTAGCCCTATATGCCCTATAGCCTAAAGGCGTGGAAAATGGTCCTTTACTTTACTTTTATAAATTTGACAAACACGCGGTGGTGTGTCACTGGTCTTTCGGGTGACTTGACAGCAGATCAGAAAACATTGGACCCCGTTACAAATTATCTGGAGATGGGTCGTGCAGTGTGGTAGAGTGCTCAAGCGGCATAAATCTTGGTTATTGGAAATAATTATTGCTATTGTTATTCTGGGCTGAATAGCCTATAAAAAGTATGTGAAATAATACAGAACGATATATTGTGACTGTTATTCTAGGTTGAATATCCTATAATAAGTATGTGAAATAATACAGAATGATATATTGTGACTGTTATTCTGGGCTGAAAAGCCTATAAAAAGTATGTGAAATAATACAGAACGATATATTGTGACTGTTATTCTGGGTTGAACAGCCTATAAAAAGTATGTGAAATAATACAGAACGATATATTGTGACTGTTATTCTGGGTTGAACAGCCTATAATAAGTATGTGAAATAATACAGAATGATATATTGTGACTGTTATTCTGGGTTGAATATCCTATAATAAGTATGTGAAATAATACAGAATGATATATTGTGACTGTTATTCTGGGTTGAATATCCTATAATAAGTATGTGAAATAATACAGAATGATATATTGTGACTTTTATTCTGGGTTGAATATCCCATAATAAGTATGTGAAATAATACACAGTGATATATTGTGACTGTTATTCTGGGTTGAATATCCTATAATAAGTATGTGAAGTAATTCAGAATGATATATTGTGACTGTTATTCTGGGTTGAACAGCCTATAATAAGAATGTGAAATAATACAGAATGATATATTGTGACTGTTATTCTGGGTTGAATATCCTATAATAAGTATGTGAAATAATACAGAATGATATATTGTGACTGTTATTCTGGGTTGAATATCCTATAATAAGTATGTGAAATAATACAGAATGATATATTGTGACTTTTATTCTGGGTTGAATATCCTATAATAAGTATGTGAAATAATACACAGTGATATATTGTGACTGTTATTCTGGGTTGAATATCCTATAATAAGTATGTGAAATAATTCAGAATGATATATTGTGACTGTTATTCTGGGTTGAATATCCTATAATAAGTATGTGAAATAATTCAGAATGATATATTGTGACTGTTATTCTAGGTTGAATATCCTATAATAAGTATGTGAAATAATACAGAATGATATTTTGTGACTGTTATTCTGGGTTGAATATCCTATAATAAGTATGTGAAATAATACAGAATGATATATTGTGACTGTTATTCTGGGTTGAATATCCTATAATAAGTATGTGAAATAATACAGAATGATATATTGTGACTGTTATTCTGGGTTGAATATCCTATAATAAGTATGTGAAATAATACACAGTGATATATTGTGACTGTTATTCTGGGTTGAATATTCTATAATAAGTATGTGAAATTATTCAGAATGATATATTGTGACTGTTATTCTGGGTTGAATATCCTATAATAAGTATGTGAAATAATTCAGAATGATATATTGTGACTGTTATTCTAGGTTGAATATCCTATAATAAGTATGTGAAATAATACAGAATGATATATTGTGACTGTTATTCTGGGTTGAATATCCTATAATAAGTATGTGTGAAATAATACAGAATGATATATTGTGACTGTTATTCTGGGTTGAATATCCTATAATAAGTATGTGAAATAATACAGAATGATATATTGTGACTGTTATTCTGGGTTGAATATCCTATAATAAGTATGTGAAATAATACAGAATGATATATTGTGACTGTTATTCTGGGTTGAATATCCTATAATAAGTATGTGAAATAATACAGAATGATATATTGTCTCACCCATAAAC
This sequence comes from Candidula unifasciata, assembly GCA_905116865.2. Classification (NCBI taxonomy): domain Eukaryota; kingdom Metazoa; phylum Mollusca; class Gastropoda; order Stylommatophora; family Geomitridae; genus Candidula; species Candidula unifasciata. Next base: position 414,203 of record CAJHNH020005001.1, read on the forward strand.
ATTCAGTATCCTTTGTTGTAAATACTGAAACTAAATCCTAACGTCAGCGACAGAAGATAAGCATCGTCACTTGTTTGTTTACATACAACCCTGCTCTTTATCATTATCACAGTCAATGCGTCGTGAATTTGGTAGTTATGACTGTTTCCAACCTTCCGTCTTGTGAACTGTGAATCATTTGTTATCCAGACATCTACACTGTTGCATGGCAAACGGTGCGACATCTTGTCTTCCAATCTCTTCTGTCTCTTTGCCCTTGTCATATTTACATTGTGACAACACACTCCAATTGTGCCCCTTTCATGACTAACCCAAAGAAAGCAGGTTGACCTCTTCTGATCAGTGTTGCCACTTTTCTTTGACGAAAAAAACCCCCCCATCCAAATCGGAGTTTAAAAATATCTAAAAACATCCAAATTTGGAAAACATCTAGAAAAAAACATCAAAATGGAAAGAGTCGCAAATTACACAGCAACTGATATGACGTATCCTATAGAATCATGTCCAAATCTTTACTGAAGTCTGCATTACAAGATCCACGGGATAAACTTAGCTTGGATGATAAAGTTGAAGCTTGAGGTCCAAAATGACTCTGGTATGCTTTAGCTGTTCCAATTTCTTTTAATACCCAATCAGGGAGCTGATAAGTGGAACAGCCTTTTCCTACTCTTATTAGGCATAATTTTAGTGTCAAGATAGCATTTAAGACGTCAAATTTCATCCTGTTTGATAAATTCACTCCAAATGAAAAACGTCTAGAAAAACATCTACCATCTAAACGTCAAAAAAGAAATCTAAATGCAAAAAAAAAAATAAACATCTAAATCTGGATGTAAAACATCCAAAGTGGCAACACTGCTTCTGATGCGGGATATCAGTTAGTGACGTGACTTCTGTGTTCATGTTTTCCTCATTTCGCCTTTAAGATTCTGCTGGTATTCTTAATAATCTTTAGTTACAACTTATTTTTTGCATGCTTTCATCGTTTTTTTTTAAAAATCCGCTGATTTGTCCATGATTCACTTTCATAAATCAGGAATGCTTCTATGTAGCTGTAAAAAGATCCCTCGTTTCAACAGACACAGATAGATTGTACACGATATCTTATCTAGGCTACATTTTTTTACTGCATGAAAACATTTCCCTTTCACTGTATCTGTTGGTTCACTGAAAACTGTTCTTTTCATCTTTATCTAATTATAACCTATTTTAAGATGAAACACACAGGCTTTAATTCCCTCCCACCTCCTGCTCTCTCTCTCTCTCTCTCTCTCTCTCTCTCTCTCTCTCTCTCTCTCTCTCTCTCTCTCTCTGTCTCTCTCTCACACACACACATTCGCCCACACACTACATGTGAGGATGTTTTCGCGTTAGGAGATCGTCAATGCAATCAGGAATGTATGCAAACACGCAACAAAGTCACAGGAGCGTCTGACTGCAAGGTGAACATCCCCAAGAGATGAGAGCTGTGTGTGTTCTCTCTTTGATATCAGAGCCAGCTATTTCGCCACAAACAAGAAAACATCACTGCCTTTCTGTGCTGTGACGTGAAAAAATGTTGTACTTTTATTTTGGACAACCTCATCAGGTCGTCTTCGAGATTTCGTAGGGAAATCCTAGGGATTTCCCTGGACAGTTCCATAATTTGGGGATGGGATGTGTTAGTGTTAGTGCCAGTATTAAATGAAAAGCCACTACTACTAACTCTATCCTTAACCCCCCTTCCCCCGCCCCTCGCCTACCCATACACTATGGGGCGTTCTGGGGATTTCCCTACCAAGCTGAAATGGAGTCTTCTAAAATTAAAGTATCAATAATTTACCCAACCAACTGGAAAGATGGAGTCAGTGAAACGAATTTCTCTACCAGCCCCTGAGTGCAATCTGATGTTCTGAAATATTTCCGGTCATAAATTAACTGTTAGCATGCTGACTGTTTGCTCTGAATCGATGTCTGTGGTTTTATTTTTCATCTACCGTAAGTAAGGCAAAATGAAAACTAGATGCTTGTTAAAATTAGAAAATATTCTTACAAGGACATGAATATTAACCGGTTGTATGCCCAATTTCAACAGAAACCAAATGGTTCCTGAGTTACAGATTCATAAAGTTGGGCACTACTTCTGGACCGGACTGTAACTGCAATTCTCTAAGGCAGCGGTTGGAAACCGCGCCTTGAGGCATCAGAGGCATCAAGAAATGGCTTCTCGTGCTCGTCGTGTTCTTCGAGGGCGCTCAGAAAAGAACAGAAGGCCAACTGCTGACAATATCATGTGTTCTAGTGCTAGCTGAGAAACAAAAATAATTGACTGTTATGATAAATTTGAGATTTAAAATATTTCAGCACAGTGACAATACGCTTTTGTGTGGATATCACTTTAATATAAATTCCTTTATTATCTACCTCTTCTTTCCCCAGTCCTCGACAACTCTTTTCGAAAAAAAAAATAGTTTGTAAGAAACTGTCTATGATATGCCTAAGGGGCTATGTGATAGACATGGGCTCATACCACAGACTAATCACTGAATAACGGAGTCAGCAAGACGTTATCTACACACATCTGCCCTTTCAACAAGGCATCAATAATGTTACATTCGAGTGAGTGGGAGAGAAAGAGAGAGATAGAGAAAGAGAGAGAGAGAGAGAGAGAGAGAGAGAGAGAGAGAGAGAGAGAGAGAGTGAGACAGACACACACACACAGAGAGAGAGAGAGGTAGAGAAAGAGAGAGACAGAGAGAGAGAGAGTGAGACAGACACAGAGAGAGAGAGAGAGAGAGAGAGAGAGAGACAAACAGAGAGAATCAGACAGACAGACAGTCCTTCAAATGTTTGATACAATGGGACCATATCATCATCTAGCTGGTGAGTAAAACACATTCCTGCTGTTAACTGAGAAAATAATGTCTTTCAAAAGCCAAAAGCAGCAACACGAAGCAAGTATGTATTGATGTCGCAACAAAGCCAACTCTATGTACCTATCAATTACAAGTCAAGTATTCTTCAGCAACGCAAAGTAAGATCACAGCGCGTGGTCTCCTCTACCCGCATGATTCATGCAACTGTTCCTATGTCTCTCGTGGGACTCATCCCAACTCTGTATAGTGGGACAAGCTTTCCGTGTGTGGATTTCTATTTTACAAAAACAATAATTTAAAGACACTCATACAAGTAGGGAGTCGCCGTGGTGTAGCGGCTAGATGCTCGCCTTCTGATCTGAGGTGGTGGGTTCGGGTATCCGGCAGCAGATAGAGCAGTCTGATGTATGTGTGGTTGGGCTCACATAATCTAGGTCATGACAGTTGCATTAGAGTGAGCAACTGTCTTTCTTGTCGCCTTTTCCCCTTGAAAATTGACAGAACATTAAACAACCTGTAACCCAATTGCATCTTGCTGGTTCAATCGCAGAGCTGTGATAGATAGCCCTTTAACAACCCTGCCCTTAAACTGTAACAAATATCTCGAAAACTCGTGTACGGATAGACACGAATTGTTGCATGTATCCTTCGATTTTCTATGTGCTTATGATTTTACAATTTACAGTAGTACAGGTGCTGCTTTTTGTTTAAAGCGGAGAAAGTCTCGGAGAACGTCTTTGATCTTTGACTAATAAATTGTGTACGCCTAAAAATAAACAGTAATTTACACACAAGTTTCAAAAATTTTCACTTAACAGTTCTATATTTTTAAATTTGTGCACAACTTTTGGAATGAACTATAAACAGGCGGAAAAGCTACTGCCACTGCTGGGTACTGAGTCTTGGACCACTGTCTGCACCGACAAACGTGTTTATGCACTGCTTGAATGTGATCATGGGTAGCAGATTGATTATTGATCACTAACGCTGAGCTTTGGCAGAGGACTAAACAGGTTCCAATGGACCAAGAAGCCGGGAATAGACACTGGCGATGGTTAGGATACAAGCTAAGAAGCCTGAGAATAATATAACCAGAATGTCTTTGCAATGGAACCCTCTGGGGCAATGAAAAAAAATTACAACAAACAGAGAAGGGAGCTAGAAATTACAAAAAGTGGATATAACTTAGGGCAAGCTGCATGCAAAAGTAAGGGTTAGCACGACTTGGCGTGAGTTGGCTCAGGGTCTATGCTCCATTGAGGGACTGAAGACCGAAGAGGAAGAAGAAGAAGAGGAAGAAGACAAGAAGATTAATTTTTTTTTAGCCGGGTACCAACATCTTAACGAGACAATGCACAGAAAGGGGAAGACAGACAGAAGTACAAATAGAAGTACCCACATCTAAACGAGACAATGCACAATTTGGAAAAGTCACCAAAAAGGGGAAGACAGACAGAAGTACAAATAGAAGTACCCACATCTTAACGAGACAATGCACAGTTTGGATACGTCACCAGTAAGGGGAAGACAGACAAAAGTACAAATAGAAGTACCCACATCTTAACGAGACAATGCACTGTTTGGATACGTCACCAGAAAGGGGGAAGACAGACAGAAGTACAAGCGAATGGCTCGTTCAACGCCTTCATGCGTACTGGGCATACAGGGCTTGATCTACATTTTATAGGCTAACCGGCAGGCGGTGGGTGATGAGGTCAACGTCACGCAGGTCGCCTTTACTTTCCAGAACGTTACTTGATACCAATTTAAGGCTGGGTCGATTTGCGAGCCAAAGTCATTTTTGGAAGAGAAAAGAGGCCAACTCCGACAGGACTTGAACCTACGACCCTAGGTGATCGTCTAGCTGCTACGCCACCTGGCTTCCCCAAATGAGGTATGGTTGCGTATCCTTTACAGGACGTTGCAGAACTAACCCCAGCAGTCCCTGGCTGTTGTGCCGTTTTTCAAGGCAAATTTACGTCCAGTAGTTTACCATTGCTTGCTGGACGGTCGACCCCATGATACCACTGTCGAAACTAACGCAAGGCGTATGGCCCACAGCTGGGATCGAACCTGGCATCCCGGCATTACGAAGCGTTTGCATCGACTTAGCCACAGAGCCGACAAATGAGGTAGACAAGGAGGAATTATATTAGGCCGCTTGACATAAAGAACAAACGCTTTAAAAAGTCGGATGTATCGGCCGTAAGGCTCAAACATCCTGCAAACAGATACAATGCAATTACGTCACTCGGACGAACGAGGCAGAAGAAGAAGAAATACTGAAGTAGTTAACAACACACCAGACAGAAGGTTGTAGACAGAGATCATTATCAACGACACATGTCAAGGAATCAAAGAAGCTCTGCCAATCCTTCATATTCCAGATCAGTTTTCCGTGGTTTAAAAACCATTAGAGATTTGGCGAGCACTCAGTGCAAGACACGGGAACACATGTCTCTCAATGTAAACAGAATCCCTGTCACGGGGTGACTTTGCGGCGTCTGGGAATTTATAGTTAATTTAGACACGCATATACACATAAACACAGCTCAAGTTCGTAAACACATTCGCACACACTTAGTCAGGCACACACAATCTCTTTCTTGCTCCTCTTTCTGTCTTTTCTCACTATCTTTCTCCCTCAGTCTTTCTGTCTCGGTCTCTGTATTTTCTCCACTCTCCCCATGTCTCTATACCTTTTCCCATTCTCTCCATCTCTCTCTCTATCTTTATTTCGCCTTACCCTGTCTCTCTCTATCTTTCTCCCCCTCGCCCTCTCTTTTTCCCACTCTCCCTTCCTTGTCTCTCTCTACCACTCCTTCTCTTGCACATATCATACCTCAAACGTTATTGCAAAAACGAAAAATGATACCCGTGAATTACATGAGGATTGCAGCAAAAATGACAGATAATGTGAGACAATTAAAGGCAATGCAAGACAATGAAAGACAATGCAAGACAATGAAAGACAATGTAAGCGAGTGGTGAAGACAGACTGCATGAAGACACAGAACAGACACACACTGCTACAACTGACATCACAAAGTGAAGCAGCAAAGTGGAAATGAAAGAGACAAGATTCAAAAATGCCATAATTTAAAGTGCTGTTGATGAGACGATAATTAATACTACATAACGTTAGTTAGGAACACAAACTTGGAGACAACACACAGAAAACAAGGCAGACTGATGGACTGAAAAACAGGCTAACAGGTCTACTCACGGATAAACAACACAAGTATTATCTTTTAAGAGCTAGCAAAGCTTTGAGAGAACGCTCAGTTTTTGTACAACACCTTCCAGACTTTTTTTTTTAAAATGAGTACATTATTTAATAAATTAATCTAAAAAAAAAAAAAAAAACCAATATGTTAATTACAAACTGCTGGAAAATTGGTAAGAATCGTCTGTAAACAAACAAGAACAGAAAAATTATCATAAGTGAGTTATATACAAAAGGTTGAGGTGAAATTACTAACAGAAGAATGCACAGCAAATACTAGCTTTAAAGGAGATATGAAATACGTATGAGACAGACAGACAGACAGACAGACAGACAGACAGACAGACAGACAGACAGACAGACAGACAGACAGACAGACAGACAGACAGACAGACGGACGGACGGACGGACGGACGGACGGACGGACGGACGGACGGACGGACGGACGGACGGACGGACGGACGGACGGACGGACGGACGGACGGACGGACGGACGGACGGACAGACGGACAGACGGACAGACAGACAGACAGACAGACAGACAGACAGACAGACAGACAGACAGACAGACAGACAGACAGACAGACAGACAGACAGACAGACAGACAGACAGACAGACAGACAGATAGACGGATAGATAGATAGATAGATAGATAGATAGATAGATAGATAGATAGATAGATAGATAGATAGATAGATAGATAGATAGATAGATAGATAGATAGATAGATAGATAGATAGATAGATAGATAGATAGATAGATAGATAGATAGATAGATAGATAGATAGATAGATACATACATACATACATACATACATACATACATACATACATACATACATACATACATACATATACTAAGCACATCTTTGGAAGGGAAATACTTGACGCGGCAACGGTAAAGTTGAAAGTAGGGGGGGGGGGGGGGGGGGGAGGGGTGAGGAGGCAGATAAAGACCTAAAGGCAATAAGTAGAATAATCTGGTATCTTGGCATAGAAGAACATTTTTATCAGGAATAGTGAGAGCACGTGAGATAGGAGGCTGTGGGTATAGGTGACTACTGACGCCAAACCGCATGGACTATTTAAAGATGCGGTAGACATGTGTGTGGTGTGTGTGGAGTGTGTGGTGTGTGTGTGGGGTGTTTGTGGTGTGTTTGGGGGTGTTTGGGTGTGTGTGGTGTGTGTGTGTATGTGCGTGCGTGCGTGCGTGTGTGTGTGACTTCGCGTCTGAGAACGAGACATTCCTCTCTCTCTACACAGAAGAAAACAAATCAAATAATCTACCTGCTGACTGACAACTTGCTGCCTGGCACGGCAAACTTCTACCTGGGGGCGCCCGATCTAAACATCAGATTTTCTGGATAATACAACAGACACACTCAGACTTGAAACATACATTTTCTTCTATGTTCACACATAATGAATCTGTAGATTGTGGTAGCTTGTGTTGTAGAATTAAAAGCACGCTGTCAAGCACAGCACCATGTATATAAGTGAGTTTTTGTACAATAAGGCAGAGAATGGTCACTATCATCATATCAACAGGAAGAGGAGAGATACTGGGGAATCAAGGGGAGCTGGAGACACTGAGAGATAGTCGGCATATAAAAGAGGCAATGAAGGTAGGAGATTTATTGAAGGTAAGAGGGGAGGGGCGAGACAGATGAAGCAGATAGGTAGACAGTAGAGAGAGAGAGAGAGAGAGAGAGAGAGAGAGAGAGAGAGAGAGAGAAAGAGAGAGAGAGAGACACACACACACAGAGACAGCGAGAGGCAGTATTTAAATATAACGCTTATTGCTCGAACAGACATAGAGTCACTGGATTTACTGTGTAAATGTTGCAGGCTTCCATTACCACAGCCAGGCAGGAAGATGGCAGGCTATTTGTAACGGATAAGCAATTACTAGAGATCGTAGCCTTAGATGAATGGAAGCCAGAAGATCTGCTAGAAGCCAGGATTCCCAACCAGGGTGTATGCGTGTTGAAGGGATTGAAACCACAAAATGCAGAGTTGCCCGATTTGTGTGTTATTTTTGGCGGGTCCATTTTCTACTTTGTGTCTCTGGGCGTCGCAGATTCCCAGAAGATCGTTTTCCAAGCTAGGGCCGGCTCGGTTTCTCTGTATGCTGGGATACTGTCGAGTTTTAAATTATCAGTGACTCTTGCAAACCATCCACTTCTTGGTCGCCACCTACGTTTTAGTGTTTCTACTTTCATGTTGTCGGATCTCGCTTCTGGCATCACATGATTTATTCTTATTAAATGGCCAAACCATTTTAGTCTTTGTTTTTCAATAAATACAATAACAGGAGCGACTAAGGGCTGGTAGTAGGGACTGGCCTCTCCCTCTCTTACCTGCAACATCTAGCGAATCATCAAAACTCTCACTCACTGGCCATGCAGAAGGCGAAGTTGACAGTTAAATCTGTTCACAATGTTTTGTCTCGTTTACCTGTACCTCCATATCATGATGCGAGCGAACAGCCTATCATCTTCAAAACTGGTCTCTTTCTACCTCTCCAAGCACCCGCCCCCTCCCTTTCCCCCCCCCCCCAGATTTTTCTTGTCACGAGGTATAGTCTCTCCTCCCCCTCTCGCCCTCTCCCTGTGCGCTCAAAGAATCAGTCATGAGCATGCCCACTGTCACGAGACGACCTCAGTGGTTCCAGAAGTTAAGTACTTGTAATAAGTTTTTCTTGTTCTAAGACACAGAGACTATGCCCTTAAACCAAATGTTACTTTAAACTGCACGGATTTTATTGTTACCAGTCCTTCTCCGAGACAAAACCACTGCGCTTGGTTTAAAATTACATAACACTACCTAATACAACCCGCTGGTTCAGACTAGTGGATGTTATGTTTGATTCTCATGCCAGTGTCAGAATGTTATCTCCTGTCCACAGACTGTAGAGGAAAGCGAAAGGGGAACTTAGTATCACACCTGAAATTAGCTCCCCTGAACCCGACCGTAGTGTCATAAAGGTTACCTAACACAGACTGAGTGGGGCTCCTTTGAACGACTAGATCAGGGGAATTAAGTGGACTGGTAGACATTGTGGCGACCAGGGTCTTGAGATTCACACGTCAGTGAAATTCTTGGGAGAACAGGTGTTTGCCAATTAAGCTGTCCAAGAACTGGTCAAGGCCGTTCACCTTGAGTGACAGGTCACTTGTTAGCTAGGTTGATATGCTAGGTACCTCAGAGGCGGGGCTTAAGTCATCGTCTTGAGGGTTGGGTAGAACCGAGTAAAGGGAGGAGTTTTACCCTTGAGACAGATAGATAGTATACTTCGAGCCTTTGGAATTCCCGTCACATCGCAGCTGGCAAGCAACAAACACAGGTCGACGTAAAGGTAATTTTACGGTCGGATTCTGGTTTGGCGATTGATGGAAAGTTCCCAGGTTTGAGTAAATATTAATTTTAATCTCGTATACATAGGTTAGGGAGTTACGCTTAGTCTATACTACCTTTTCCTAATTTGTCTGCACATTCTGCTTGAAATAGTTCTTTGTGAGTATTCGGTATCTCAAGTTAGGGAACTGCTAAACTATTTCTATTTCTTTTATGTTTGTGTCACATATTTTTCAGTGTAAGTTTTCATGTGTATAAAATAAGATGTGAACAATGACATTTGCTATAATGAAATGTAATTATATTGTTTCCGTGATCAACCCAAAACATGTGCTTGGACTGTGGGAAATCATGCCCATATGCGCAGAGTTTTAATAGCTCACCATGTGCACTGGAAAGACAAGATGCACATATAACATGGTTGGAGTTTTCAGCACATAACCTGCTCCACGTGTTGATGTAAAAACAATGTTTTGAAGTCTGAGTGAAGACGGACAACAGACTTAGAAAGTCAACTATCATGACATAGCATGAGACGGAAGGTAGGATATGTGACGTCCATGTAAGACAAAAGACCTTCAGACTAGACTGGAGAGAATGTGGAATATGAGGAGGAGTGATGGGATATATTTGATTATTATATGTTATATTAATTGATACATGTATTCTTAGTGTAAGTCAAGATACTACACGTAGGTGTTTGTTTCCATGATTACAGCGCCCATGTGACGATCAGTCCATGAACGAGACTACACTGTGTTAGACTCGGCCAGCTGGGAACGAGGTGGGGATGAAGTGGAGACTAAGCTGAAACAGGCAGAAAACAAGCAGGGAAGAAGCTGGAAGAGGAGGAAGAGCTTGACAGTGTTCACGGCTGTCAGGGGTTCTATGATAACTAAGTTATGTCATAAATTATTCATACGTTATCACCTTCATCACACCATTCTAATCCCAGGTACGGTTTTCTCGCTGAAGCATCTCATCACTATCCTAACATTAACCAGTCACTGTTTGTGTAAACACAACAAACTGGGAAATATTATTTAAAATGATTGTTAGTAAATAAAGCTGTGTGTCAAGTTTTATACTACATCGTTTGTAAAATTCCAAGTGTATTCAGTCTTACCTGTTTAACTAAACTGATGGATAGAATTACATTTGGTGGGCGCTCAAATAATATAATTATTTAATTATTAAACAAGACTACCGGGAGAAGGTAAGACGGAGGAATCATTTGCCCTGTCTAATAATTCATTCAGTATAATGCTATAGACATCTAAAATTCCTTTCCTTCTCTTGTGGGTACCAAGTGCAGCTAATGTTAATGTACTTAACGAGCCAATAGAGCTGATTTCTTGGATATCCAGGACTTTGTCTGAGAGCAACATAGTTCGGATTTTAGTTCCGTTAATCTGGTGGAGGGAATGTGTTGAGAGGAAAATCCCTACTCAACTTATAAAACATTAAATCCACTTGCGTCTCGACACCCACGTACCAAAATGAATGAGACGCTCGCCTCTCAGACCAGTGTTGCTCGACCTATCAGCTCAGATAAATTGTTTTTTTGCAGATTACAAAACAAAGAAATAAAATCGAGGCTTACGGTGTCGGATTCGATTTGCAGCAAGATAGATCCCGAATTGTAGAGACCTTTTATTCCCAGATATGACTAGGACTGCAGATTACGTAAGCCACCATATTGCTGTTTGGTTCGGTTCAAAAGGGTTTCTTGTATTGATGCCCGTTTGACTTGCATCCTTGAGATATTTATCCCACAGACTGCCGTAGCGGAAGAGATCAATTACTGACTCTACCACTGATATAATTAGGCAGAATATTTGGTGACCCTGGGCATTTCTGCACAGATTACAATATGTTGTCCAACAGATTATGGCGTCACTGGGAAATGTGTTACCACGGGAACAGCTGATGTCTCTGTCACTGGGGTTGAAAGGGCTTCATTGTGGCAAGTGTTACAACGGGAACAGCTGATGTCTCTGTCACTGCAGTTGAAGGGGCTTCACTGTGGCAAGTGTTACTACGGGAACAGCTGATTTCTCTGACACTGGGGTTGAAGGGGCTTCATTGTGGCAAGTGTTACCACGGGAACTGCTGATGTCTCTGACTGACACTGGAGTTGAAGGGGCTTCACTGTGGCAAGTGTTACCACGGAAACAGCTGATGTCTCTGACTGACACTGGGGTTGAAGGGGCTTCACTGTGGCAAGTGTTACCACGGGAACAGCTGATGTCTCTGACTGACACTGGGGTTGAAGGGGCTTCACTGTGGCAAGTGTTACCACGGGAACAGCTGATGTCTCTGACTGACACTGGGTTTGAAGGGGCTTCACTGTGGCAAGTGTTACCGCAGGAATAGATGATTTCTCTGGCTCCAGCTGGCTAAAGAATTGGCTGTCAGTCTGCATCAGATAATGTTGCACGTGCGGACAGCTCAATTTCTAGCAGTGAGTCTCGCTCTCGCGACACAGATATGGCCCTAAATGTCGACTCTTTACGATTTGTGAGGTATCTCCACACACGTCGTGGGCTAGGTCCTTGCAGTGCTATTAATATTAGAAGAAAACAGACACAATTCCGCTAGTTTTTGGAATTAAGGTTTGGAAAAATGCTTTAAGTTGTCTAGAGAGTCAAATAAGTACTCTACAAGGTTTTAAGTCGGCTCTGTGGCTAAGTCGATGCGAACGCTTCATAATGCCGGGATGCCGGGTTCGATCCCAGTTGCGGGCCATGCGCCTTGCGTTGGTTTCGACATTGGTATCAAGAAAGCCGACCGTCCAGGAATGCAATGACAAACTACTGGACGTAAATTTGCATAGAAAAACCACACAATAGCCAGGGGCTGTTGATGTTGGTTCTGCAACGTCCTGTAAAGGATACACAACTAACCTAACACGTTTTAAAATATGTCAACATCCGAAGGCAGCTTTTCACAAACATCTTTCAAGACATTCGTCATTAGGGGGGTGAGAGGGGGGGGGGGGGGGGTGAGTGAGTCGCCGTAGCGTAGCGGCTGAACGCTCGCATGCAGATCGAAAGATCGTCGGTTCGCTCCCTAGCGAAGCCGGACTTTTTTTCAACAATGACCTGGACTCCAAGGTCGACCTAGCCTTGAGTCGGTACCATGTGCAGTCCCGGGAAGTAAAGGCGGCCGGCGTGATGCTGACCACATCACTTATCTTGTGGTCTAGCCCTATACACCTAAAGGTGTGGAAAAGGAATCTTTACTATTATTTTTTTCACTTACGGGGGGGACATGGAGCAGGTTGGTAATAGTGACAAGGTTTCAGAAAAAAGAGATTTAGGAGGACAATGCTTGATATTCTTTTATAGCGATATGGGCGGATGTTAGCGCACGCACCGAAACATGCTGCTAAAGATGGCATGATGTGGCGGGACATGATCGCCCTCGCCAACAGACAGTTTGATGCTGGTGATAATTAAGGTAGTGAAGAAGTTTCAAGGGGGTCCTCAGAGCATTTTGTTATTTGGTCAATCTGTACGTGTCTTGTCCGATCTCAGATCAAAAACATCAGATGTCATCAGGGCAAAACAGTGTTAACAATCACACTGATATCTGGACACTTGGGGGTTGTTTCTCTTGTTATTTGACACTCCATTTTGTGTGTGTATTATTTCTCCAAATTCTTGATAACAGTACTTGGGAAATTTGTTCTTTTCCTCTGCCCCTTTTAAATCACATGTTGTTATGTCGGGGATAGGAAGGGGCGTGGTGCGTCATAAAGGGGGGAGGGGGGATATCTTGCCATATACTCAAAGAGGGTGGGGGGAGGGGGAGTTTCCTGAGAAAGGTTGGAGACAAGTCTAGAGGAAATGGACGATTTGTAAATATTATAGCCTCTTGGAGTTTACTCGCATCTGTATCTAAATGCTGACTCTGTGAAGGGTCGGGCTTCTGTGTCGCTATCTGACTGACTTTTTACCCCACCGGGACATCACACAAGCGACAAACACCCGATGACACAATGTGCCGCCATGTGGGTGAGGATCACCGTGGAGAGGTCCCAGAAACCGTGTTCAGCCTTTAGGTCATATTGATGGCCAGGCTATATTGCGGCCCCTGGCAAGAGCCAGAGTAGGGCGTCAAATAACGAAAAATTTCATCCTAAAAAGGAGGGGAAGTAGTATGTATAGAGTGGCTATCAGTAATGCTTGAAGTATCCTAACATGCAGCTCGCGAATTTCATTATGACACACACGCCTTGCAACTGTTCATGTGATTCATTGCTACAGCGGGTAGATTGTATCTGTGCTTTATTTGGATTCAGCTTTGTCTGTCGGATGTCTTTGTGTCTCTGCAAGATGTTTTTCACTTCTAAATTCCTCAACCTGCCTGTCTGTCTGTCTGTCTGTCTGTCTGTCTGTCTGCCTGCCTGCCTGCCTGCCTGCCTGCCTGCCTGCCTGCCTGCCTGCCTGCCTGCCTGCCTGCCTGCCTGCCTGCCTGCCTGTCTGTCTGTCTGTCTGTCTGTCTGTCTGTCTGTCTGTCTGTCTGTCTGTCTGTCTGTCTGTCTGTCTGTCTGTCTGTCTGTCTGTCTGACGTTCTACCCGTCTATACACTCACCCGCTCACTGCGCCCAGCTGCAGGCACACCCGTTTACCTACCTACCTACATTTGTGTTTTCCAGTCGTCCTAAGTCCATTTACCTGCCTGCTCACCTGCATATTGGCCTGACTGACTGACTGAATGACTGTATTACTGCCTGACTGTCTGTCTGACTGTCTATTCTATTAATCCATCCCCCATTTCGTACAGATGGTATTAGGCCAAACGAATAATACAACTGCCGCTCCTATAACATTGCAATCACATCTTCTACTCTGTGATGGATTCGCATTTATCTGAGAGTCAGACTGTTCTACTTCCTAGGGACAATGTTATCTCAGGCGGTAGGCTCAGGCTCATAAGTTAATAATTTTCTTGTGTATCTGTCACAATCTGTCCCGGATTCTAGTTTCTATCTCAGTGTTAAATCTAGGACATCTGAGACTATCCAAGGGTTGCTCCATTGGGGATTGGGGGGGGGGGGGGGGGGGGAGAAGTGACTGTTGATGCAAGAGTTGCACTCTGCATATAGAAGATGTCACGGCTGATGCAAGAGTTGCACCTTGCAGAAAAGAGAAAAGTCACTGATGATGCAAGAGTTGCACATTACATTAAAACGTCACTGTTGATGTAAGAGTTGCACTTTGCAGAACGGAGAAGTCACTGTTGATGCAAGAGTTGCACCTTGCAGAAAGCAGAAGTCACTGTTGATGCAAGAGTTTCACCTTGCAGAAAAGAGAAAAGTCACTGTTGATGCAAGAGTTGCATCTTGCAGAAAGCAGAAGTCACTGTTGATGCAACAGTTTCACCTTGCAGAAAAGAGAAAAGTCACTGTTGATGCAAGAGTTGTACCTTGAAGAAAGCAGAAGTCACTGTTGATGCAAGAGTTCCACCTTGCAGGAAAGAAAAAGTCACTGTTGGTGCAAGAGTTGCACCTTGCAGAAAGCAGAAGTCACTGTTGATGCAAGAGTTTCACCTTGCAGAAAAGCAGAAGTCATTATGGGGTATCTGTGGTGCAACTTGACCTGTCCTCAGTGACTGGGGAATAATCTCTCTCTAAACCGAACTGGTTGAGCTTCATATACAACGTTCAGCAGATACGTCAACTATAGTCACCCTTCGACTAACGGCTTACAACATTCGCCTAACGGCTTACACCATTCGCCTAACGGCTTACAACATTCGCCTAACGGCTTACACCATTCGCCTAACGGCTTACACCATTCGCCTAACGGCTTACACCATTCGCCTAACGGCTAACACTATTCGCCTAACGGCTTACAACATTCGCCTAACGGTTTACAACATTCGCCTAACGGCTTACAACATTCGCCCAACGTCTTCATGGAATTTAAATACTAAACCAGCCTGAATACTTGATGGATAATCTCAGTTACATAACGTCTTATCGTGTTTACTAATTATAACCCACTTCATAGCCCATTGGGCACGTCCATGGGTGCTCCGTCTCCCGCAGCAAATATCTTCGGGTGCAGATGCTATAAAAGGGTGTTGGGGTGGGGGTGGGGGTGGGAGGTTACTGCAGTCGAGCTGATTGCCTGACATGATAAATATAACTAATACACACAAAATATGACTAGAAAGCTCAACGGAGAGGTTGGACAAGACGCACAAAAACAGAACCGAACCTTTCTAGTGCGTTCTTCTATCTATATGTTTATTTCTATGAGTGCCGATCAATAGATTGTTACTTTATTATTATATGATACAAAGAGACGGCTGCATCAGTCGGCAACGTGAGGCGGCGTAAGCAACGA
>CAJHNH020005001.1:432500-522500 GCA_905116865.2 Candidula unifasciata
TGCTGTAAAAAACTGACAATTTATCATTTGTCTATTGACACACTAGAACCACTTTCTGTATAAAACTGACAATTTATCATTTGTCTATTGTCACACTAGAATTACATGTTGTAAAAAAACTGACAGTCTGTTATTTCATAATAAACAAATGTACTGTAAGTATAAATCTGACAATTTATCATTTCATACAAACTCTACTTTCTGTATAAAGCTGACAATTTATTACTTCACAGAGCGGCCTAAAAGAGCGGCCACGTTAGGCAGCGCCTGATTTAGGCTACGTAAAACGTTCGTTTCCAGCGAAAAGAAGATTCACATAAAAATGGACAGAGGAAGGAAAAAAAAAACGAGACGAGAAAACAGGTTGTGATTCTCATGTGATATTGTGTAACGTCACAGTGATTCTCATGTGATATTGTGTAACCTCACAGTGATTCTCATGTGATATTGTGTAACCTCACAGGGATTCTCATGTGATATTGTGTAACCTAACAGTGATTCTCATGCGATATTGTGTAACCTCACAGTGATTCTAATGTGATATTGTGTAACCTCACAGTGATTCTCATGTGATATTGTGTAACCTCACAGTGATTCTCATGCGATATTGTGTAACCTCACAGTGATTCTCATGTGATATTGTATAACCTAACAGTGATTCTCATGCAATATTGTGTAACCTCACAGTGATTCTAATGTGATATTGTGTAACAACACAGTGATTCTCATATGATATTGTGTAACCTCACAGTGATTCTCATGTGATACTGTGTAACGTCACAGCGATTCTCATGTGATATTGTGTAACCTAACAGCGATTCTCATGTGATATTGTGTAACCTCACAGCGATTCTCATGTGATATTGTGTAACCTCACAGCGATTCTCATGTGATATTGTGTAACCTCACAGCGATTCTCATGTGATATTGTGTAACCTCACAGCGATTCTCATGTGATATTGTGTAACCTCACAGCGATTCTCATGTGATATTGTGTAACCTCACAGCTCTTGTACATGACAGGTGATAAACAACTGTACAGTAAACGACGTTGAGGAGTTGGCGGATCAGGCTCGCTAGCGGAGTGAGCCTAGGGGAAATAGCTCCTGTAGGAAATATCTTGTGTCGGCGAGTGCAACCACCAGTGAGGTATCATGCCGCACGCCTGACTGGAAACTCTGTTTTGATTAACCCATCGACGCCTAACCTGAACCTAGATTTAAATATTTATACATCCATCACTGATAAATAAAAGGAGATCCACAATAGTTAAAGTACGGTAACCTAAAGGCTAGACTTTTGACAGGCAACTCGAAGGTTTTAGGTTCAAATCTTTATCGGGGGGAGTTTTGTATAGAATAACTTGGGATACAGAGCCTACCCAGTTTAATAAGTGTCATGGGGAGTGAAGACGGACTTGATGATGCTGACAAGACCCCTAACCGAGTACTGATTGGTCTATAAGAACAATGGCCTAAGCACAATATGCCCCGGTGGGTAAGAAAACCTTGACTTCCTTGGCCACTTTCACAACCTACAGCTTGGGAACGGACCTCACAGTTCTAGGGGAGCTGCGCTCAAATAAAAAAAAAATTGGGGCGGGGGAGGGGTGGGGGTTAGCCCCCTCATAATTTTATAGGGGTACGACTTAAGAAGCTTAAACCTTACTTCAGTGTGCAATAATAATATTTTTATATGCTTAATCTATTTCTAAATTTGTTTATGAAAAAGGGGGGGGGGGGGTTAGGATAGTCTCTGAAAGGTGAGGGAGGGGGGTCTGAAAGGAGGCGGAAATAGATGAGTGGTCTCTGAAAGGGAAAGGGGAGTGGTTTATGAAAGGGGAAGGGGAGTGGTCTCTGAAATCCTAAACAAAGGACATTCATATATCTGCTCCGCCCCCATCGTCAGTAGCCAGCGTAAACTTCCAATACCAATGGCGCCAGTAGAGGTCTGACACCATCTGTCCACCTGGACCGCCCTCTGTCCGACAGTCAGTCGCTAGCGTCATCACCTGGTCTTGGTGAGGGGCAGGTGTCAGGCGCATCAACTTCAGGAGATCCTCTGCCCACTGTGGAGGACTAGTCACAGTAGACTGATACATGTGGACGAAAGTCTACGGTTTCGCTGCCTAAGCTACTGAGTTAAGTGCTTGGCGCGGCACTTTGAGATGTGGTTTCATGTTGAATGCCTTTTATTTGAGCATGGCTGAGTCGTGGTATTCAAAATGACCCGTAGCCGGTTTACGCGTGGGTTAGCTAAATACTTTATGTAATAATTTTGCGTGTGTATAGCCAGCTTATCTTGACAGACTACTTCCATCAACGACAAACTGCATTTCTGGTGGCGACTGTTTGCTTTAGCATCTCTAGCAACTGCCAAGTGCATTCACTGCGTGAGCATATTCTTGGATTGTGTCAGGACTAATTATTTGTTCACCACTTTTTCAAATGTGACAGTGAGGGACACTCCCTTTGATTTTCGCTAGCACAGGGACGGAGCAAGTACGGGGAAACCCGATTGCAACGAAGTTAAAAACTCGTTGGCCTCTTTTCTATCAAGCAAGCACTGACGTGGCCGTTTACTTATTTCAATAATACAGCTCTTTTGACAGGTTTTGTATTTAATCAAAGTCATCGCCGAAGCTACAGAGTTCGTGCTCTGGCCCCGAAACCATCTCTGGCTGTTACAGAGCAATACGAAGAAATAAGCGACAACAATTTAGTACGGGGGATAGTTTAGTTATGGGACAGGACACACGGATGACACAAACTTACCTTCGTCAGGGTACAGATCAGGTGATGAGAGGTAGCATCAAGGACATCCGGAGGTGGAAGTTGAGACAAACTGGCCGGGCAGATGCCAGAGATGGTTCAACTGTACAGACGAGGTGTCTCCATACATTTAGACACCGACACATTGATGACACATTGCTGTATCAATCAGAGACTGCAAATCTATGTCGTTCCTCACCCGTTTGTTGGTCAGGGTTTCAACTGTCTCTCGCTCCTAACAGTGACAAATTGAAGAGTGTCACAGTTCAACCATGGCTCATACATAATAATACTGATGTCAATAGATTTTTAAAAAATTGAATATAGAACGCTTTAGTAAGACCACTCTCTCTCTCTCTTTCTCTCTCTCTCTCTCTCTCTCTCTCTCTCTCTCTCTCTCTCTCTCCCTCTCCTGTTGTACCCCACCAGGACATCACACAATCGATAAACACCGGTGACACAAAGTGCCACCATGCGGATAAGTATCACAAGTGTAGAGGTCCCGGAAACTCAGCTTAGTCACTTGGCCACATTTATCGCCCAGCTATATTTAAGGCCCCCGGCAAAAGCCGAGGTGGGGCTTAAAAATAAATAAATAAATAAATAAATAAATAAATAAATAAATAAAGGCATCCCACAAGGGCCGGCTTAATTTACGTAATTCTGTGTGACCATTTCAACATAAAAGTTATTTAATAGAAGAAGCTTCATTTGATGATACAAACACAAGCAATTCTTCTTCTGCTTCTTCTGCTTCTTCTGCTTTTTCTTCTTCTTCTGCTTCTTCTGCTTCTTCTGCTTTTTCTTCTTCTTCTTCTTCTTCTTCTTCTTCTGCTTCTGCTTCTTCTTCTTCTTCTTCTTCTTCTTCTTCTTCTTCTTCTTCTTCTTCCTCTTCTTCTTCTTCTTCTTCTTCTTCTTCTTCTTCTTCTTCTTCTTCTTCTTCTTCTTCTTCTTCTTCTTCTTCTTCTTCTTCTTCTTCTTCTTCTTCTGCTTCTGCTTCTGCTTCTTCTTCTTCTTCTTCTTCTTCTTCTTCTTCTTCTTCTTCTGCTTCTTCTTCTTCTTCTTCTTCTTCTTCTTCTTCTTCTTCTTCTTCTTCTTCTGCTTCTGCTTCTTCTTCTTCTGCTTCTTCTTCTTCTTCTTCTTCATATTTTGTAAGTGGATCGATCAGTGTGTTCACCTGTCCGTCTAGTATGAAATCGTGTGTATGTGTGTGACGCGCGCGTGTATGTGTGTGACGCGCGCGTGTATGTGTGTGACGCGCGCGTGTATGTGTGTTTTGCCTTAAAACTTTCCCGAACTACAAAAGATAACAGCTATGGCTGGCGCTGTAAACTTCTTAGCTGACACATTAGGTTCCCTGCTGGAGTATCATGTAATCAAAAATATCGAGTGTCCACTGGATGGTATCGAATGTGTCTAAGTGTTTTTAACCAAGGAAGTCGTGTGTGCGATCCAGGCTGTCACCAGATTCGGCACTAAGTGTGAACAAGCAAGTCGTGTGTGCGATTCAGGCTGTCGCCAGATTCGGCACTAAGTGTGAACCAGCAAGTCGTTTCCCCAGCTCTCTATGGACTGGTCCTAGAAAAACGAAAACTCGTTACCGCATCAATGTTTCAGCTGTGAAATTAGATCACACTATTACGCTAACCGAGTTAGTGCAGCAGTAGATACATCTGCGGCCTATCTGCAACAAGTACCAGCTCCAGGCACTCTTTGATTGAGTTACACATTTCATCTCGGTTGCACATGTTTACTGATACACCGGTTTTATTTTTAGATACCCGAGAATGCCTCCAGCAGCGGAGGTGTGGTCTAGTACAGACTGGAGCTAACGGTGGTGTTTTTGTATCTTCTTAAAGACACGACCAACAGGTGTGTCTGTGTACAGGTTTGGAGCCACGCCGCGGCAAATGCTGACGTAATACACAGTTCACATCCTCCATTACCCTCAAGGAAGAATTAATGTTCGTTCCAACATAAGCAGTAGCAGAAGATCAGTAGCAAGTCGTCATCACTCAACCGATCCAAAGTAATTATCAGGCGTGAAACGTTCAGTTAGAGATGAACACATGTATAATGGGTTAATACTATGCTTTAACACTCCATGTTCCCCTGTAAGTTCCGGGCCCACATTTTGGGGACAACAAGAATAGATCCACTGTCTTCCCAACAAGCATGTCGTAGAAGTCGACTAATTAGGGGCATCCTTGGAAGTCAAATTACTCGTGACTGAGAGGCAAGGAACTAAAAGTCTGCATACCGATAAGCAAGATTTGTTAAACATATATTTATGCAACCCTCAGGTTCTGTAACAAGTCTAAAATCCGGAGGTGAATAAACAACCAGAACTTTCCGTCAAAGCTTACAACCGGCAAAGAAGAAGACTTACAAAAGTTCTGTCCAGGGCATGCAGGAGGCATGCCAGGAAATGGACAAACGGTTGTACATAATGCATCAACCAAAGCTGTTAAAGTCTACATTGGAACGAGTGCTAGCTGAAGACAACAAAGGCAGATGAAAGAACTTAAGTAAGGATATGTGTCTGTAGGAGCTAGTCTTGCAAGGAGGCAGGTGCCACAGTAACACAAATTTACGTGTTTACAATCATTGCGTTACTTAAACGATTCTTGTATAATCCACAGATGTTTACTGTGGTAGACTGAGCATCAGTGGGCATATCCGTGGTGTTACGATTTTATTCTTTATAAAAAAAAAAAAATCAAGCAGAATAAAAAAAAAAAAAAAAGAGGTAGGTAGTATAATTCCAGAGAAATCCAAGCCAAAACTGTGTAGAGTTCGGTGGCTACGGAGTCTACATAAGTCGTCAGGCAAAAGACTCTCAAATCACACTAGAGACTGTCATACCGTCTTGAACTCAAGTATGGAATATTTGTCTTAAAAATAGGTTTATGCTTTTTATAAATTATTACACTGTTTGTATTTACTAGGCTTCACTTTACAGAGTGTGCAGTCTCCACTTTGTGTGTCTGTCAGATCTATCTCCCCTCTGTGTGTGTCTGTCAGATCTATCTCCCCTCTGTGTGTGTCTGTCAGATCTATCTCCTCTGTGTGTGTCTCTCAGATCTATCTCCCCTCTGTGTGTGTCTGTCAGATCTATCTCCTCTGTGTGTGTCTCTCAGATCTATCTGTGCAGTCTCCACTTTGTGTGTCTGTCACATCTATCTCCTCTGTGTGTGTCTCTCAGATCTATCTGTGCAGTCTCCACTTTGTGTGTCTGTCACATCTATCTCCTCTGTGTGTGTCTCTCAGATCTATCTGTGCAGTCTCCACTTTGTGTGTCTGTCACATCTATCTCCTCTGTGTGTGTCTCTCAGATCTATCTGTGCAGTCTCCACTTTGTGTGTCTGTCACATTTATCTCCTCTGTGTGTGTCTGTCACATCTATCTCCTCTGTGTGTGTCTGTCACATCTATCTCCTCTGTGTGTGTCTGTCACATCTATCTCCTCTGTGTGTGTCTGTCACATCTATCTCCTCTGTGTGTGTCTGTCACATCTATCTGTGCAGTCTGCACTCTGTGTGTCTGTCAGATCTATCTCCTCTGTGTGTGTCTGTCACATCTATCTGTGCAGTCTGCACTCTGTGTGTCTGTCAGATCTATCTCCTCTGTGTTTGTCTGTCACATCTATCTGTGCAGTTTCCACTCTGTGTGTCTGTCACATCTATCTGTGCAGTCTGCACTCTGTGTGTCTGTCAGATCTATCTCCTCTGTGTGTGTCTGTCAGATCTATCTCCCCTCTGTGTGTCCGCCATATCTATCTCCCCTCTGTGTGTCCGCCATATCTATCTCAACCCTGTGTGTCTGTCAGATCTAACTCCCCTCTGTGTGTCCGCCATATCTATCTCAACTCTGTGTGTCTGTCATGTCTGTCTCCCATCTAGGTGTCAGTTAGATGTATATCCACTCTGTTTATCTGTCAGATCTATCTCCATTCTGTGTGTCTGTCATATCTATCACCCCTCTGTGTGTCTGTCATATCTATCACCCCTCTGTGTGTCTGTCAGATCTATCTCCACCCTGTTTGTCATATCTATCACCCCTCTGTTTGTCTGTCATATCTATCACCCCTCTGTGTGTCTGTCATATCTATCACCCCTCTGTGTGTCCGCCATATCTATCTCAACTCTGTGTGTCTGTCATGTCTGTCTCCCATCTAGGTGTCAGTTAGATGTATATCCACTCTGTTTATCTGTCAGATCTATCTCCACTCTGTGTGTCTGTCAGATCTATCTCCATTCTGTGTGTCTGTCAGATCTATCACTCCTCTGTGTGTCTGTCATATCTACCACCCCTCTGTGTGTCTGTCAGATCTATCACCCCTCTGTGTGTCTGTCATATCTACCACCCCTCTGTGTGTCTGTCATATCTATCACCCCTCTGTGTGTCTGTCATATCTATCACCCCTCTGTTTGTCTGTCAGATCTATCTCCACTCTGTTTGTCTGTCATATCTATCATCCCTCTGTTTGTCTGTCATATCTATCACCCCTCTGTGTGCCTGTCATATCTATCACCCCTCTGTGTGTCTGTCAGATCTATCTCCACTCTGTTTGTCTGTCATATCTATCACCCCTCTGTGTGTCTGTCAGATCTATCACCCCTCTGTTTGTCTGTCAGATCTATCTCCACTCTGTTTGTCTGTCATATCTATCTCCACTCTGTGTGTCTGTCATATCTATCATCCCTCTGTTTGTCTGTCATATCTATCACCCCTCTGTGTGTCTGTCATATCTATCACCCCTCTGTGTGTCTGTCAGATCTATCTCCACT
Source organism: Candidula unifasciata (assembly GCA_905116865.2). Taxonomy (NCBI): domain Eukaryota; kingdom Metazoa; phylum Mollusca; class Gastropoda; order Stylommatophora; family Geomitridae; genus Candidula; species Candidula unifasciata. The sequence continues at coordinate 440,061 of CAJHNH020005001.1, forward strand.
CTGTGTGTCTGTCAGATCTATCACCCCTCTGTGTGTCTGTCATATCTATCACCCCTCTGTGTGTCTGTCATATCACCCCTCTGTGTGTCTGTCATATCTATCACCCCTCTGTGTGTCTGTCATATCTATCACCCCTCTGTGTGTCTGTCATATCTACCACCCCTCTGTGTGTCTGTCATATCTATCACCCCTCTGTGTGTCTGTCATATCTACCACCCCTCTGTGTGTTTGTCATATCTATCACCCCTCTGTGTGTCTGTCATATCTATCACCCCTCTGTGTGTCTGTCATATCTACCACCCCTCTGTGTGTCTGTCAGATCTATCACCCCTCTGTGTGTCTGTCATATCTACCACCCCTCTGTGTGTCTGTCATATCTATCACCCCTCTGTGTGTCTGTCATATCTATCACCCCTCTGTGTGTCTGTCATATCTATCACCCCTCTGTGTGTCTGTCATATCTATCACCCCTCTGTGTGTCTGTCATATCTATCACCCCTCTGTGTGTCTGTCATATCTATCACCCCTCTGTGTGTCTGTCATATCTATCTCCACTCTGTTTGTCTGTCATATCTATCACCCCTCTGTGTGTCTGTCAGATCTATCTCCACTCTGTTTGTCTGTCATATCTATCACCCCTCTGTGTGTCTGTCATATCTATCACCCATCTGTGTGTCTGTCATATCTATCACCCCTCTGTGTGTCTGTCAGATCTATCTCCACTCTGTTTGTCTGTCATATCTATCACCCCTCTGTGTGTCTGTCAGATCTATCTCCACTCTGTTTGTCTGTCATATCTATCACCCCTCTGTGTGTCTGTCAGATCTATCTCCACTCTGTTTGTCTGTCATATCTATCACCCCTCTGTGTGTCTGTCATATCTATCACCCCTCTGTGTGTCTGTCATATCTATCACCCCTCTGTGTGTCTGTCAGATCTATCTCCACTCTGTTTGTCTGTCATATCTATCACCCCTCTGTTTCTCTGTCATATCTATCACCCCTCTGTGTGACTGTCATATCTATCACCCCTCTGTGTGTCTGTCAGATCTATCTCCACTCTGTTTGTCTGTCATATCTATCACCCCTCTATGTGTCTGTCATATCTATCACCCCTCTGTGTGTCTGTCATATCTATCACCCCTCTGTTTGTCTGTCATATCTATCACCCCTCTATGTGTCTGTCATATCTATCACCCCTCTGTGTGTCTGTCATATCTATCACCCCTCTGTTTGTCTGTCATATCTATCACCCCTCTATGTGTCTGTCATATCTATCACCCCTCTGTGTGTCTGTCATATCTATCACCCCTCTGTGTGTCTGTCATATCTATCACCCCTCTGTGTGTCTGTCATATCTACCACCCCTCTGTGTGTCTGTCATATCTATCACCCCTCTGTGTGTCTGTCATATCTACCACCCCTCTGTGTGTTTGTCATATCTATCACCCCTCTGTGTGTCTGTCATATCTATCACCCCTCTGTGTGTCTGTCATATCTACCACCCCTCTGTGTGTCTGTCAGATCTATCACCCCTCTGTGTGTCTGTCATATCTATCACCCCTCTGTGTGTCTGTCATATCTATCACCCCTTTGTGTGTCTGTCATATCTATCACCCCTCTGTGTGTCTGTCAGATCTATCTCCACTCTGTTTGTCTGTCATATCTATCACCCCTCTGTGTGTCTGTCAGATCTATCTCCACTCTGTTTGTCTGTCATATCTATCACCCCTCTGTGTGTCTGTCATATCTATCACCCCTCTGTGTGTCTGTCATATCTATCACCCCTCTGTGTGTCTGTCAGATCTATCTCCACTCTGTTTGTGTGTCATATCTATCACCCCTCTGTTTGTCTGTCATATCTATCACCCCTCTGTGTGACTGTCATATCTATCACCCCTCTGTGTGTCTGTCAGATCTATCTCCACTCTGTTTGTCTGTCATATCTATCACCCCTCTATGTGTCTGTCATATCTATCACCCCTCTGTGTGTCTGTCATATCTATCACCCCTCTGTTTGTCTGTCATATCTATCACCCCTCTATGTGTCTGTCATATCTATCACCCCTCTGTGTGTCTGTCACATCTATCACCCCTCTGTTTGTCTGTCATATCTATCACCCCTCTATGTGTCTGTCATATCTATCACCCCTCTGTTTGTCTGTCAGATCTATCACCCCTCTGTGTGTCTGTCATATCTATCACCCCTCTGTGTGTCTGTCATATCTATCACCCTCTGTGTGTCTGTCAGATCTATCTCCACTCTGTTTGTCTGTATATCTATCACCCCTCTGTGTGTTTGTCATATCTATCACCCCTCTGTGTGTCTGTCATATCTATCACCCCTCTGTGTGTCTGTCATATCTATCACCCCTCTGTTTGTCTGTCGTATCTATCACCCCTCTGTTTGTCTGTCATATCTATCACCCCTCTGTTTGTCTGTCATATCTATCACCCCTCTGTGTGTCTGTCATATCTATCACCCCTCTGTTTGTCTGTCATATCTATCACCCCTCTGTTTGTCTGTCGTATCTATCACCCCTCTGTTTGTCTGTCAGATCTATCTCCCCTCTGTTTAATTTGAATAAAATAATCTGCTTGATATACGACAACTTCTACGTTTTAAAAACTGAGATACTATTAATTATTCCCCTGTGGGATGCAATTTTTCGTTATTATGAAGCCCCACTGTGGCTCTTGCCAAGGGCCGCAGTATAGCCCAGCCATAAATATGGTCTAATGGCTTAACGCGGCTTCCGGGACCTCTCCACTGGTGATCCTCATCCACATGGTGGCACTTTGTGTCATCGGGTGTTTCTCTCTTGTGTGATGTCTTAGTGGGGTAAAATTTACTACTACAACTACTTAGGTATTTTAAAGTTTTTCTTAGATTAACTTCACATTTTAAACGGTCTAGGCCTCGGGGCTTTATAAAGCTAAGGGCTTCATTTGGTCTAAATTGGGCTACGAGTGTATTGCAGATGGAACTGTGGGATTACTATCAACAAATCATGGTGAAATAATGGCTTATTCTGTATTCTTTTGCTGAAAAGCTGTGAAATGACGCGCAAGAAACTGCTCTCCGGGGGTGTTAGGGCTGACATTATAAACACTGTAATCTTTATAATACACAGTCAACATTCGACTGCAAGCCCGGCATAAACAACCTGGCAAAGTCGTCGCCAAAGTAAACATGATTAAAATAGAGAGATTGTGGCGTATGAGGCAACTACTATATCGTCGTCGCTAGAAGGTTTCTTTTAACAGGTTTATGTTATTAGTAGGTTCACATCCCCACAACCATCCTCACACATGGAATAGTCACTGGTTTATAAAACAGGTTTGTAGCACCATATACCACACGCTTACAGGCACTGGACTGCATAGTTCACCAGAGTGGCGTGGCTGCTTCAGGTGCCTTAATTATAACTCCCTTTAAGACTGAACGGGGTATTTGGGATTTATCTTGCTGGTCTGCCATCCGGATGGAGACATGTAAATCTCAGGGTGGGAACTGTTGACAACAGTTCAGAAACAGCCCCCCCCCCCCCCCTTTCCCCTCACTTTCCGATGTAATTGATACTCCCAAGACGTGACCAGAGATTCTTTCAGAGCCAACAAACGCCGCCAGTCGTGCAGAAGGTCCTCTTAGTTGTTATCTTCCACGGTCAAAGGGTTCAAGTCCAGCAGATCGACTTCAATGCACCGTGTTTTACCCTATAAGCCTCAGTTTTTCTCCGCCGAGCAGCTAGCCGCCTGTCGAAAGCGTCGTACACAGCACCAGCTTGTAGCTCCAGCGACGATCCCCAGGGATCTCCGTAAAAACTGCACTCATGAACTGAAAGGTACAGTCGTGAAACGAACAGACGACTCTCAGAGCGCGAGGCAAATACCTGGACCACTTTGCCACGGAGACCACACTTATACGGTCACTAAACTTAACACAATATGGCTCTGAGCTGGGTTCATTCGGAGATATCAGACCAACACAGAATCTCAAATGAAATGGGAAACACATTGACTGAGGACGCCAGGACCTTCGAACCAGGTCATCTCAGTTCCATCTCAGTTCTAGCTTCACAGCAAATGGGTCATCTCATAGTTGCCCCGTTCCTGCACCAACGAAAGACACCCAGAATCTCCATCACTTTATTGGGTTACCCCATAGTTGCCCCGTTCCTGCACCAACGAAAGACACCCAGAATCTCCATCACTGTCACGGAACACCCCATAGTTGCCTCGTTCCTGAACCACTGAAGGACACTTAGAATCTCTATCACTGTCACGGTTCACCCCATAGTTGCCCCGTTCCTGCACCAACGAAAGACACCCAGAATCTCCATCACTGTCACGGAACACCCCATAGTTGCCTCGTTCCTGAACCACTGAAGGACACTTAGAATCTCTATCACTGACCATTGTGGAAATATCTATCACTGTCCCTTGTGGAAATATTGACACAGCCTGCAGTCTCAGCAAAATCAAAAGCATGCTCACAAATTCATTGCACAAGGCAGCTGTTAGATATGTAAACACAAACAGCCGGACACTAAAAACGCAGTTCGTCGTCGACGGAAGCAACAGTTACAATAAATCAGGTGTTGCACACGCAATTAATCGCAATAGGCACAACCTGTTCTCAGGCAACAGTTCATTTGCCATTTTCGAGGCCAGTCGTTCTGGACGAAAGTCTAATTACATATATTTATCGTGTCGAAAAACTGCAGAAATGAAATAGTGAAAGACATAGCTCTAGTTGGTTTAACAACACAACAATTTAATAATGAAGACGACGACGATTATGATAAAAACATTAACGCGGGTTAAAATAGTTTTTTCCCCCGCAAAATTTCTGCCTACGAGTCACATTGTTTTCAGAGAGTTAATCCGCAGTAAGTCACTCAGAAACAGGCGGCAAAGACCAGGCTGCCAGAGGCTGAAATGTCTTGCCCTGCCATAAACAGGAACGGACTTTATCCCTGAGCCCACACTCTCAGATCATGGGGTGTACACTCGCTCCAAGGTTACCACCATCAAACGTCAACCGTTCTGATTACCATACAATTTGTTTTCTGGGTGTCATGTCACATGTAGACACGGGGATTGTTTTATCCAGACATGGGGATTGTTCTATCTAGACATAGGGATTGTTTTATCTAGACATGGGGATTGTTCTATATAGAAATGGGGATTGTTCTATCTAGACATGGACATTGTTTTATCTAGACACGGGGATTGTTCTATCTAGACATGGGGACTGTTCCATCCAGACATGTTGATTGTTCTATCTAGACATGGGGATTGTTCTATCTAGACATGACGACTGTTCTATCTAGACATGGTGATTGTTCTATCTAGACGTGAGGATTGTTCTATCTAGGCATGGGGATTGTTTTATCTAGGCATTGGGATTGTTCTATCTAAACATGAGTTTTGTTATATTTAGACATGGGAATAGTCTTGACATGGCAATTTATTTAGACATGAGAAAATATCTAGACTTGGCAATATATCTAGACATGGGAACATCTAGAGATGAGAATTTATTTAGAATTGAGAATATATCTAGACATGAGAATATATCTAGACATGAGAATATATCTAGACATGAGAATATATCTAGACATGAGAATATATCTAGACATGAGAATATATCTAGACATGAGAATATATCTAGACATGAGAATATATCCAGACATGAGAATATATCTAGACATGGGAATATATCTAGACATGAGAATATATCTAGACATGGGAATATATCCAGACATTAGAATATATCTAGACATGGGAATATATCTAGACATGAGAATATATCTAGACATGGGAATATATCTAGACATGAGAATTGGTATACCTAGACATGAGCCCTATTACTGTAGGTATACATGGAATTATCTTTATCTTTGCCTAGTACTTCGTAAACTATACCATCCATGACCACATCCCCACCCAACCCCTCTTTTTTTGTTGTTGTCTAAGAGCATGTTTAACATGTCCAAGATATCGCCAGCTTCTGGGATAGGGTGATTTTTAAATCATGTAGCGTGTGGATTTATTTCTTCTTGTTGGTCGTTGGTATTCTAAGACATTTTGTATTAACTGTAGCATTTCAGTTCAAGAGGTTCTGTGACTTTCTCCAGTGATGAAGTATGAGTTCACGACACTGCACAAGTTGCCACAGGAGAGATACACACTACCAGAATGTTCACCTTTGCTTATTCGCAGGTGATGCGTCAAACGTTCTTTACGCTAAAGCAAGTCACCTCTGCTTGTTTCCTGTGTGAATGTGAGCCACTGTTGGGCTTCCACATTCACAGTTTGTGACACTTTCGATATCATCGTTATCGATTTGAACTTGAGGTTGGTAGCTGTACTTATGGCTAAAGTCAGTCAAGGACCCAGTTCCATGACTTCGGCTGTATTGGGTATACCGGGCTAAACCTAATGCTGACCACATCAATCACTGAGCGCCGATTGATCTACAAAATAAAGGCCTAGCCCTATATGCCCAATACGCCTGAGGGCGTGGTAAAGTCTCCGTTCAGACTTCACTTACTGAGAATAATGTTATAAAGGTACAAAAAGTTTTAAGCAGAAAAATGCTTCGCCCCTATGCTGTTACTATAAACTTTTACTTTATAGTTCCCTAAATACGGTCACTTTAGGCGTTGCGAACGAGCTTCGTAATGCCAGGATTCCGTCTTGCATTCGTTTCGACAGTGTTTTCGAGAAAGCGACCGTTCAGTGCAATTGCAAACTACTGGACGTAAATTTGCCTACAAAAACTACAAGAGCCAAAAACTGCTGACTTTGGTTCCGCAAAGTCATGTAAGGGATCCGCAACTAACTTTAAATAGGGTCACTAGTTTTTTTTAAAACAACTGTTTGCTCAACTGTGCGCATGCGTCTAGAGGTAACAGTGGGGAAAGACTCCCGTCCGTGCTTGGGTAATCCTGATGGCTTTGCGATAGCTGCTACGATCGTCTGTAAGCCAGCCATCACCTATTGTCATCTGCTCCGCTGAACACTGAGACCGGACGTAAGCACAGCTTTCCAATCGATGACTGTTTATATTTAGCTTTGGTATTTCTTTCCGTTTTTATTTTGAGAAACCCGACCGCTTCTAGCTTGGCTGATTTGTCCGCCCAGTGAAGCTATTTTTGTTTAACTTTCGTACGTGCTTTAAAAACTTGCCTGTCAGAGCTGACGAGGCTCACATCCCTGTTCCTCCTGTTGATTCCTCACTGCTGCTCCTCGAGGAAGTGAAATCTAAACATTAATTAAACTAAGCTAGAGGGTGCCATCCGTCGGTCCGTGCCATATGATTGGTATCTATCCCATATCTTATCGAGGGTTCCGTGGCTGAGTGTCTGCCTGGCTGTTACATTATCTGGGTTTGTTCCTCTCTCTGACGCGGCGTGTCGTCGCCCCGCCAGCCGTGCAAGGCATAGTTTTGCTGCTTCGGCACACATCTAAACCAGTCTGATACCGTGTCCAGTTTATATCACAGTAGCTTATCCCGCTTCTATGGCTAAGTCGATGCGATCGCTACGTAATACCGGGGTTTCGAGTTCGATCCCAGCTGCGGGCCATGCGCCTTGCGTTGGTTTCGACAGTAGTATCAGGGGGCCGACCGTTTAGAGGCAATGGCAAACTACTGGACGTAAATTCGCCCAAAGAAACCACACAACAACCAGGAGCTATTGGGGTTGGTTCTGCAACGTCCTGTAAAGGATACGCCACTAACCTTTATATCCCGCTTATGGCTCGAGCTTCTTTTCTCATCGTCATTATTCTCTTGCCCCTTCCACTCCCCCTTTCCACCCCAACGACATACAATGATTAATCTGTGGGAAAGGATTCAACATCTCTCTCTCTCTATCTTTCTCTCCTCTCTCTCTCTCTCTCTCTCTCTCTCTCTCTCTCTCTCTCTCTCTCTCTCTTTCTCTCTCTCCTTCTTCTATTTCATATTTTCGTTTTTTTAAACCGTCGAAAAAATGTCACATAGTACTGGTTCTATGTCGACATGTCATTTAGTACTTGTTTTATGCAGATATGTCATTTAGTACTGTCTCTACACTGATATGTCATTTAGTACTGTCTCTACACTGACATGTCATTTAGTACTTGTTTTATGCTGATATGTCATTTAGTACTTGTTTTATGCTGATATGTCATTTAGTACTGTCTCTACACTGATATGTCATTTAGTACTGTTTCTACACTGATATGTCATTTAGTACTGTCTCTACACTGACATGTCATTTAGTACTTGTTTTATGCTGATATGTCATTTAGTACTGTCTCTACACTGATATGTCATTTAGTACTGTCTCTACACTGATATGTCATTTAGTACTGTCTCTACACTGATATATCATTTAGTACTGTTTCTACACTGATATGTCATTTAGTACTGTTTCTACACTGATATGTCATTTAGTACTGTTTCTACACTGATATGTCATTTAGTACTGTTTCTACACTGATATGTCATTTAGTACTGTTTCTACACTGATATGTCATTTAGTACTGTTTCTACACTGATATGTCATTTAGTACTGTTTCTACACTGATATGTCATTTAGTACTGTTTCTACACTGATATATCATTTAGTACTGTTTCTACACTGATATATCATTTAGTACTGTTTCTACACTGATATGTCATTTAGTACTGTCTCTACACTGATATATCATTTAGTACTGTTTCTACACTGATATGTCATTTAGTACTGTTTCTACACTGATATATCATTTAGTACTGTCTCTACACTGATATATCATTTAGTACTGTTTCTACACTGATATATCATTTAGTACTGTCTCTACACTGATATATCATTTAGTACTGTTTCTACACTGATATATCATTTAGTACTGTCTCTACACTGATATGTCATTTAGTACTGTTTCTACACTGATATATCATTTAGTACTGTTTCTACACTGATATGTCATTTAGTACTGTTTCTACACTGATATATCATTTAGTACTGTCTCTACACTGATATATCATTTAGTACTGTTTCTACACTGATATGTCATTTAGTACTGTTTCTACACTGATATATCATTTAGTACTGGCTCTACACTGATATATCATTTAGTACTGTTTCTACACTGATATGTCATTTAGTACTGTTTCTACACTGATATGTCATTTAGTACTGTATCTACACTGATATGTCATTTAGTACTGTTTCTACACTGATATATCATTTAGTACTGGCTCTACACTGATATGTCATTTAGTACTGTTTCTACACTGATATGTCATTTAGTACTGGCTCTAAAGGGGTGCTGACACAAAGAAACATAGGGTGGAGGTGAGAGGGGCGGGGGGCGAGGCCACAGCCACCTCACATATTTTTAGGAAGGGTACTATTAGGAGCCAAAGCCTTGTTTAACAGCGTAATAATAATAAAATTTCAATAATGTGTTTTAAATGATATGATGGCAGACCGCTGCACTGATACTCACAAATGATATGAGCACCGAAAGATGAGACACGAGTGACGAACTACAAAACCTGCAGTTGTCCAGTAAAACACAAATAAGAAATAATAAAAGCAGCTAGAATTTCAACATACAGTAAATTATTTGCAATTAACACAGTGTGCACAGGGCAACTAAACACATTGTGCACAGAGCAACTTAACATAGTAGGGCAACTTTACACAGTATGCACAGAGCAACTTTACACAGTGTGCACAGAGCAACTTTACATAGTAGGGCAACTTTTCACAGTATGCACAGAGCAACTTAACACAATGTGCACAGAGTAACTTTACACAGTAGGGCAACGTTACACAATGTGCACAGAACAACTTAACACAGTGTGCACAGGGCAACTTTACATAGTAGGGCAACTTTACACAGTGTGTACAGAGCAACTTTTCACAGTGTGCACAGAGCAACTTAACACAGTATGCACAGGGCAACTTTACATAGTAGGGCAACTTTACACAGCATGCACAGGGAAACTTTACACAGTGCGCATAGGCAACTTTACACAGTGTACACAGGGCAACTTAACACAGCGTGCACTGAGCAACCTAATACAGTGTGCACAGGGCAACTTAATACAGTGTCCACAGGGTAATTTTACACAATGTGCACAAAGCAACTTAACACAGTGTGCAAACGGCAACTTAACACAGTGCACACAGTGCAACTTTACACAGTGTGCACAGGGCAACTTTACACAGTGTACACAGGGAAACCTAACATAGGGTGCACAGGACAACTTAATACAGTGTGCACAGGGTAACTTAATACAGTGTCCACAGGGTAACTTTACACAATGTGCACAGAGTACTAGTGCATTTTTCTTATTGCTCCTTAGCTGGCACTTTGTCATTGGATATGCCACGCAGCTAGTACACCAATCAGCGTTGTGAAAATGTGAATTCCCAAGCTTGTCTGGCTGTGCCTCTAACCATTTGCAGAATTCCACAGTGTAGTTAAAACGCCATTTCAGCCCCATGGAAGATGGCATCCGAAGATCTAATGAGCTGTCGTCCCTGGACACGGATTAAACACATCAAATATTTATCGCCTGGGGCCAAAAGAGCTCGTAAACTGGGCGAGTCAAACGTAAATACGAGACAGCACAGCTGGGGAAAGGTTCAAACTTTAGTGTTCACAATTAACATTAGGGCTCTTTGCACGCACGCCATTGTCGTGTTGGGTTAAGGGGTTTGCATATCTGTATACCAATGGGCACTCGGTAGATGATGATGTCAATATCATACTGGCCTTCTATACTTCACAGGGCGGCTGCTGATACCGACTATAGGCTGGGTCGACCTGTGACAGCAGGTCAATTATACATCCGTTTTCCTGTGGATTCGAACGCAAAACCTTCAGATCAACACGGCGTCAGAGAGCTAGGGACTTCTGCAGTAGCGACATTAATTTGATAAGTAACTTCATATATTCTTGTTTCTTATCTGTAAAATTGTACATTTGAGTCATATGCTGATGAACGCTCTTCAGCTGTAACGTTGATTTGTCGCTCGTGATTGTGAAGCTGACGATATCTACTTTTCGTCTGATAGAAAAGTTGGATGGTAACTGCCACAAAGAGCCACGGTAAAGAAACAGGAAGCACACAATCAGTGGATAAATAGTTGGATGGTAACTGCCACAAAGAGCCACGGTGAAGAAACAGGAAGCACACAATCAGTGGATAAATAGGTGGATGGTAACTGCCACAAAGAGCCACGGTGAAGAGACAGGAAGCACACAATCAGTGGATAAATAGTTGGATGGTAACTGCCACAAAGAGCCACAGTAAAGAAACAGGAAGCACACAATCAGAGGATAAATAGTTGGATGGTAACTGCCACAAAGAGCCACGGTGAAGAAACAGGAAGCACACAATCAGTGGATAAATAGTTGGATGGTAACTGCAACAAAGAGCCACGGTGAAGAAACAGGAAGCACACAATCAGTGGAGGGATAGTTTGATAGTAACTGCCACAAAAAGCCATGGTAAACGAACAGGAAAGACAATCATCAAGTGGATGTCCAAGCACAAGACTTGGCGACCGCAAGTGATACCAGGTTTTAAAAAAAATGCATATAAGATTGTTTTACCCCACCTTCCCCACTCGATACTTCACTGAGGTGAGCAGCAGCAGGTGCACGAGCAGCAGAAGAAGAAGAAGATGGAGAAGAAGAAGAAGAAGAAGAAGAAGAAGAAGAAGAAGAAGAAGAAGAAGAAGAAGAAGAAGAAGAAGAAGAAGAAGAAGAAGAAGAAGAAGAAGAAGAAGAAGAAGAAGAAGAAGAAGAAGAAGAAGAAGAAGAAGAAGAAGAAGAAGAAGAAGAAGAAGAAGAAGAAGAAGAAGAGGTGGAGAAGGAGGAGAAGAGCATCAACAACAGCAGGAACTAGAAGGAGAAAAGAAGAAAACTGTGATAATGGCTAAAGATCCTCAGATGTTAGACAACAGAAGGAAGGACTGCTACTACTAGAAGACACGACATGGTAGCACACTATAGGTTACCAGGTTTAACGTCTACTGTAACATTAGCTTTCACTAACATATTAAAGTTTGCTCCCCAAAAATCCATATCATTATTGGATTGACGGGAATTGGGATGAACATTTCACTGATGTAATCCTAAAATCGAATTTTCATGTCGCACACAGATTAAATAAAGGGGCTACAATCATTTTTAAGACGAGTTTCGGCTGATAGACAGGAAACACGCAGAGATGTTTAAGTTGAGTGTAATTACAATCAGGTTTTCGCTAAATGGCTGGCTAGCAACAAATGCTTAATTCCTCAGTTAAACCATACAAGGTACGAAAAAAAAAAAAAAAAAGAGCGATGAAGAGGACAAAGCTACAATATACCGGAACATGTAACGAACTCAGGCCCAGCTCCGATTGACGAAGTCAGGCCAGGACAATGTGATTGGACGTTTATTCATGCGTGTTAACCTATGAGTCGCGTACGTTTAAATGGCAGGGATGTCAGGTTGGTGCGATGTTGTATTGTCTTGACGGTCTCACCGGCGACCACGCGTGCTCTATATTACAGGATGTGAGCGGTTTTAACGATCCCATAACATGTACAACTGGCCCTAAACCCCAACTCTCTATACCCCACACAATGTGCCTAAGTCCCACGAGAGAGTACAATCTACACCCTTCTAATGTAGACCAGCCTGACCAATCATTAATGGCAGGTCAGCTAGTGTGTAACTAGGCCTGAGCTCGTTACTAGTTCCAATATATTTATACTGATTATTTAAGAAAAGTGGTGTCTGAATATTTCAATGTTAGTGTTATTTGAGGCCTGTTGGTCCGGGTATAAAATAAAAATGCGACACACTGTGTGCTGGATGTAGCCTTTCTTAACTGTTATGTTCAGCTCCTTCAAGTCGGACCCAGTTGCTTACTTACTTACTGAGTGAATCGACACGCGTCTATCTTTGCAGTGTAGAGGTTTGCCAGAGAGACCGCGAGACTTGTATATCATCATCATCACTATGTGCCCTGCAAACTGGCGTAGGCGCTCATGCGTCTCCACAGATCACGATCCCTGGTTGACTGGAACAGCTCTCTTGATGATATCCCTCCATGCCATCGTTTTAGTCCATCCAGCATCATCTCTTTTGGCTGGCTCTACCCCTTCTTCCATTGATCTTTCCGGTTGTCACGATGTTCTCCAATGTCTCTCTTCTCATTATGTGGCAAAGAACAGTGTTTGTCTCTTTCTTTTTGTTGTATATAAAGATCTACTTTTAATAGCCTCTTTCAAGCAATCGTTGTTAGTTACTCTGGCCGTCCAAGGTATTCGTAACATTCGTCTCAGAAACCACATCTCTGTTGCTTCCAAATTCTTCTTAATTTGTTCAGTGACATTTCAAGATTCGCTGCCATAAAGCAGAACAGGTTATTTGTAATTTTTTAGCACCCTCTTTCTAACATTAAATGAGAGCGTTTTATTGCATTCGATATTTTTCATTTTCTGAAATGCAGCTTTCGCTTGACCTATTCTGCTTTTAATCTCTGTCACACATTTTCCATCTGATATGATTGTTCCCAGATATTTAAACTTATTGACTTGGTTAAGTCTTTTTCCTTCAATTGAGATATCAGAACGTGGAATTATCTTCTTTGATATAAACATTACTTCCGTTTTCCTAATATTCAGTGAAAGTCCTTTCTTAGCACTCTCCATTCCCACAATATCCAGCAGTTGGTGTCAATCAGTTGCATCTTCAGCTATCAAAACTGTATGACTTTTATATGGGCAGTTTTTTTTTTTTCAGCGTTGTTTCACTGCAGCCCTATACATCTGTCAGAGGTTACAAGTTCAATTCCCGGTACTTGAACTATTTCGATTTTTATGTTGTCTAGTGTGTTCTTCTATCTTTCTACTTCTTTCTATGAGTGCCCATCAATACATTTTGTGTTACTTGATTAATTCAGAGACTGAGGGATGTTGTCTACCCAGCCAACTGTGGGTGGTCATGGAGTTCTGGTTCACTGGTAGCCTACATGCAAGCCGCAGTGGCGTAGCTGTTAGACGCTCGCCGGCGGATTGGAAGGTTGTGGGTTTAGTTCCTGACGGAGCAGGAATTTTGTCCAGAAATGATCTTGGCTTTGAGATCATCCCAGCATTGAATGGATGCCAGGTGTAGTTCTGGGAAGTAAATGCGGCCAGCATGATGCTGAATGCATCAGTCAAAAAGTGCTGATTAGTCTATAGAAAACAGGTCTAGCCTTATATGCCCAGTGGGCATAAAGACATGGAAATAGGTCCTTTGTGTTAATGAGTATGGACACTGCTGTAATGCACCTGTTTATGATTCCGTCTCTATGACAGAGACGGACTAGTCGGAAATCGAATTCCCCGACTTCTAGGGATTCAATCTGGACTATAGCCCAGGGTTACATAGCATGGAGAAGACACATTTCCCCATAACAACAGTCAGGACAATGAGGGGAACACAGGCATGCAGAAATTGTGAAAGTATCAGAAAGCTGACTCCGTCTAAAAGTACACACAATAAGGCAAAGAAATTAGAAGCGCAGAGACTTCTAAAAAACAACAAATGAATTTTGAAATGCCTTTTGTTCGCTGGGATCTGTCACAAACTTAGACCTTGCGATTACACAGAAGACAGTGTCAGCCTACAGACAAGCTACATCTTTCAAGGTGTCAGAAAAGAGCTGCCAGATTAGAGATTGTCAACAGAACTTCCAGGTCATTTGATATCCGCACGCATCATTAGCGCACAAAAGAATGCGCGGTCTGCCACAACACAACGAATGTCAACTTTCAATGTTAACAAAATAATGTAAATAAGGTCACTGTATTTTACTGTCTTAATTGCTAAAGGAAAGATTATTATTATCATTATTATCATCATCATCTTCGTCTTCATCTTTCATCTTCTTCTTCTTTCTTTCTTTTCTTCTTCTTTCTTTTTTTTTTTCTTCTTTCTCTTCTTCTTCTTCATCACAAGAACTCTCTTTCCCTAGATGTGAAAATAACGAACAGATGGGTGACATCCACAACACTGTAGTGTCGTCCAATGGGATTTGATGACTTTGGGACACTCATCAGTGACTGAATTTGCTACAACTACTGGTTGTAACTACAGCTGTTTCATTAGCAGTGGGTGCATTTAGTGATATTGCTAGGACATTCTTGGATATTGTGAAGGCCCTGGAGCCCAGTGTTCGACTGTTTGCTACAGATTGTTTCCTAGATAATTGAATTGAATTGACTTTCTACCCCACCAGGACATCACACAAGCGATAAACACCCGATGACACAAAGTGCCACCATGTGGATGAGGATCGCCGTGGAGAGGTCCCAGAAACCGCGTTCAGACAATTGGCCATATTGATGGCCTGCCTATATTGCGGCCCCTGGCAAAAGCCAGGGTGGGGCTTCAAAAAACAAAAAATTTCGTCCTGAAAAGGACAAAACTGCATTTTAAATTTCCTAGATAAGGATATGCACCGGACATAAAATGTCCAACCGCAAGCCACAGATGCCTCACAAAGCCAGAATAGCTAGCAGGCGGAGCAGAACTTCCTAGTAATGATAGGCAGGCCCGTCAGAAATGATCGTCATACTTCTTTGGAGGACATTATCTCATTCAAGATTAGTGAGTAGAATTTTTCACTTTTTTTTTTTTTTAATGATTATGTCTAAACTAAGGGAGATAAATTATTAATAAACTTTGGCACCCACAGCTTTAGAGCAATGACAACTAAGTTCCTTACCACCAGCTTTAAGAAATACCTCATGTAAGCTGAGTTGTGGGTCTAAAACTGACATCTACTTTTTATCTTTAATTTTCGGTATTTTAAAAAATAAATCTATTAATAATGTTACAAGTTTAAACAGGTTCAATAAGAAAACAAAGCCAACAAACAGACAAACAAACAAACAAAACATGCACCGGCTCAGCACATTTCGAGAAGATATTTTGACATTTAGTTGGTCACTGGTCATTAGAAACACAATGGTACCCGAGTTCAGATAAAACTGCTCCTTAACTGATCTGTTTTTGCTAGAAAGAGCGAAGATGAGAATTGCACTTCAAAAGATCTCCAGTTGAATTACGTAATACGGCTGCCAGATCAATCGATTACATATGTAACTATTATACCTGCACACACACCCACACACAAAACACACATGTACTCATGTCTATTTAATCACACGTTTATCACACAGAAGATAAGTTTCCTAGACTAACCGGCGATATGGGTCACGCAGTGTTTAGGCAAACGCTGATCTAAACGGGAAAATACCATTTAGTTCATCTGGTCTTATTTTACTAAATGGCTTCGCTAACGAAAATCACGGACATATCATTTGGTGTGATGTTCTTGTAACAAAGTGCAAGGATGCTTGTAATGAAGCTGGCTTACTTGTAATAAAGCTCGTTTACACTGGAACATATACAGCTTTCAACAAGTGACAACACCACGCCGCGCTCAGTTTCCAATATAGATTCTGCCAGTTTATTTCTCCTGTTCCATCACAATTACTCAACCACAGTCATCGCTGTTCACTTCCACAACTATGCCACAACAATTATTTACTCTACGTTGACGCCCGGCTCTCTAGCATAGTTGGCTAAATCGGATTGCGCGGTGACCGGGTGACGAACCCCTTGTGGTCCGGGTTCACTCCCGGGGGTAGGCAGAAAAGCCATATTTCTCCCAGATTTACGGTATTTACAATGGAATCAAGGCCGAAAGGTTGCGATATTCATAATACCGAGCCTAAGGGTTAACAACTCATGGCTTCTGGATACTTAAAAAAAAACTCTACATTGACTACACTTGATTCAGACTACATGGACAACATCATCTTCATCCAACTCTGGTACAACTGACCACGTGTCAACCTAGTGCTTTGGCTAGTTCCCATCTCTAACTCTGATAACCTCGTACCCTGGCACCTTGCACGGGTGTTCTGCTCGACTTGCCGTGAGCGTGAAGACCGTGCTACGCAGCGTTTTCACACCCTGCTTTCTTCTGATCAAACTGACACTGGCAGATTAGGTATCATTTTCATTCAAAAGAATAAGGTATTCAATCATAGTCGGCTCAGGTGGCTAAGTCGATGCGACCGCTTCGTAATGACGGGATGCCGGGTTCGATCCCAGCTGAGGGGTCATGCGCCTTGTGTTGGTTTCGACAGTGGTATCAAGAGAGCCCGACCGTCCAGTGGGCAATGACAAACTACTGGACGTAAATTTGCCTAGAAAAACCACACAACAGCCAGGGGCTGTTGGGGTTGGTTCTCCAACGTCCTGTGAAGGATACACAACTAACAAACAATAACATCTTTGCACATATGGCATCTGTGGTATTGTCTAGTCGCCTTATCTAATCTATCAGGTTAAAAGCGAAATGATGATGATAATGATGGCCAACTTTGAGATATTTACTCCATAGAAAAATGGGTTAAATCAATATTTCTATATCACTTTATACAGGGTATTTAGTCCGAAATGATGGTGGTGAAATTATTGTAATAGTTTCGCAGGTATCCCCACAAGCCTCTAAAACACCTTTTACGGAGTGGTTAGCCTCAAGGAATCTCTCAGCAGAAAATAATGCACGCACACACGCACCGACGTACGCACACACACACTTTTTTCAGTATAAAAAAAAAAAAAACCATGAGTTGTAAACCCTTTGGTTCAGTATTATGGAGATCTCAACCCTTCAGCCTTGATTCCATGATAGGTAGCGTGAATCTGGGAGAAATGTGGATTTATTGCCACAAGGAGTTCGTCACCCGGCCACCGCAAAGTCAGCATTAACCAACTAAGATAGCCAGCCTAGCATATATATATATATATATATATATATATATATATATATATATATATATATATATATATATATATATAAACACATATTACGATATAAACATACCAAACATTAAACATATACACCTTAACACGCAGCATAAAAAAAAGGCATTTTCTAAACTGAAGTATGTAATAAATGCTTAACGCTCGCCTGCGGATCGGAAGGTCGTGGGTTCGCTCCTTGGGGGAGGCGGAATTTCTCTAAAAATGACCATGGCTCCTGGGTCGATCCAGTCTTGATTGTGTACTGGTTGCAGTCCAGGGAATTAAAAGCTGCCGGCATGATGCTGACCACATCACCCATCTTGCGCCGTTGGTCTATAAATTATAGGTCTAGCCCTATATACCCAAAACGCCTGAAAGGCGTGGAAAAGGGTCCTTTACTTTTACTTTACTTGTAATACATGGCTGTCAATCCTAGACAATTTACAAACAAGCCAAACAAGGCAGCGTATGTGTGGTTTTACAAAATAATCCTTAGAATTCCCTGAACAGCCAGAAGAGCAAACCGTATGTTTGAAAAAAGCGTGGGCTGGAAGACAAAAACATGAGGAAAAACACGGTCATCATTTTTGGTCATGTTAGAAGAAGAAAGAAATGGAACATGTGACCGCTGAAAAGATCAGTGGAAACAGAGACAAGAGGAAGACAACGCGAGACGATTCTTGACAGCCTTATCTGACGGTACGGAGGTGGGTGTTAGCACACTAACCGATACATGCTTGTGAAGGTCGCAGATTATGATGAGGCATGTGCACCTAGGCCAGTTGGCAAGGCCCTTGATATATATATATTACATATGTGTATCTTGTGTTCTGCAACACTGCCTTCATCAAACCACATCTATTCACTAGGAAACGAAACCAAATGAAAAAAAAAAGACACTACAATTGAATTGTCTGTAAACTATCTATGTGTGCAGTCCCAACTATCACTCGCGGTAAGCAAATTATACAGAGCCGTTTAAATGTTATAGATTTTGTCAGTTGAGTTGTGAGGCTGATACAAGTTGTTGGCGTCGGAGATGGGGTTTGGCAACCTACACACTGTGATACGATGAATAGGCCATGGGTTATATCTCCTCGCAGGAAATCTATCTTGTTACCTCAGATTAATTTGCCCTCTATTCCGTAATGATGTTTAGGCCCTCAACCAAATCCCGTTAAGTTGTCCAGTTATTTGCTATTGCCTGCAGCTGGTGTCATGTCCTCTCCCCATTTCTCGCATCAGTCTCTACTACCTGGTTGCTCGTGTCCATTATTTTTTATTCGACTCCGTGGGTTCCAGCCTAAAGACATTTTAATTATACTGTTATTAGGTTTTTTTGTCTATTCCCAATTATAGGTTGCATTAACTTCACAGCACTTCGGACACGCCCACAGGTGCTCTTATCCCCTTTGAACATATATATACACACACACATATCAGCGTCCCGCCGGTAAATAATGCCAGTCCTATGCTCGTTAACAAAACTTCTTTTATGTCCGGTGTGCCTCTCATGCTTGGCTGTGTCGCCCTTTACACCCAATTCTGGTAATCCTCGCAGTGATATGGGCCCGCTGCTCCTCAAAACCCCACTAAAGGCAATAACACTCTCGGAGCCATCCACAGGCTGGTCGTCTGCAACAAGGTTAGGACCGGCCAGTCAGCCAGAGTCTAAAGCTGACATTTGTGTCTACTGAAACGTTTGTAGCCTCCACCGGCAGGATTCCGGCAATCGTCTCATTCGATCCGTTCTGTAGAGGTGATGAACTAAACCGATATGCAGAATCATAAATGTGGACATTAAAAAATTTAGTACACCAAAACAAACTCTGGCAGAAAGTTGCGGTTGTTGATCCACTTGGGGAGTTTTAGACACTTGTTGTGCGTGGACATCCGTTACACAGATGTGACATATATGTATGTAGACTGCTGGTGTCTTGCATCTTAGGCAAACGCATTAGGACTTCGAAGGAACGAACGAACGAACTTTCATTGAGTGGACTCTTACGACATGCTCGTTGAGGGGGCGGCGAGTCTATTCTTGTTTTTCTCACAATGGGACTCCGGTATCCACACGGGGAATTTGTGTCTATGATATGGGTATTTGCAGTTAGTAGTGTGGTCAGTTTTATTGTGCTTCAGTTTAAAAAAAAATATAATTTATGATAATGCGTTGCATATTTTTTTTTAACTGTCTTAAGACATATTAACATCTTATATAATACCTTCTGTTCTTGTGATGTCCTATTTAATACTTCCTTGTAGCTTTCTACACTGCTTCCATCATGTTTTCAATTGTCATAAGCGTATTGGTGTATATCTTATATTCATTGGGTGGGGTGGGGGTGGAGGAGGAGTGTCTTTTGGAGTTTTCTTGCTGTATAGTAAATAATGTTCAACATCATGTATCTGACACAGAGAACTTGTTTCTTCTTCTTCTTCTTCTTTTTCTTCACTTCATCTTTTACCGCTGTAGGTGTCGAGGGAGATATAAGGTTCTGTCTCTAGCTCTTCTGGCCGCCTCGACGATAGGCACATTGTGCTGTTGTAGAGTTTCTCTGATGTTATCCTTCCATCTTGTTCTTGGTCTACCTCGTGCTCTACGTCCTTCTTCTCTTTCAATGTATGCTTTGTATGGTATGGTGTCACAAGGCATTCTCTCTACGTGGGCAAACTATTTCACTTGCTGTCTTTGTATGTAATTTAGAATTGGTTATGTGCCGACTTTTTTTCTTATGATCTCATTCCTGATCTTATCTCTTATGGTCACTACTACAGTCCTTCTTAGACATCTCATTTCCATGGTTACTAATTTTCTTTTATGGTTTGTTGTGAGTGACCATGTCTGGCACTGTTAGCACAGAGTTGGAATAAATATGCTTTGAATAAGATGCCTCTTTGTGCTGATTGGGATTGTCTTATGCTGTAAGAGTGGGGCTAGCTGTCCCAATACTTGGTTTGCTTTACTGCATCTAATGTTAATTTATTTATCCAATTTCCCATCTTCGGTAAATGTAGTTCCCAGATATTCAAACTCAGATGCCTGTTTAATGCCTTTGTATTCTATTGCTATGTTTAGATCTGTCTTCTTTTTTCCTATTGCCATTACTTCTGTCTTTTAAGTGTTGATTCTCATATTATTTGTTTTACATTCTTCATTCACGGATGTTAGATGTTGCAATTTCATGGCTGTATCTGCTATCAAGGCCTGGTCATCTGCAAAGAGTAATTCGTTGATATTACTAACATTTTGATTCATGGGCTTGGCATTTTTGCATAAACTGTCGATGTAGGTGATAAACAGCAGTGGTGATAAGACATATCACTGTCTTACTCCAGATGTTACTGTGAATGGATGAGATGTTCCCTGATTTATTCTAACTACACTTCTACAATCCCTGCATAAACTTTTGCACACTTCGATGAGGTGTTCGCTTACTCCATATCTTGCCATTACTTTCCATAATAACTGTCTTGTTTCTTCTGCTGTAGTGAAATAAGCTACCCCAAGTTGCAGTCGTCGGATTTCATTATCGCAAGGGAATTTTAGTTTAATTGTGATTTTTCTTATGACAGTGATTTGTTTTGGGCTAAAGGCAAGGAGGCATTATTAGCTTACATTGCTGGATTTGTCCTTAGTAAGATCAGTAGAAAATTTAAATGGTATTTCATGTAAGGATTCGCTACAGATGGACAAAACATTACAAGTTGATGGTGATCTGGAAGAAGCTACTTATACGAGTTGTTACATGCAGTATTCAGGAATAAGTGTGATGGTTTTTTTTTTAAACAATCACCAAAAATTTCACGATGACAATGAACTGATTTCTTCTAACAAGATGAAAGTGGGGAAAAAATAAATTTGTTTTTGGCTGTTTGCCATAAGGAAAAATATTTAGTAGTGCTATAGTAAAAAAAAAAAGTAAAGATCCCTTTTCACGCCTTTCGGCGCATCGGGTATATGGGCAGAGCGTCCCATATTTTTACAGACCATCAGCACTCTGTGGGTAATGTGGTCAGCATTACGCCGGCTGTCTTTACTTTCCCAGGATAGCCCATCCTGGTACCCATTTTAGGCTGGGTCGACCTGCGTCGTCCTATACCACGACAAAAATCCACGCAGCCTGCAGTGGGTTTCGATCGCGGTATGCTGGCTCACGAGTCGGACTCGCAACACCTTAGCCACGGACGCCGCTAGTGCTATAGTACTGTAACGAAAATTTCTCTAGACAAAAAATTATTTCACGTATTACTTGTTATTTTGACTGTGCATTTACTCATCTTTTAGAGCAAGTCAATTGATGTTTACTAATTATTAACTGACAGTATAATTATATGGGAGTCGCCGTGGTGTAGCGGCTAGACGCTTGCGTGCAGATCGGAAGGTCGTTTGTTCGCTTCCTTGTGGAGCCGGACTTTTAAAAAAATGACCTCCACTCCCTGGTCGACCTAGCCTTGAATCGGTACCGGGTGCAGTCCCGGAAAGTAAAGCCGACCGGCGTGATGCTGACCACATCATCCATCTTGTGCCGATTGGTCTACAAAATATAGGTCTAGCCCTATATGCCCAATAGCCTAAAGGAGTAGAAAAAGAACCTTTACTTTTCCTTTTTTAAATAATTCTATGTTGTAGTAGTCTACTAACAGTAATCCTCAATTTTTTTTTTCTCCATTTTATATGAGATATGTGTATGTTGCACAGTAGTTGCAGTTGAATTATCTATTCTATTGTGCTAAATTTGTTTAGCTACATATGCCCCCCCCCCCCCCCCCCCACCCCCCCCCCCCCCCCCACTCCCAGTCCCCTGAAGCAAAACCCCCTCAGAATCAAAGAGTTGGCACCAATATTTCTTTACTTTTGCTGAAATAATATCAATTTATTGATACACGTTATTGACGTGTGTGTTCCTGTTGACTTTAGCAAATGCATTTACGTTTGGATGCAAGAATAGGTCGTATTTCAAGGGCTTAACTATGTAGGTTTTTATCAGAGTGGGAATTAGGAGAGAGTTGTGTGAAATATTCCAACTACATTATCAGATATACGATTCTTATAAAGACCATGCTGGATGGCTGAAAAACATTAGGGGTCAGCGAACAAAAGTCTGAGAGGTTGCAAAACCAGGGAAGAGACGCTGGTGATGAGAGATCCATTGTGGCCAACCTTTAATGCGAAGATGACACCCCACTGATTGATTCTTATTTCCGAACTGATCCGCATTCTTGATAGCAACAAGAGTTTTTCATTTCAAACCAAAACAGAAATGATAACAAGCCATTCAGAGGACCGCTAATGTTCGCTGTGCATGCCGGGACAGAGGAAGCGCAGTGCCCGTTTCAACGATTTCATTGGATGATTGTGTGCCCCTTTAGGAATGTTTGGACTCGATCCTGCGGCATTACTGTCACAACAATGGAGGCTTCCCGGCAACACCAGCAAGTCCTTTGACAGGGATGCAAAGAGTTAACCAGAGTAAACTAGTGCTTTCACTCCCGTTAGTGCTGGTGTTTGTCAGAGCCAAGCAGTCAGATAGGGCTCTTTGTGGAAACAATCATTAACATAATGGCATTATCATGTAGTGGCCACCAAAAGCTGCCAGAATTCTTTCATTCTTTGTTGTGTCCTCCACCAACGGGATGCTCTTTGATTATTTAGCTGATTGATTGTATTTTCTTTTTTTTTTTTTTCTTTAGCGGAACCGCTACAGTATTAATAATTTGAAAATAATTGGGAACTGTGTCAATCTGGACGTTCTTGATGTTACAAAACGGAGGAGACGAAGTAGCCTATCGCTTAGTGTTTTCATTATAAGAGAGTTGTTTTCCTTATTCAGTTCTCATCACTGGTAGAATTATTAATGCTAGCAGTAATGATCATCACCAAAGATGCAAACAGCGGGGAGTGGAGAGTTAGAAGCAACAACCACATTCATAATCTGTTCATATCACAACGGATCACTGGCATCATGAGATCTAATAGACTGAAATGGCTGGGGCATATTAAGAGAATGTCAGATGACAGAGAGGTAAAATCTGTATACACAAGGGTGCTTACTGGTGGTAGACCATGAGGCAGACCAAGAAGACAATTGATAGATAATATCTAGACAGACCTGCAAACAGTTGGTGTCACCAATTGGAAAGAGAAAGCCAACCAGAGATATGAATGGTTCTGTTTTCTTGCGGAAAAAAGACTGACATTTAATATTTGACAACTGATAAAAATAATTGTAATAATAACAATAATAATACGCTCAATCCTGACATCCTACTGTCACACCATGGACAGAGAGACAACAGCGCAAGAAGTGACACGAGCTGTTGTCACACTATGGACAGACAAACAACAGCCCAAGATGGTGCTAATGACAAAAGGCTGTCAAATCTCTCTCTCTCTCTCTCTCTCCCCCTCTCTCTCTCTCTCTCTCTCTCTCTCTCTCTCTCTCTCCTTCTCTCCTCTTTCTCCTTCTTTCTCTGTTTTCCTCGTTCTCTTTCTCAATGAATCATTTCCAGTTGTGATAACACAGTAAAGCATTGACAGAGCAGATATCGTCAACGCTGTACGGGCTGGGCTAGTGGATAATCAGGAATCCCTGACACTGGCACGATTGCGTGACATGGGAGTTAAGCATGGTGATGCACGTCTTTGCCGTCTTCGGGGCTGAGAAAGGAGACGATATAACCAGCGTCTCATGGGAACAATTAGTAGAAGTACTTTGGAGTGGCTGCTGCTTCGGAGAACTGAGCACGCATGGGTATGCCCAATGTGCAGTGACATCAAGTGTGATAACAAAACATAAAAATACATCTTGTAGGGAGTCGGCAGTCCTAAAACCCAAGTTCAAGGTGTTTCCTTCGTGCCAAAGAACTGCATGGCTGTTGGGTGAACAGTCGTTAACTAAGGCAGGCAGGTCGTTGTAGGGGCGACGCCTGCTGTTGGATTTTTTTCCTGCCAGACGGTGGCCGTTGCATTTTTGCTCCATTTGTAGACTGGAAGGATATAGTTTCGTCGCCCAGTTTCTGAGTTGAGTGCATGGCGTGACACTGTGAGCTACGTGTATTTTTCGTTGGCACAGGAGCGGAGCAACTATGGGGTGACCCGTTTGCTATGAAGCTGAAACTAGGATTACCAGATTACCTGATAACATAGTAATGTATGTCCTCTCATTCAAAACATACGTTTATATATACCTCCACACACGGAAGAAAAAGACAGCAGCTGTAGATGTGAAAAAATAGAGCACTTGTAGTTTTCCGCTGATGATAAAACCGTCACATCGGTGGCTAGAACAACTATTGCTGACAATAAATAAAAATGCTATGCCTGTTGCAGTCCGGTGCTGTATTGTGGGTATGCATGGGTGCTTGTGGGTTAAGCCTCATAAAGTATTGTGGATTTTCAATGGATGCCTGTGGGTTTTAGCCTGGTGCCGTGATTTGAATAGATTTCTGCCCCAGGTCTGTTCCAAAAACGCCTTCAATGGTTCATAGTATCACTCTCTTGAGTGTATCTGGCACGGTTTGTGCATTAGGAGAAATTGATTTGACGTCTGCATCTGATTACTCTATCAGAGTTTGGGTACAGATTCATGGAGTGAGAAAGGGTGGGTGGTTACAGCGGTATGAAACGGGGTGGAGGTATACATTCAGGGAGTAGGGAAAAGTAAAGGGAACAGCTTCAAGGAGTGGGGAGGGGGCGTACAGAGCTATAGTGCTCGTTTTACTAACTGTTACCCTGGGATCGTTAGATAATTTATGTCTATTTTTACACCCTAGTATGCTATCGGTTGGTAATTCCAGGTCTCTAAGTTTGTATGCCTTGTCTGACAGCAAGGTGAAGTTCAGCCAGCATGGGCCCAGTTGTGGGGTTGGTGTGCAACCTTGTCCAGCTGCAGGAGGACCTCGACACCCCTCGATGTTATGACGTTCACGTCCTGTCTACCCCTAGTGTTAGCGAACCACATCTTTCCATGCGCTAGCTGCTTCAGGGCTCAGTCCGAGCGAGGAGGTAAAGTCAAGCACCCTTTTACACCTACGAAGGCATATTGGGCACGTACGACTAGACGTATATTTTGTAGACCAATCTGCATTCTATGGGGGATGTGATCAGCATCCTGCCAGTCGCCTTTACTTCCCAAGACTCAACCTGGTAGCCACTTAAAGTTAGGTCGCCTAAGAGGCAAAGTCCCATTTATAAAACAAAAAGTCCATCTCCGTTCGGATTCGAACTAATGACCTCAATGAGTCTCAATCCTCGAAATTGCCAGTAATTATTTTTCGAGCAAACAGCGTTAACGACGACACAAGCTCTCAAACATGGTTACACCATGATTTCCAGAATATTCTCAGATGTGTCTGGGGAGGCAAGGCGACGAGGCAAGGAACCGATCACCTCAGCTCATAAATCAGAGGCCGGAGTGTGTCGAGCCCTAATACTTCTCAGCCGCTCTGCTGAATCGACTCTGGAACTAATGGTTATACCTTCTTCTACGGTCGCCACAATAATATACACTCAGTGATATTTGTTCAGCCTTCCTTTTATCATCATCATCATTATCACCATCATCATCATTATCATCATCGTCATTCATCATTATCATTCATCACTCATTATTGTCATCATCATAATCATTATCATCATCATCAGTCATCATCATCATTCATCATTGTCATCATCATCATCGCCATTCATCACTCATCATCATCATCATCGTCATTTATCAGTCGTTATCATCATCATCACCAACATCATCATCACTGATTAGTCGTCATCCTTATCGTTATCAACATCAACATCATCATCGTCGTCATTTATCAGTCGTCCTCATCATCATCAGCATCATCATCACTGATTAGTCGTCATCATTATCGTTATCAACATCAACACCATCATCGTCGTCATTTATCAGTCGTCCTCATCATCACCATCATCGTCGCATTCATCAGCGTCAACACCATCATGTGCCAAACATAACACGTAAGCATTAGTAGCTATCTCATAAAGATCACACAAATATAATCCCGCCCACGAAACCAAGCCAACTGGACATTTAGGGCCCGGTCTTCTTTTTGCTCATTTCCTGGTACATTTATCAGTTGCCACAAAATTTACCAGTTGCCACAAAATTTACCAGCTGCCTCAAAATTTACCAGCTGCCACAAAATTTACCAGTTGCTACTAAATTTACCAGTTGCCACTATATTTACCAGTTGCCACTAAATTTACCATTTGCCATTAAATTTACCAGTTGCCACTAAATTTACCAGTTGCCACTAAATGAACAATTTGCCACTATATTTTCCAGTTGCCACTAAATTTACCAGTTGCCATTAAATGAACAATTTGCCACTATATTTACTAGTTGCCACTATATTTACCAGTTGCCACTAAATTTACAATTTGCCATTAAATTTACCAGTTGCCACTAAATTTACCAGTTGCCACTATATTTACCAGTTGCCACTAAATTTACCAGTTGCCACTAAATGAACAATTTGCCACTATATTTACCAGTTGCCACTATATTTACCAGTTGCCAGTAAATTTACCAATTGCCACTAAATTTACTAGTTGCCACTAAATGAACCGTTTGCCACTAATTTACCAGTTGCCAGTATATTTACCAGTTGCCACTATATTTACCAGTTGCCACTATATTTAACAGTTGCCACTATATTTAACAGTTGCCAGTAAATTTACCAGTTGCCACTAAATTTACCAGTTGAAACTATAAATGACCTTTGCTTCTAGGTCGACCCAGCCTTGAGTCTGGGTGCAGTTTTGGGAGGTAAAGGCTCATCACAAACAAAGTGCCGACCGGACTATAAAATACAGGTCTAGCCCTATTTGCCCAATACACTTGAAGACGTGGAAAATGATCCTTTACTGTTTTACTTTCAGCAATTTTATCTCAGAAAGAGGAAGATGCCGAGGCGTAGCGGATAGACGCTCGCGAGTGGAACGAAAAGGCCGTGGTTCGCTCCCTGGAGAAGCCTGCCGTTTTTAAAAAACGACCCTAACTCTAGGTCGACCCAGCCTTAAATGGGTACTGGGTGCAGTCCCGGGAAGTAAAGGCAGCCGGCATGATACTAACCACCTCCCCAATCTTGTGCCGAATGGTCTATTAAAAACATAGGTCTATGTGCCCTATACGCCTAAAGGCGTGAAAAAAGGATCTTAACTCTTTTTTTTAAAAATCGAATAGAAGAGAGAATAAACACACGTTCTAGAATTAAACAAATGTCATAAACGCAATAATACCTTAGAAACTGAGTTGAGTTGCGCTGAGTTATGAGATGGGTTATCTTCACAGCACTCCGGACACGTCAGCGAGTGTTCAGATTTCCCCTTGAACATGCACATCGACGTCCCGTGGTTAAACTTGAGAGATGAGCAGCAGAAGGGAAAACCGTCATTTGAACATCCGGCGCATTTGATGGGATCCAATTCTTGTCCAAAATATGGCGAGAAACCGAAGAGATTATTTGGGAAGCTGGTTAGCATGCGACACCACGTTTACAACACTGGCGCTACATGATAAGTGGTGGGATGCCAGCAAGAGGGCCCTCAAGAAGAAGATGGATTGATGACATAAGAGACATTGTGTATTCAAACGGACGGACAACAGCCTGGGCCACCTATGGAGCACGGGGCCACCAACATGTCCTGCCTACGTCGCTTTTCGACAGAACAAGTAGATAGTAATGATGATGGAAGAGTTTCAAGCTTTCGTAAACAATTACTCTCACATTCCCTCCCTTTCTCCTGCTTTCTCTCTTTTTCAATCTCTCTCTCTCTTCGTCTCTATTTCCCTCTTTCCCCTCTGTTTCTCTCTCTCTCTCTCCCTTTATCTTTCTCTCGCGCTCTCCAACTCAATCGCCCCTTCCAGCTACCTTAATATCTCCTCTCTCTGTCTTTATGTCTCTCTCCATTTCTCTCTGTTCATATTTCCGCGCCATTTTCTTAATCTGTGTATCCAGTTCTTAGCCTTTTATAAATAAATGTCGCAGGCTCGCTGTTTCCAGTGCCCCCTTCCTCATCATGTTATAACTTTTCAGACATTCATTCATACTTGACAGGTATAGCTATGCTCGACCCCTATCACTATCACACCGTGGATCAGCAAAATTCTACAATGGTACAAAGAGGAAACCGACTGAACGTAATGACTGTAACCACATCGATCGAGAGCACACTACTCATAAAACAAAGAATAAGAGGGGACAATAATTACATAAGCTATGGTACGTTCCAGAAGTCTTGTGTACATTTAAAAATCTGCAACCCAGTAACCGTTCGGTGTCAGTTGTTGAAATGTAGCATGCAATCTGTTAATAATCATGTCTTTGTAAGAAATGGTTTTTAATGCAGTCTAGTTTTCATTTTGCAGAAAATGAAGGAAGAAGACGGAAGAAGAGGGGGACAAGAAGAAAAAGAAGAAAAAGGAGGAGGAGGAGAAGAAGAAGAATTAGAAAAAAGAAGAAGGAGGAGGAGGAGAAGAAGAAGAATTTGAAAAAAGAAGAAGAAGAAGAAGAAGAAGAAGAAGAAGAAGAAGAAGAAGAAGAAGAAGAAGAAGAAGAAGAAGAAGAAGAAGAAGAAGAAGAAGAAGAAGAAGAAGAAGAAGAAGAAGAAGAAGAAGAAGAAGAAGAAGAAGAAGAAGAAGAAGAAGAAGAAGAAGAAGAAGAAGAAGAAGAAGAAGAAGAAGAAGAAGAAAGAAGAAAGAAGAAGAAGAAGAAGAAGAAGAAGAAGAAGAAGAAGAAGAAGAAGAAGAAGAAGAAGAAGAAGAAGAAGAAGAAGAAGAAGAAGAAGAAGAAGAAAGAAAGAAGAAGAAGAAGAAGAAGAAGAAGAAGAAGAAGAAGAGAAGAAGAAGAAGAAGAAGAAGAAGAAGGAAGAAGAAGAAGAAGAAGAAGAAGAAGAAGAAGAAGAAGAAGAAGAAGAAGAAGAAGAAGAAGAAGAGAAGAAGAAGAAGAAGAAGAAGAAGAAGAAGAAGAAGAAGAAGAAAGAAGAAGAAGAAGAAGAAGAAGAAGAAGAAGAAGAAGAAGAAGAAGAAGAAGAAGAAGAAGAAGAAGAAGAAGAAGAAGAAGAAGAAGAAGAAGAAGAAGAAAGAAGAAGAAAAGAAGAAGAAGAAGAAGAAGAAGAAGAAGAAGAAGAAGAAGAAGAAGAAGAAGAAGAGAAGAAGAAGAAGAAGAAGAAGAAGAAGAAGAAGAAGAAGAAGAAGAAGAAGAAGAAGAAGAAGAAGAAGAAGAAGAAGAAGAAGAAGAAGAAGAAGAAGAAGAAGAAGAAGAAGAAGAAGAAGAAGAAGAAGAAGAAGAAGAAGAAGAAGAAGAAGAAGAAGAAGAAGAAGAAGAAGAAGAAGAAGAAGAAGAAGAAGAAGAAGAAGAAGAAGAAGAAGAAGAAGAAGAAGAAGAAGAAGAAGAAGAAGAAGAAGAAGAGAAGAAGAAGAAGAAGAAGAAGAAGAAGAAGAAGAAGAAGAAGAAGAAGAAGAAGAAGAAGAAGAAGAAGAAGAAGAAGAAGAAGAAGAAGAAGAAGAAGAAGAAGAAGAAGAAGAAGAAGAAGAAGAAGAAGAAGAAGAAGAAGAAGAAGAAGAAGAAGAAGAAGAAGAAGAAGAAGAAGAAGAAGAAGAAGAAGAAGAAGAGAAGAAGAAGAAGAAGAAGAAGAAGAAGAAGAGAAGAAGAAGAAGAGAAGAAGAAGAAGAAGAAGAAGAAGAAGAAGAAGAAGAAGAAGAAGAAGAAGAAGAAGAAGAAGAAGAAGAAGAAGAAGAAGAAGAAAAAGAAGAAGAAGAAGAAGAAAGAAGAAAAAAAAAAAGACGAAGAAGAAGAGGAGAAGTAGGAGATTGGAGAGAAGGAAATGTGCTCCGAAATCAAGTGAACTTGATACACACCTACCAGATTATATATATCACGGAAAAATAAACATTGAAGGCGCCCAGATTCAAGTGGAATGTTTATAGACCAGACAGTCGATTTCATTGCACCGGCTTATAAACCATATGACCTGGTGTCTCACCACAGAGCTACTGGTGGCCCCCTGACAGCATCAGACAAAGCATTACATTCTCTATCTCCAGGGAATACCGTAACGAATCCAACCAGAATCTATACTCAGGAACCGAAGCGTCGAAAACTGAACTCACCACCTACGGAGCCCAAGGCAAACGACCTAACTACTCCAGACTAGCTTTGTTGTGGGGTTCCATTCTTTATTGTGTAAAAAAAAGAAACCGCGATTGCAAGTCTTCATTTAGTTCCTTCCATTCTCATTCAAGTTAAAAATAGTGGCAGGGAAAATCTCATGTTGGTAGGTTTAATTTGTTCTTGTAAATCTTCTTCTTCTTCGCGTTCACCAGCTGGCGGACAGTTCTGATTGCTTATCCAATTCTCGAAAGCAGTCCTTTCCAGAAGCTCAGTGTTGCATGTGCATCCGTTTAACAGATCTGTCTCATTTGTATGCAGACTGGTGGTTCCTTGCCTCTCGGGCAGATGTACTCCACTTCGAAGGAAGCTCCCAATTAGTCGACTCTTACGACATGCTTTTGTGTAGGCAGTGGGTCTACTCTTGTTTACCCTATAATAGGGCCCCGGAACCCACACAGTGATGTCTTGTAAATGAACAGCCGATAAAATTTCATTTTAGAAGGTAAGAATTTTGTCTTGTAAATGAAAATCTCACATTGGCAGATTAAAATTCCTTTAAAAAAAAGTAAAGGACGCTTTTCCACTCCTCAAGGGGTATAGGGCATATAGGGCATATAGGGCTAGACCTTTATTTTTATAGACCAATCGGCTGCATCTACTTCTCAGGACTGCACTCGGTACCCACTCAAGGCTGGGTCGACCTGGGAGCCAAGGTCATTTTTGAAAAAAGTTTGCTTCCTCCAGGGAGCGAACCCGCGACCTTCCGATCCGCGGTAAGCGTCTAGCCGCTCTGCTACGGGAACTCCCATTTAAATTCTTAGTCTTGTAAAAACAGTAACAGGGAATGTCCCAAGATAGACAGCAAATTAAGTATCAGCTCTAGGGAAACATGGGATCTGCTCACTGGGATCTCATTATCCTCTGTTCACTGTGATCTCGTTATCCTCTGCTCACTGTGATCTCATTATCTCCTGCTCACTGTGATCTCATTATCTCCTGCTCACTGTGATCTCATTATCTCCTGCTCACTGTGATCTCATTATCTCCTGCTCACTGTGATCTCATTATCCTCTCTTCACTGTGATCTCATTATCTCCTGCTCACTGTGATCTCATTATCTCCTGCTCACTGTGATCTCATTATCTCCTGCTCACTGTGATCTCATTATCCTCTGCTCACTGTGATCTCATTATCTCCTGCTCACTGTGATCTCATTATCTCCTGCTCACTGTGATCTCATTATCTCCTGCTCACTGTGATCTCATTATCTCCTGCTCACTGTGATCTCATTATCTCCTGCTCACTGTGATCTCATTATCTCCTGCTCACTGTGATCTCATTATCCTCTGTTCACTGTGATCTCATTATCTCCTGCTCACTGTGATCTCGTTATCTCCTGCTCACAGGGCTCTAATCATCTACTGCTTGCCGGGATCTTATCACCCACAGTTCCCTTGAATGTTTTCAATCCCTGTTCCTTAGGATGTCAACATCCACTGTTCCCTAGGATGTCAATCTCAAACTGTGCTCTAGGATGTCAACATCAAACAGTTCTCTAGGATGTCAACATCATACTGTTCTCTAGGATGTCAACATCATACTGTTCCCTAGGATGTCAACACCCACTGTTCCCTAGGATGTCAAGATCCACTGTTCCCTAGGATGTCAACATCCACTGTTCTCTAGGATGTCAACATCCACTGTTCCCTAGGATGTCAAAATCCACTGTTCCCTAGGATGTCAACATCCACTGTTCCCTAGGATGTCAACATCCACTGTTCCCTAGGATGTCAACATCCACTGTTCCCTAGGATGTCCAACATCAAACTGTTCTCTAGGATGTCAACATCAAACTGTTCCCTAAAATGTCAACATCCACTGTTCCCTAGGATCACAACATCCACTGTTCCCTAAAATCTCATTATCCACTGTTTCCTAGTATGTCATCACCACTGGTGAGCTTTCACTGGCAACTGGTGTTAACTGTGAGGCTAAACTATACTGGGTGAGAGAGGGAGACAAAGAAGAGAGAGATGGAGAGTGAGGCTAAACCACACTAAATGAGAGGGGAAGATAGAGAAGAGAGACATGGAGAGTAAGGCCAAACCACACTGGGTGAGAGAGGGAGACAGAAGAGAGAGAGAGAGAGAGAGAGAGAGAGAGAGAGAGAGAGAGAGACAGAGAGTGAGGCTAAACCACACTAAATGAGAGAGGGAGAGAAGAGAGAGAGAGAGTGAGGCTAAACCATACTGGGTGAGAGAGGGAGACAGAGAAGAGAGAGAGAGAGTGAGGCTAAACCATACTGGGTGAGAGAGAGAGTGAGACTAAACCATACTGTGTGAGAGAGAGAGAGAGAGAGAGAGAGAGTGAGGCTAAATCATACTGTGAGAGAGAGAGAGAGAGAGTGAGGCTAAACCATACTGGGTGAGAGAGAGAGAGAGAGTGAGGCTAAACCATACTGGGTGAGAGAGAGAGAGTGAGGCTAAACCATACTGTGAGAGAGAGGGAGACAGAGAAGGGAGAGAGAGAGTGAGGCTAAATCATACTGTGTGAGAGAGAGAGAGAGTGAGGCTAAACCATACTGTGTGAGAGAGAGAGAGTGAGGCTAAACCATACTGTGTGAGAGAGGGAGAGTGAGGCTAAACCATACTGTGTGAGAGAGAGAGAGTGAGGCTAAACCATACTGTGTGAGAGAGGGAGAGTGAGGCTAAACCATACTGTGTGAGAGAGAGAGAGTGAGGCTAAACCATACTGTGTGAGAGAGAGAGAGTGAGGCTAAACCATACTGTGTGAGAGAGGGAGACAGAGAAGATAGAGACGGCGAGTGAAAGGAGACAAATAGGATGTTTAACAGAGAAGGAGATCAGACAGATTGCGGAATAGAGAGAAGCAAACAGGAATAATGTGGTGGGGGAAGATGGAGACAGGGATAATGTGGTGGGTGAAGAGAAGTGGAAAGAGGGATTAGAGGGGGAAAGATAACAAGACAAATAATGAGAGAAGCGAAGGTTTGTAGAAAGAAAGACAAACAGCGACAAAGATAAAGAGATACAAACAGACAGTGAGGGAGAATGTAAGGCTGCGAGAGACATCACGTAGAGAGAGAGAGAGAGAGAGAGAGAGAGAGAGAGAGAGAGAGAAACGGAGAGAGAACAGGGAGAGACAAAAAAGAGAGAGACGGAGACAGACTCTGACGGAGAAAAAATAAAAATAGAGAGAGATAGAGATAGAGATAGAGAGAGAGAGAGGGAGAGAGAGAGAGAGAGAGAGAGAGAGAGAGAGAGAGAGAGAGAGAGAGAGAGAGAGAGAGAAACGTAAGGACTGGAGTAAGTAAGATTTGCCTAGATACCTGGAATATTGTTTTGTGCAGGAAATTAAAAAAAGTGAAAATCTCGAGCAGAAAACAAGGTAATGTAATCAGGAGAAACAATTTAAAAAAAAACAACAAATCTCAAGCGCAGACTCAGAAGCTGGGAACTCAAACTACTGCAGTGGTTTCCTTACACAAAAATGTGTGAGTGTCGATAAATCACTCGGTTGTGTGCAGCTTCAAATGAAAGGATAAGAGGTGTACCAAGGATAAAATAAGGCAACGAGAGAGGGGAAAGATGGCTGGGGGAAGAGAGGGTAATTGGGGAGGAAGAGAGTGGCAGACAAATTAAAAGACAGCGAAAATCATGCAGCGAGGAAAACAGAGAGGGATGAGGGGGAGGACAACGTTGGGGATAAGGAAATGAGGGAATAAGTCAGCCTCGTTAAATGAACAAGCAAAAACAGGGAGGGGGGGGGGAAGAGAAAAATATCTGTCACGGGGGGGGGGGGGGGCAAAAGGGGTATGGAGAGAGAGGGGGAGAGGGAGAGAGACAGAGAGAGACAGAGAGAGACAGAGAGAGACAGAGAGAGAGACAGAGAGAGACACACACAGAGACAAAGAAAGAGACAGAGAGACAGAGAGAGACGGAGAGAGACAGAGAGGCAGAGAGAGAGACAGAGAAAGACAGAGAGAGACAGAGAGAAACATAGAAAAAGAGGGAGACAGAGAGACAGACAGAGAGAGAGAGAGAGAGAGAGAGAGAGAGAGAGAGAGACAGAGGCAGAGAGACAGAGAGAGAGAGAAAACGGGAAGAGACAACGGGAAGGGACGCAGAAAAGGACATGGCTAGAGAAGATATAGACAATGAGGAGATGGGAGGAGGAGCAAAGACTGGGGGAATATGAACGAACGAAAAAACAAACTTTATTTTCACAAGGTTAAGAACTGGGCACCCAGGCAGGTCTAATATGATGCCCTTCCACTCCA
Source organism: Candidula unifasciata (assembly GCA_905116865.2). Classification (NCBI taxonomy): domain Eukaryota; kingdom Metazoa; phylum Mollusca; class Gastropoda; order Stylommatophora; family Geomitridae; genus Candidula; species Candidula unifasciata. The sequence goes on from CAJHNH020005001.1 coordinate 475,350, forward strand.
CTCCTCGCATACAGTGATTCATTCGTACCTCATTTCATAGAGAGAGAGAGAGAGAGAGAGAGAGAGAGAGAGAGAGAGAGAGAGAGAGAAAGAGAGGCAGACAGATAGAGAAAGAGAGAGACACAGCATGTGTGTGAGTGAGTGAGTTAAAAAAAAAAGCTCACTATGCGGACATACAGACAGACAGAGAAACCGCTAGACACAAAGAGAAAAAATTGTTCCATAGATAAATAGACAAATCGGAAGTAATTATGATTCTTACCTTGAAGCAGTAGTAGAGCTGTGGCAAAGACCAGCCGTAGAAATCCCAGAAGCCACTAGGTAGCGACTCGCACACCTCGCACACTTGGCTGTATGCAATCTCCTTTGGTGAAAACTCGTATGCCGTTCACTGGTACATCCTCAGTCATATGAGTTGCAACGCTGAGAAAAGGAAATCACATTTTAATTGATTTTATTACCTCTTTTCTCCTGAATCTACTGTCTAGTATCCACTTCCTGTATCACACGTGACTCAGAGTTTCAGCCGTCCAGAATGACACGGATATTTCTCTCAGAGACCGCAGATAAGTGATTTGATATATCCTTGTTTGTTTCTGTATCACTGTGCGTTCGTATCATATGTTGACGCAGACTTTTTATCGCAACGTTCTCTTGTTAATTGTCACTGTCATTTAGTGTCCCCAGCTAGTTCTACTTCTCTTGTGGTTCAATATCTTCCCAATCATAGTTAATCGACCAGACTGGTAAGTTCCGTATCAGGTCTAAAACATACTACATGAAAACCCCGTCAACACTAATCACAGACTATTGAAAAATCAAGAGTTCGTGTTGTATTAAATGCATGTTAACCGGCGACATATATGTACATTAAAATATCCTTGTTTTCACGATCGTTTGATTCGTTTTAACTGAATGTATTGTTAACGAGATTTCCTGTAGTTCTTTGCTAACCCCTCCCCTTCCCCTCCCCCCCCCCCCCAAAAAAAAGAACTTTAATTCTAAGAACTGGTTGCTGCAAGCATAACAGGTAAGCATCAACAAGAGATAAACAACTTTACAACATGAAAGTTACAACAAGAGATAAACAAACATACAACATGAAAGTAACAACAAGAGATAAACAAACATACAACATGAAAGTAACAACAAGAGATAAACAAACATACAACATGAAAGTAACAACAAGAGTTAAACAAACATACAACAGGAAAGCATCAACAAGAGATAAACAACTATACAACATGAAAGTAACAACAAGAGTTAAACAAATATACAACATGAAAGTAACAACAAGAGTTAAACAAACATACAACATGAAAGTAATAACAAGAGATAAACAAACATACAACATGAAAGTAACAACAAGAGTTAAACAAACATACAACATGAAAGTAACAACAAGAGATAAACAAACATACAACATGAAAGTAACAACAAGAGATAAACAAACATACAACATGAAAGTAACAACAAGAGAAAAACAAACATTCAACTAAAAAGTAACAACAAGAGATAAAACAAACATACATCAATAAAGCAGGAATTAAACTAGTCACGTAATTAATTCCAGAACAACAAAAAACATGATTGGGGCCATCGGACCGGAATTCACTTGTAAAAACGCCCAGAGAAAGCCATGCCTAAGAAATATAACAGCGAAGACAACGCAACCAATGGAGCATAGCGACGGTATTCATGACGATTTCAGAGAAATGAAAAAAACTCACAAAAGCCAGAAACATCCTTACGTCTCTCTCTCTCTCTCTCTTTCTCTCTCTCTCTCTCTCTCTCAGGTCTAAATCTAGGACCGCGCGGATGTGCGTGGAGTGTGTGTATGTATGTGCGTGCATGCGCGTGTATGTGTGTGAATATGTGTCTGTGGTGTCTGCACTAATTGACTGTCTTGTACCAAAGGACATACTACGATCACCAATACAGGCAGACTGCTACTGTTATCCCCGCTTAGATCCTACCTTGTCAAACAATCTTCAAGCATCTCAGTTAATCTTATTGACTTTTTCTACATTCCAAAGTTAATGGACTTTCTTGAACATCTCTGTCTAAGCCATTCTACACTTCGGAAATCTCACTAAAAGCCGACGAGGTAGCAGCGATTTGTTAAGTCTACAGATCTAGAATATACAACCTGGCACTCACCGTCATTACCATCCGGTTTCTAGCCAGGTAAGCGTTGAGCTCTAATGCCCTCTATGCCAAATTTCTCCACTCGCTGCTACTGCAGTAATCTGAATTTATGGTAAACCCATTTGCTGCAAATATACAACTGGAATGGCACGTCCTGATTATCTTTGTACGAACAATCAACAAATGCTGAAACCAGCCTTCCTTCCAAGCATCCAGACATCGTTGTGCCTTCTACTTGTGGCGTGTACCCGCAAGTCTTCTGCTACATCATCTCACGTTATCTGATGTCTGTCTCCCCCCTACTGCCTGTGCACAACCCCGGACAAAGATCGCTAAACGGAAACGAATACATTCTTGGAGTTAGATCACAGGTTCTCAAACTGTGTTTGACTTACCCCCCCCCCCCCCCCCCCACCATTTTTCAGTAAAGCCTTCGCTAAACACCACCCCTCCCCTCCCCTGTCTCTGGACATATCACCATCATCATCATTGGCCAAGGGGTAACCTAGACGGTCATGATTTGCCATCCAAAGGATTAGGAGAATCCAGGATCAGGCCAATACTCTTGTCCTTGACCATGCATGTGACCAAGCCATGAAGGTGTTTCTTTCTTTGATTCGACTTTCTATTAATCTTTCTCATTACCAAATTTCTATGTATGTGTATGTATGTGTGTGTGCGTGTGTGTGTGTATATATATATATATATATATATATATATATATATATATATATATATATATATATATATATACATACACACACAGACACACGATGTTATCAGACAATAATTTCCTTTAACTGCAGTGCACATGTGGCTTCTACCACCCCCTGGATCACCTCAGACCCCCCCCCCTCCAATTTTGTTATAGTGGCAGGTACCATGGGTGAATCTAAAACACGTGTCCAAACAACAGCTCAGACACAGGCTCTAAAGCGACATGGGAGCTGTCACCAGCTTGTCAAACGATGCAGCTACCATCTTGTCAATTGTGCATACAATTAGAAGCCCATTAACTGAAAAGCTGTGATATATACCCACTTAGAATTAGTCTTCAAAACCATTTCATACTCTGAAAAGAAATTTCATCTGTGAAATCAAGAACATGTCGTCAGTGAAATCAAGAACATGTCAGTGAAATCAAGAACATGTCGTCTGTGAAATCAAGAACATGTCGTCTGTGAAATCAAGAACATTTCGTCAGTCAAATCAAGAACATGTCAGTTAAATCAAGAACATGTCGTCTGTGAAATCAAGAACATGTAGTCAGTGAAATCAAGAACGTGTCGTCAGTGAAATCAAGAACATGTCGTCAGTGAAATCAAGAACATGTCGTCAGTGAAATCAAGAGCATGTCGTCAGTGAAATCAAGAACATGTCGTCAGTGAGATCAAGAACATGTCGTCAGTGAAATCAAGAACATGTCGTCAGTGAGATCAAGAACATTTTGTTAGTGAAACCAAGAACATGTCGTCAGTGAAATCAAGAACATTTTGTTAGTGAAATTAAGAACATGTCAACGAAATCAAGAGCATCAGGAAAAAGTCTGGTAAAGTCGGGAGATGCGAATCAGCGTCATTGCACACGGTTTTAAACCATAAGTGCTCTGCCACCATTACGGACAGCTGATAAGAAACTGTCCACCTGTGTCGCCGTCCGCACGAAACTCTGTAGCTACAGCGACGTTCCTCCATTCACCTTAGAGTGCTAACTCTGGTACCCATTTCCTAGAGGCTGGGTGAACCCCGGGAACAACCCGGTTTCGAACACCGGCTGTGGGCTGCAGCGAGTCGCAGCTGGATTTGAAAGCGAACCTCCTATCGACTGCGCTAAAGCGCTGTCTACAAGAACAGAAATTGTCCAGCAGATGTTTCCAGCCTACTGTAGTAGACCCACTAATACTAAGACAGACAAGTTCACGAAGGTTATATATTTAAAAAAAAAAAAAAACAGACACTCTTAAAAAAAAACAATTGATGAAGTTGAGCCTGGGGGCAAGACTACAAAACACATACAGACCAGAGCACACTGTGAGAAAAAAAAAAGGCAGTGCATCATTCTGTTTGTTTCATTACCGGATGTATATTTAAAGGTGATGCATAGACTTGAGAATTTGGATTGATAGAAAAAGAAAAGGTTGGTTGCAAAGAGACAAATACCTTGATGGCTTGTCTTCACGCCGATGGTGGAAGAAGAACACAGACACTATCTGTGATTCTGCTGATCGTAAAGGATAGCGAATCATGCCAGTATATGCTTAACAGCATGCACATGATGCTGATTATATTTTCAAGGAGAAGGGGTGCTGGGTGATTTTTGTTTTTATTAAAACATGGGGAGAAAAGGGGGGGGGGGGGACAAATACATTTGGAAACAACTGATCGTAGGCGTCTATCTGTGTATGCCATCAGCTATATTTGTCTTACAGACAGAAATAAGAGAGGCAATAATCGACTAAATTACCTCTGCCGTTTGTCTCCTAAATATTGTGTTCATGCAGTCTAGTTTATTCTTTAACACAACAGTGTGTTCAGGCTATCTAATTTAATCCTGAAAACCTTGTGTCCACATAATCTAGTTTACTTATTTCAAAAAAAAATTTTTTTTACCATTGTAATGTGCTTATTAAAAACCCTGTGTTCAGACAATCTGGTTTGCCATTTTTATACTATGTTCAGGCAAACTAGTTAGCTTTTTTGAAACACATCGTTCGGACAATCTACGTAGTTTGTGCTTTAAAACAGTGTGTTCATGTAATCTGGTTTCTTCTTTAATACACTGTTTTCAGACAATCTAGTGTTCTTCAAAACCCAGTGTTTAGGCAGGCCACTTTGTCCCGTAAAACACAGAGTTCAGACAATTTAGTGTCCCGTAAAACAGTTTCAGACAATCTAGTGTTCTGAAAAACGGTATTCAGTCAATCCTGTGTCTGGTAAAACAGAGATTCCAGTCAATTTAGTGTCCTGTAAAACCGTTTCAGACAATCTAGTGTTCTGAAAAACGGTATTCAGTCAATCCTGTGTCTTGTAAAACACAGATTTCAGTCAATTTAGTGTCCTGTAAAACAGTTTTAGACAATCTAGTGTCCCGTAAAACAGTATTTGGGCAATCTAGTGTTCTGTAAAACAGTATTTGGGCAATCTAATGTCCTGTAAAACAGTATTTGGGCAATCTAGTGTTCAGTAAAACAGTTTCAGGCAATGTAGTGTCCTCTAAAACAGTATTTGTGCAATCTATTTGCCCCAGTGAAAGGGGTTCTGGCCAGCTATACTCTGTAACTGCTTGAATACATCCTCTTCGGCGGTGTTAGTCTTCAAATAAGCAGCTGGGGTGTGGTGCTATAATTTACAGCTAGACAGAGATGTCTGCGACTGGCACCCGAACACATCATATTTTAGCAAACCCTAAACTGTTCTGCGCCCGTGTGTCACTGAGGCCCTCACGGTAAGCAAAGAATAGTGACACTGCACCCTACCAGGCATGTCGTGAGAGGCCGCTGCGGGTAGGGTTGGGCTTGAGGTTGGCTACCTCATCCTGTAAAAACCATAGCCACAAAAACTAACCAACCATGAATAAGTCAAAAAAAAAAAAAAAATAGAATAAGTAAAATCCAGCTAATCAAGATAAGGGGAGGCTCCTTAAACAGAAGAAGTATGACACGGTGTGGAGAAAGCCGTGAGGAGTCCGGATCGTTGACGTACCTCCTCTCAGCTAGGAAAACCTCCAGAATTGGCACCTGGAATGTTAGAACTCTATGATATAGGGAGAACAATGAAAGTAACAAAGGAAATGAAACATTATAGAATTAGTATTTTAGGGTTATGTGAAACTATATGGACTGGGGCAGGGAAAAGTATTCTAAATTCAGGGGAAACTATTTTGTTCTCAGGACACACAGAGGAAAATTCGCCCCACAGTGAAGGAGTGGCCCTGATGCTATCAAAAGAAGCAGACAGGGCACTAATAGAATGGGAAGCTGAGTCCCAGAATAATAAGAGCATCTTTTAGAACAGTGAAACAGAAGGTGAACATGTCGGTAATTCAGTGTTACGCACCAACAAATGATAAAGATGCATCTGTTAAGGAAGAATTTTACATGCAGCTTCAAAATATTATAAATAATGAAAGAAAGGGCAACTTAAAAATTTTGATGGGTGACTTGAATGCTAAGAAAGAATCAGACAACACATGTTATGAAGAAATTATGGGAAGACATGGTCTAGGAGTAATAAATGAAAATGGAGAATTGTTCACAAATGTTTGTGCAAGAAACCAGTATGTTGTTTGTGGAAGTATTTTCCCCCATTAAAGAATACACAAGGCAACATAGAAATCACCAGACCATAAGACAACTAATCAAATTGACCACCTATGTATTAACAAAAAGTTTAGATCATCCCTTTACGATGTTAGGGCTTTCAAAGGCGCGATGTATTTAGTGACCATTTCCTGGTGGTAAGTAAAATTAAGTTGAAACTAAAAAGATATATAACATCTTATAATCATAGAAGCCAATATAATGTAGGCTTTCTCAGGGATAAAGAAGTTGAGGAACAGTTCTCAGTTACGGTCTCTAATAAGTACCAGGTGTTGCAGCAGTTAGCTGAAGATATCAGCACAGAAGTCTGCTGGGATCAGATCAAAGGAATCTGGAATTAATCTTGCGTAGAAGTTCTTGGCAAGAAAGAAAAGAAACATAAAGCACGGATAACACCAGAAACCATTAAACTGATTGAAGATAGGAAAAGTAAAAAGGCAGACTTAAACAATAGCAAAACTAGAGCTGCTAAAGCTAGAGCTCAGGAGAAATACACAGAAGCCAACAAGGAAGTTAGGAGGCATATAAGGGCAGATAAAGTGAAATATCTAAATGATATAGCATAAGAAGTGGAGACAGCAGCAGCAAAAGGAAACCTCAGAGAACTTTACAGTAACGCAAGAAAATTAGTACGTAAATATAGTCAGCCAACTGAATCAATCAAAAATGGTCAAGGAAAGGTACTTACTAACACTAAAGATCAAATGGACAGATGGGTTGAATATTTTGAGATGCTTCTAAATAGACCAGGCCCAGAGGTTCCCCCAGATATGTAATTGGATATCAACTGTGAGATACCATCCAAAGAGGAAATTTGAAAAGCTATAAATCTTCTTAAGGAAGGAAAGGCGTCAGGCCCAGATGGTATCCCAGCTGAAGCCATCAGGACCAACATAAACACGTCAACAGAGTTGCTACATAGATTATTCAGTAAAGTCTGGGAGACCGAAGAAATACCAGCAGACTGGAGAGAAGGATATCTTGTGAAACTGCCCAAAAAAGGTGATCTACAGGAGTGTGAAAACTATAGAGGAATTATGTTGCTGTCAGTTCCTGGAAAAATATTAAGTAGAATTATTTTGGAAAGATTAAAAGATGCTATTGATAAAATGCTAAGAGATGAGCAGGCAGGTTTTCGGTCAAACAGATCCTGTACTGATCAGATAGCCACATTACGTATTATAATAGAGCAAAGCATTGAACAACTCACAACTTTACATTGGATTTATAGACTATGAAAAAGCCTTTGACAGCATAGATAGGGAATCTCTCTGGAAATTGATGGGGCACTATGGAATCCCAGAGAAAATTATCAACTTAGTAAAGGCAACACAAAAATACATGAAATTTCGAGTTCTTTATGAGGGAAAGCTAACGGATGCATTTGAAATAAAAACAGGTGTGCGACAGGGATGTCTTTTGTTGCCTCTCTTATTTTTACTGGCTATAGACTGGACTATGAAAACAGTAACTGCTAACACCAAGAATGGAATTCAGTGGTCCCCTACAAAACAGCTTGATGATCTGGACTTCGCTGATGATATTGCTCTTCTGTCCCATTCACGGAATCAGATACAAGATAAATTAAATATACTTGATGCGAGTGTACAGCAGCTTGGTCTGAAAATCCATAAAGGAAAGACAAAGATAATGAGAATAAATCAGGCAAATAGTAATGTGGTTTCTCTTAATGGCACCCCACTCCAAGACGTGGAGTCGTACACCTATTTAGGCAGTAATGTAGATAAAGATAGAGGAACTAATAGAGATATTAAAATAAGAATACAAAAAAGCAAGAGGGGCTTTCATAACACTAGGGAGTTTGTGGAGGCCAAAAGAAATTAAAAGAAATAATAAACTAAAAATTTTTAATTCTAATGTCAAATCAGTACTATTGTATGGGGCTGAAACATGGAGAACAACCAAGACAATTACTAATAAATTACAGACATTCATTAACTGGTGCCTGCGCAGAATAGAGGGAATTAAATGGTATGATAGAATAACTAATGTAGAACTTTGGGAGAGAACTAAACAGGCTCCAGTGGACCAAGAGGTGAGGAAAAGACGCTGGCGTTGGATAGGACTGAGAAAACAGGAGAACAGCATAACTAGAATGTCTTTGCATTGGAACTCACAGGGGCATATGAATAAAGGAAGGCCAAAAAACACACGGAGAAGAGAGCTGGGGAATGAAGTTAGACAGATGGGGAGGACATGGGGAGAGCTCCATGCAATGGCGAAGGATAGAACGACTTGGCGTGAGTTGGTTGAGGGCCTATGCTCTATTGGGGGATAGAAAGGCAGAAGAAGAGGAAGAAGAAGAGAGAAACTGTTCTGTCTTTGAATACAAGCTTGTTAAAGGACAGGAGATCGAGTCTCGCCTGCTCTAACTTCTGAAGCAGAAGTCCCCAAGCGGGTACCGGACGCCTGGCTTTCTGATTAGATCAACATTTTATATGGAAACTTCTAGATGCTGCTCAGTGATTGATTTGGGCGTTAGTAGTTAAGTCAGCCGTACATTAGGGCCTTATAAACTGGTGAGGGGGGGGGGGGGGGATTGGGGATGGGGGTATTGGGGATGGGGGGATATTGGGGATGGGGGGTATTGGGGATGGGGGGGGGGGGTACTGGGGATGGGGTGTATATTGGGGATGGGGTCCACACAAATTTGTGTTTTTCTTCACAAATACAATTTTCATGTAATAAATTTTAAATGCATTGTCTTTTAATATGTTGTAACCCGCCCAACCCCTCCCCCACCCCCTCCGTGTTTATCTTCCAAGCACACCTTAATTGAACCTTTCTTATGTTATTAGTATTGTTCTGGGAATATATCACAGGTCGTCATTCACTGTAACCTGATGAGAAAGCTGGTGTCGTTTAAAATGCTAGGGGCGTCAGGGCTAAACTGTTAGCTCGGGGCCTGGTCCAGCCTAAATTCAGCCCTGCTGCTGCTGCTGCTGCTGTTGTACGGAATTACTGTCTCTATAATCTTTGTTCTGGAAATGGACCAGCCCTAATGTATAGGTCAGGAGCCTGCTTCTGGGCAAATGATGACAACAAATACACATGTAGATAAAGCAACACACTGGCCACCTTGCAGCACTCGAGCAGCCAGACTCTGGTAGTACTCAATGTGTGTATCCGTCGCCGAATGTTCTTCATCTTCTGTGTGTAGTGTTTTGTTTTCTGTGCTGATGCCTCAACTGGAAATCTTATGCGGCGTGTTAGTTCTATCTATAGTCCTGGACTATTTATTGTAGATGTTACTACATCTGTCAACACCGTCACCTATGTGTTTGCTTTGTGCGTTTGTTATATTTATACATTCAATTATGTTTTTAATGTATACCCTTCAACTGCTGGGGTAACATTTATGAAAGACCAGAGTCAGGTAACATGTCGATAATTACAGCGATTCCAGAAGATTTATACAGCCACAAATGTCTGGCTTGACTTACCCAGAGTCGCATCGCATCACATGTCAAATCCTAGATACCTGGTTCAACCTGCTAAGACGTTATAATGGGGGAAGACAGTAGTTTGCTGGTATCTCGGACTGTTGTTGGCGTGTGAGAAGGAGAGAGTTCTATCACCCCGCTATGATACGGTACAATCTCCTTTAGCTGCAAAATCTCCCTTCTGTAAGAAGTACATTTCCAGTACTGATATGTACGGACCTTAATGGGAAACTAACACGAGGATGGATAAAGTTTTTACATTTACAATTTGCCTACATCAAAACGAGACGGTGGTGGCGTTTTGCGAAATAAGGAAATAATTTTTTTGGGGGGTATATTTTATTTCCTGTCTAATAAAGGGCAATAAGTGTCCAGGAGAAATAAGTTATTTCCCCTTGGGGTGAAAAATGTCGTCAGACTCAAAACTGGGATGTTTATGGAGCGATCAGCTTGTCTCATCCCTGGGTCGCTGTAATAAAATCTTGGGAAATAAAACCGGACATGTTTATGTTCTAGAGAACACAAGAGTTCTTCCTATTTGGACATAGAGTAGTGAAATTGGGGGCACTTGTGGCACGCTTGCTGGTGATACAATAGTTTTACATAACCAGTCGGCTAATGGCTTTACACACCCAGTCGCCTAATGGGTTGACACGAGCAGTCGTCTAATGGGTTTACATAACCAGTCAGATAATCGCTTTACAAAAGCATTCGTCTAATAGGTTTGACATAACCAGTCGGCGATTAGGTTTACATAAACCAGTCGACTAATAGGTTTGCATAACTAGCAGTGACGTGGGGAAGGCAATGGCAAACTACTGGACGTAAATTTGCATAGAAAATCCACAAGAGCCAAAAAATACTGGGATTAGTTCTGCAATGTCCTGTAAAGGATACGCAACTAACTAACTTACCTATATAAACAGGGATATTCAAAACATCCTATACAAACAGAGATATTCCAAGAGATAATAGAAACATCATATATAAACAGGGATATTCGAAACATCCTAAATAAACTAAAGCTGTACCGAATAGGGATTTTCACTATTTGACCGAATACGAATAGCGGCAACAACTATTCGGCCGAGTACGAATACAAATAGTGTATCATCATCATCATGTGCTTTGCCAACTGGCCTTGCCACAATTTGCGATCGCCTGCAGCATATATTAGTTTGTGTGCTGACACACCTCCATGCCATGCAACAATACTGTCAAGAATCTTCTCTCGTTGTCTTCCTCTATCTCTCCCTCCACAGATCTTTACACTGGTCACCACATGTTCCATTTTCCCCCTTCTCATGACACGGCCGAAAAATGATGACTGTCTTCTTCTGATGTCTGTGATAAGCTGTCATCGGGCTCCTTCAAAAACTCGTTTTTTTGTTTTTTTTTTCCAATGTATTTTAAGTATTGTTCTATAAAACCGCATCACTGAGGCCTCAAGAAATTGTTTGGCCTGAATACCGATTGTCCAGGACTCACAGCCATATGTTAAAATTGGATGCTGTACCAGGCAACCGGGTCGCAGTTGCCCCAGCTACGACAGACTTAGGCAACAGCAACTATTGTGTTAATAAGGAGTTATTTCAGTCTATAGCAGTGTATGCAGAAACGGGTGTGAGGTAACCACTATTCGTATTTGGCCCGACCGCAAGTATTCGGCCGAATACCGAATAGTTATAAGGTCCACTATTCGGCCCCGAAGCGAAAACGAAGCAAATATTCGGTACAGCCCTAATAAAAACAGGGTTATTGGAAACATCCCATATAAACAGGATTATTGGAAACATCCTTTATAAACAGGGTTATAGGAAACATCCTTAATAAACAGGGATATTCGAAACATCCTATATAAACAGGGTTATTCGAAACATTCTATATAAACAGGGTTATTCGAAGCACCCTAAATAAACAGGGATAATTGAAACATCATATATAAACAGGGTTATTCGAAACATCCCATTTGAACAAACCAGACGACTGTGTCAGACACTGAACCCAGATCTTTAAAAGGCAAGGTAGACAAGCCAACAAGCTTCCATGGCACCTACTTCCTGCCCCCTCGTAACGCCACTACGCCTCTGACGTCCCGCCCCGCTCCATACCAAACACTCCCGACTAGTGTGCAGCAGCCACTCAGATACAAAATACAGCATGATGGGGAAGGTGGCTAAACACAAACCACCAGCGTTTGCTTCAAGTGAAATGAATTGTGTGAACATCTACTTTTAGAAAGATTTGTACACGTGTTTAGAGGGGATATATTTGTTCCTTGCAAAATTAGGCGGGCGAAAAATTTAGAGGGGGGGGGGGGTGAAAAAAAAAGTGGGGAGGGTGAAAAAAAAGTGGGGGGGGGGGGGGGGGGGGGAGCTATGCAATCCCTTATCCCCTCATTCCTGCCACCCCTCCAAAAAAGTGGAGGGAGATAAGCTTAATGTAACAGCTCCTATGACTGTGCAAACGCCTATCCTTGTCACGACAGACACCTTCTTTCACTCTCCTTTCTGTTTGTTTGTCTTTCTGGTCGTTACATTTTGCAGGTTCTTTCCCTCTTCTATTGTTTTAAAAAAAGTATGATGACTAACTGTCAGTTGTTTACGTTATTTCGTATCTCCGCCCCTTTCAAAACATCTTAGATGACTTACTGTGAATGTCCAAGACACTGAAAGCTCGCTTCTGTACAGCCATATCTCCGAGTTCTCAGTTTAATTAACAGTCTTGCTCTGACAGTGGATGTCAACACTGGTTTCATGTAACGGCCACAGGGGTTTATTGCGTAATATTAAAATGTATTTTTTAAATCTATTTCTGCTCGCGGTGTTATGTTCTTTTAATAAACACATAAAAGTACATATACACACACGCACCTACCCATCCACTCATGCACACACACACGCGCGCGCGCGCACGCACACAACCGCACACAAACGGAATGGAGAAATGACAATGTGCAAATTAACAGTACTACATAATTTTCTTTACATATGCATGGTTAGAGTTGAAAGTTCATCTTCGAATGCAGACAGTTATAATAGGCACACTGACTTGTAACAGCACACTCTCCTCAGACTAAAAGCTACTAAAAGAAGAATGACAGAGAAGATGTTCGCAATAAAATATACAATCTATCTCTTGACGTACCTTAGCCTACCTTGCCTGTCACAATATAAGACACCATCATTAATTGTAGGTAATTAGCAATTACAGATTTCACAAGTTAACAGGGAACAATATGATTCTGATCGATGCTAGCGTCCTTTTACCTGCCACAAGTACCCACCGATTTCTCTCTCCGTATATATATGTACAGGCTAATGATACAAATGCTTGCATCTATGGAATAATCCAAATAAATGATGTAATCCTATCAAACACAAATGCTCTGATAATTATCCCAAGTTGTTCCACTCACTTCCTCCCAGTTTTCTGATCAAGAAATGTTCGAGTCCCGTTACTGCATCCATCCATCCAGGGGTAACCGACAACACTGCCAACGTTGTTTGGTTAAGTGAGTCTATCCGATGGGTGCATTTATTTGTGTCGTGCTTTAGCACAGATGACGCAAGAGGTTCAGTGGATGGGCGATTTTGTCGCTGTCCAGCGGTTAAGTGTATGTTCGTGGATAAGTGGGCAAATTGTTATGTTTATCTTCGCTAACGGACTGTTTCTGCTTACTGCTGTCAGTACATGACAAAATGGTCACAGGGTTTGACTCTCATTCGACAACTCTCGACTCTCCAACCGTCAGTCAGGGGATTCGAAATACTTTTTTTTTTTTGTCAGCATAAGAATAACATCCTAATCTGCACAGTTTGTGACTACAAGACTAGACATGCGGACTCAAATCATCTTCTTCTTCGTCTTTATCGTCTTCTTCTTCTTCGTCTACGTCTTTTCTTTTCTTCCTCTCTTCTTTTCTTCTTCTTCTTCTTCTTCTTCTTCTTCTTCTTCTTCTTCTTCCTCTTCTTCTTCCTCTTCATCCTCTCTTCTTCTTCTTCTTCTTCTTCTTCTTCTTCTTCTTCTTCTTCTTCTTCTTCTTCTTCTTCTTCTTCTTCTTCTTCTTCTTCTTTTTCTTCTTCTTCTTTTTCTACCTTTTCTTCTTTTATTATCTTCTCACTTATAACAAGTTGTAGCTTAGTGCCTTGGTTTTCTGTACGTGTCTTGCACTTCTCTGGCGGCTTGGGTACAGATTTCAGCTTCACCATTTTTCCATCTCTTTCCTGGTCTTCCCCTCGCCTTTCTAACTGATGTTTCATAAGCATATTTGATTTGGAAGGGCTGAATTCTCACTAGATGAGCGAACCATTTCATTCTGTGTTTGTTATTATAATTCAAACACGGTCTTATTCAAGCTTTCTCACTAATGCTGTTATTCACAAACATGTCCCATTTTGCGTAGTTATTGACTTTACAGAGACAGCGCATGCCACATGATGTTATTTTCTGTTCCGTCCATGTTTAGCACTGATAGCATCAAGTAGGCATGAAGATACTATTAATCATTTGCCGTTTTTCTGGAAGGAATACAATTTGGGTGTAAGCAGTGGAGCTAACAGGTAGATGACATCTTTTACCTTCTGTACTCTGGCTGCTATCTCTCTGTCGAGTCTGTCATCTTCTGTAAACAGGCTCCACGGATATTTCTATTCTGTTACTTAAATCATCAGCTACAAAATAGCTGCCCTACTTTACACTCGCATCGCCAGCCCCAAAGAGTGGCTGGTATAAAGTTCATCAAACTATCAGTTGTTCACTAATTGGTCTGTACTTTACACGCGCGTCGCCTGCCCCAAAGAGTGGCTGGTAAAAGTTCAAACTATCAGTTGTTTACTGTTTGGTCTGTACTTTACACCCGCGTCGCCTGCCCCAAAGTGTGGCTGGTAAAAGTTCATCAAACTATCAGTTGTTTACTGTTTGGTCTGTACTTTACACCCGCGTCGCCTGCCCCAAAGAGTGGCTGGTAAAAGTTCATCAAACTATCAGTTGTTCACTAATTGGTCTGTACTTTACACGCGCGTCGCCTGCCCCAAAGAGTGGCTGGTAAAAGTTCAAACTATCAGTTGTTCACTATTTGGTCTGTACTTTACACTCGCGTCGCAAGACCCAAGATGTAGCTGGTATAAAGTCCATCAAACTATCAGTCGTTTACTATTTGGTCTGTACTTTACACCCGCGTCGCAAGCCCCAAAGAGTGGCTGGTATAAAGTTCATCAAACTATCAGTTGTTTACTATTTGGTCTGTACTTTACACCCGCCGTAGCGATTAAATAATCAGGCAATCATTTGTTCATTTTTCTGCTTGCACTGAAAGCTTCTTAACATTTTCTGTATAATTAATTTACATTTCATCACACTTAGGTTTATATAAAGCCTTTCTTATCTTTTTTAGCGATTTGTTTAGATATAATTTAACAAATCTGTAAATAAAACTGCATGAAATCTCGGTTTACCAGCATGTATTCAAATGCAGAGGCAAGCCAAAATGAAGCCATAAACATGTAATTCACAGAACGCGGTTAGACAAGAGATTTTCTGCTGCGTGTGCAGTTTTCTTTAACATAAAATATAATCTTGTCTCTTGTCAGAAGACATTAAATTACCCCAAACAGTGTAGATATTGACAAGGGTATTGATAAGACAGGGTACTTTAATTCTGCTCCACCCCAAACAAAGGAAAACCGGAAGATCCCATAAAAGTGCAATATTATAGGGGTGTTAGAGTTGCGACTAGGATTAGCAATATGGTTGGGGTTTCTGGAGTGGTCAGCGGTGAAAAAGATCAGTTTCATTTTTGTGCTATGGCAGGCAGCGGTTCTCTTTCTACTGTCCCATGAAATCATAGTTTCAGTTTTCATGTAAACACCCCTATAATATTGAACTTTCATAGAAACTCACATTTTTTCTTTGTTTGGGATGAATTATTAAAGGTGAAGTACCCAAGACAGTTATAGATAGACTAGCAGGCAGCGATGACTAGCAGATACAAAGTCGCACAGGTCAAGGAGTACATGAAGGTATCGGCAGATGTTAACCTTCCATTGCACAAAGTTATAAGTAAAGTAAAGATCCCTTTTCACGCCTTTGGGCGCATCGGGCATATGGGCAGAGCGTCCCATATTTTTACAGACCATCAGCGCTCTGTGGGTAATGTGGTCAGCATTACGCCGGCTGTCTTTACTTTCCCAGGACAGCCCATCCTGGTACCCATTTTAGGCTGGGTCGACCTGCGACGTCCCCATACCACGACAAAAATCCACGCAGCCTGCAGTGGGTTTCGATCGCGGTATGCTGGCTTACGAGTCGGACTTGCAACGCCTTAGCCACGGACGCGCACAAAGTTATACACGACAAAAAATGAACGCGTCTCAAAAGAGGCCGCTCTTGGATGTCAAAGGCTGATGATTTAATCCAGCAGGTATGTGACTTGGACGTGATCTGTCACGGGGAAGAATGGATGAATACACCAGTAGACATGCATGGCATCTCTAAGGTTGTCATCACACTCGCAAGGTACTGCAGGGATCAAATTCCCGCGGCCATGGACCCAGAAGTAAGGGAACCTATAGATCAGCATTCAGACCAAGAAGATATCGTCATCTACACGTCTGGATCTGTGAAGCGCGGATCAAGGTCAGCATGGGCATACACAGCGCAAAGAAGGGGGGAAACAATACAGGAGGACAGCGGCGCTTACCAGACAACCACGTCTAGCATGACCATGGAAATAGCCGCTGCCTCTAGAGCTTTAGCAAACCGCCAGACAGGCAGTTATTGTATGAGCTTCATGAACATGCTCCAGAAGATAACAACAGGCGAAATGCGTTCTGAATGGGTAGAAAGCATTAGAAAATCGTGCTTAACCTCCCTCCCCTGGATCTACACACCCTGTCATGCGGGCGTAAAGGGTAATGAGCGAGCAGACCAACTGGCAAGCACTGCACTAAGAAATGTGGGCAGAAGCATGGACAGAGCAGATATCGTCAAAGCTAATTGGATTGGGCTAGTAGATAATGAGGAATCCCAGACACTAACACGATTGCGTGACATAGTAGTAAAGCACGGTGAAGCACGTCCATGCCGTCTTCGAGATAGAAGACATTATAATCAGCTTCTCATGGGAACAATTAATAGAAGTACTTTGGAGTAGCTGCTGCATCGGAGGACTGAGCATGAATAAGAATGCCCGGTGTGCAGTGACGTCGATTGTTATAACATAACAAAACAAGATCGACTAGCAGGTAGAAAGGCACGCAGACAGAAAACAAAACCAAAACAAACACACACACAAATACATCTAGCTTGACCCCTGTTTGACTTCAAATTCTTGATTTTTCAAGACGGTCTGCCTCTCTGACGGCATTCAGTTTACATTTGCTTGCCCAATTTCCCAACAGTCCCAACTGTCAGTATTTTTGCCTGTTCATATTCCTTACAGCACCAGTCAGTATTTCTGCTGTTCACTCTACCACGAGTCCCATTGGAATGTTTTTCTGCTTGTTCATTTTCCACAAACACCCATCAGTCAGTTTTTATGATTGTTCACTTTCCCAACAGCCCTCATCACTTCAGTATTTTTGGTGTTCAGTTTCACAACAGCCACAGTCAGTCAGTATTTCAGCTGTTCACAATCCAAACAGCTCTCGTCACGTCAGTATTTCAGCTGTTCAGTTTCACCAAAACTCCCATCAGTCAGTATTTCTGCTGTTCACAATCCCAACAACCCCCATCAGTCAGTCTTTCTGCTGTTCACATTCCCAACAGCACCCATCAGTCAGGATTTCTGCCTGTTCGCTTCCTCTGTCATCAGCATATTCTGGAACAGAAACCGGATCTTTATCAACAGTTATCTCCTCGCTGGTCGTTTCCCCAACCGATGCTGTTCTTTGTCAGAATGTCCAGTTCCCAGTTATGTCCTCACCAGGCATCCCTCGGGGTTTCTAACCCTCTAGATAGGCCTGTTGCAACCAACAGTTTCGTTTCCCACCTACTCAAGATGCATCAACATGACGAGAACCGTCCAGTTTGGTGCAAGTCAGCAGTACTCTCTGTAAGTTGTTTTCTCTCAGTCTGTCTTCATTATTCTTGTTATATGTTTATTGTGCCCTCGTTTAATCCTCGGTAACACCATGAGCAGGAAACCTCTAGGTTAATGTCTCGCAGATGAGCCGGGAAACTAACTTCAACACAGATTACTTGTGACGTGTTTACTTGTAGAGTTCAGCTTTGAAAATATAACTGTAACAACACAAGAAGTTTTTCTCGTGTGATAAATAAACAAATATTGATTGTTACTTGTTCAGCACACAATTAACTACCATTAAGAAAGCAGTAAAATAAATTTATTCTGTCGGCAACACTCAAGCATGGGACAACCTAGATGTTTTGAAAGAGCCGAGTGTCTGAAGACAGCTTATCACAAACATCAGAAAGCGACAGTCTTAACTTTTGGGTCATGTTGTGAGAAGAGGGAAAATGGACCATGCTGTGACCACTGGAAAGATTTGTGAAGAGACAGAAGAAGACAGAGCGAGCAGATTCTTGGCAGCCTTTTTTTCATGACAAGCAGGCGTGTCAACACAGGAACTGATACACGCAGTTTCGTATCGCTGATTGTGAAGAGACATGATCGCCCACACCAATCGGCAAGGCACTTGATGATGTTGCATACTTCATGAGTCTAAACATACGAGGAACAAACATGTAACATCCCCGTGTTAATGACCAAACGTCATTCACTAGACTGAATGCGCTATCTCCTTTACTGTAGTACATGACAGGTACAGGTACTAAAAGAAACTTCTCACAGATCGCTGCACAGAATCAGAACTAGACAAGAAGCTAGACACCTCACATCATAACTGCGTGGTCTATCGCACCAAACGTCGGCGTCTGCGGCTGAACCCGCCTCTAATTCAAAGATACTCGGTTTAATTTAAACTACGGGGATCTGACATCAGACAACTTTGCGTTGATTTCAACAATGACATGGGCAATGGCAAACTACTCAATAAAACAGTACCAAATCAAATGACGGACAGTAAACAAATTGCTGGGCTTAGTTCGGCAACGTCCAGTAAAGGATAAGCAACTAACCAGTGCCTAATTAAACCGTTAAGCACATCAAGCACGCGCTCAGGGCATCACAAGGAGAGAGGCAGGACAGAAACCGCCAGTTGCCTTGGGGCTCAGTGTTGATTTTCTCCATTGAAATGTATTCAAAATCCCACCTGAACAAAAAGGCAGGCTGGACACCTACCTCTGATAAATATAAAACGATTCTTTACACAACATTAGTTTTGGGAATTTATAAAATACTCTGCAATTTAAGAAAAAGTGAGAGAGAAAGTTTTAAATATAAATAAAGTGGAAGTATACAAAAAAGACACAATTTTCCATGTTATTGTAAGTTGTTGCTGTTTCAGTTCGATAAATAACAATTTTATTTTATTAATTAGTATAGTCTACATTATGAATTACACACACACGCACACACATGGACACAAAGGAGCATATAGAACCCACGCAACTCTGTGTATGTCAAGTGACCATTTAGATTTGTTCATGGGAGTGCTTGTCGTACGATCCTCAGCACACTGGTTTGCCCAGGATCCCTTACTGCTGATAAGACGGTACTGGAAAAGGAGAGTGCGGGGCGGAACCAAAATATTTTAAATAGGGGAAGAGGGGCATCAAAATCTGTGAAGGGCTCAGGGCATTAACAGGTCTCCAACCAGCCCCCCCCCCTCTCTCTCTCTCTCCCTCTCTCTCTCTCTCTCTCTCCCTCACTCACACGTCTTCACTTCCTTAACACAGTGTATCCTGTCGGCGACTGTATAATTAATTCTCTTTTATCTTGAGCAAGTTTGTCAAAACCTAATTGCTTATTTACATTTGACTGTAATGACCTCTGTATGTTCTCAATGTCCCTGCCTTATTTCTAGACGTGTTCATTTGGCAGATCTCACTAGAGACAAGTTCAACTGGTGGAAGTCGCTGGCGGACCACAAACACAAAACCTTTAATTAGGAACAAGATCATCATAGATTATTCATCGCTGAAGTCTGCACAGAAGACAGTGGGCGATGTTAACAGACAGTCAGATGATAACAGACAGTCAGATGATAACAGACAGTCAGATGTTAACAGACAGTCAGATGTTAATAGACAGTGAGATGTTAACAGTGAGATGGTGAGACAGGAACAATATCACCTTACATTATTCATCGCTGAAGTCTGCACAGGAGACAGTGGGCGAAGTTAACAGACAGTGAGATGTTAACAGACAGTGAGACGTTTACAGACAGTGGGATGTTAACAGACAGTGGAATGTTAACAGACAGTAAGATGTTTACAGACAATTCGATGTTGACAGTGATATGTTAACAGTGAGATGTTAACAGACAGTGAGATGTTAACAGTTAGATGTTAACAGTGAGATGTTAACAGTGAGATGTTAACAGTGAGATTGTAACAGTGAGATATTAAAAGTGAGATGTTAACAGACAGTGAGATACTAACAGTGAGATGGTAACAGTGAGATAGTAACAGTGAGGTGTTAACAGTGAGATGTTAACAGTGAGATGTTAACAGACAGTAAGATGTTAACAGCTGAGCCAGCCGTGTCAGACAAGTGATGCAATCATTTTAAAAAGTAGATGGTTGAATCCGTCATTGCACGGTTTCTTTGTGCCAAATCTGCTGGCTAAAAATTGCCAATTGCACCAAAACGAGTGGCTTTCGCCAGTACTCTAGTACCCGTTAAAGTTGTTAGGCGGGAAAGAGAAGAGAACACACACACACAAAAGGGGGCGGGGGAGTGGGTCGGAGTGGAGAGATTGGTGTCCTCGATTATTAACAATTGCGTACTATTGAACTCTAGTGCTGATGGAAGATTGTTGAAGGGGTGGGAGCGGTTGTGCACGAGTATAAGAAATTGGGGATCTATAGCACTCTAGCATTGATGGAAGATTGTTGAAGGGGTGGGAGCGGTTGTGCACGACTATAAGAACTTAGGTGCCATTGAACTCTAGTGCTGAAGAAAGATTTTTCAGGGATGGGAGCGGTTGCGCACGAGTAAAAGAACTTCGGTGCTATTGAACCTTAGTGTTCATGAAAGAGTGTTGAAGGGGCTGGAGCTGTTATGTTACGAGTAAACGAACCTGGGTGCCAATGAACTCTAGTGCTAACGGAAGACTGTTGATGGGGTATTGAGAAAATAATCTACATTTATAATGGTAAACCCTACCAGGGCACGAACATAAAGCGTTAAAAAAATCAGCACATTGTGTGGAGGTAATTTCTCCAGAAGCCCAGAAAGATTAAATAAACAAATCACGTTCAATACCGGCAAACCACAAGCAGGCATCGGCGCGTGATCCAAGTGCTCAATTATTCTGTGGAAATGAGGAATTTCCCTCGTCTCTTGTCAAGGCTTCGGACAGCAGACGACCCTGAAAACTATTGCAGAAACACAGTACTGAAAGACCTGGCATCTAATCCGTTCCTTGACACCCCTCCTACATTAAAATCTACTCCCAAAACAACTGTAATATCGGTACCAGGCACGCGTCCAAGTTGGTCTTCTGATAGTTGGCCCATCTGTGGTAATCGGCTCGTTAATTTATCGTTTCGTACTGACTTATACTATCTACTTGTCTGTTTTGCTCTAGGAGCCAGTAGAAAGATAACATTACAGTAAAACTTAGATTAACCGTTACCGCCCGGAACATGGCTCTGATGGATAGCAGAATAGACGGATAACAGAAATCGCATATTACATATGTAAAGTAATGTGATTTTACTGCCGGTTTAGAACGAAAATGAAAATAAAATATTTAAAAAGGTAATAATGCGTTCATATTATATTTAATGTTACAAAATGATCAATGCAAACTCAAATATAAGAGTAGTAATATACATAAATGTATTGTAATACTATTATCCTACGTTACTTTAAAACAATCTTTCACCTCTTTGTGTGTATTTGAAGATTGAGCTTTCTGTGCCACGATGTTGCGTAGCTGACTCAGAACTAGGATCTGTGCTGCATTTGTCTCCTCTTGCATTTTACCTTTTTTTCCAAGACGATGACGGAAAACAACTGACATTGAGAAAGTCACGGTTAATCGAAGTTTCAGTGAACATCTAAAACCTGCTAGGAGTATGTCCCATCCAACCGCGACTTTCTCCACACACAATTTTTATGCAGTTATTTTCTGCAGTCTTCCTTTTACTGGTTCCCACGTTTAAGGCTCTTTAGAAATCTATAATGCTACACACCTAGAAGCCTAAACATCTATAACGCTACACATCTAGAATCCTATGCATCTATAACGTTACACATCTATAACGCTACACATCTGTACGCTACATATCTATAACGCTAAATATCTATAACGCTACACATCTATAACGCTACACACACATAACGCTAAACATCTACAACGCTACACATCTATACCGCTACATATCTATAACGCTATAATCTAGAACCGTACACATCTATAACGCTACACATCTATAACGCTACACATCTATAACGCTACACATCTATTTACGCTACACATCTATAACGCTAGGCATCTATAAAGTTACACATCTATAACGCTACACATCTATAACGCTACACATCTAAAACGCTACACATCTAAAACGCTACACATCTATAACGCTACACATCTATAACGCTACACATCTATAAAGTTACACATCTATAACGCTACAATCTATAACGCTACACATCTATAACGCTACACATCTATAACGCTACACATCTATAAAGTTACACATCTATAACGCTACACATCTATAACCCTACACATCTATAACCCTACACATCTATAATGCTACACATCTATAACGCTACAATCTATAACGCTACACATTTATAACGCTACACATCTAGAACGCTACCCATCTATAACGCTACATATCTAGAACGCTAGAGATCTAGAACACTAAACATCTACAGCGCTACACATCTATAACCCAAGCGCATGGGTAACAGTTGACGGAAGATGTATTACAGAGATAAAGAACAGAATAGGCTGGCTAAAATTGCATTTGATACAATGAAGAACATTTTATGCAATAAATCCACGGCATGGGAGTTTAAGAGGTGTTCTCGCGTGCTAAATAGAACTAGTGTTAACATATGGCTGTGAATTCTGGACAATCAATAAACAGGCCGAACAATTTCTTGAGGCCTCGGAGGTTTGATTTTACAGAACAATCCTTAGAATTACATGGACAGCCAAAAAGAGAACCCCAGATGTTTTGAAAGACTCGAGTGCCTCGAAGAATCGTTATCACAAACATCAGAAGGAGACAGTGATGATTGTTATCAGATACTGTGACAGACATCAGTGACAGCTATATGGTTAGTTGCGTATCCTTTACAGGACGTTGCAGAACCAACCCTAACAGCCCCTGGCTGTTGTGTGGTTTCTCTAGGCAAATTTACGTCCAGTAGTTTGCCATTGCTCTCGTGACAGCCGGCCCCCTGATACCACTGTCAAAACCAACGCAAGGCGCATGGCCGGCAGCTGGGATCGAACCCGGCACCCCGGTATTACGAAGCTTTCGCATCGACTTAGCCACAGAGCCGACGACAGCTATACAGGAGACCAATAAACACGAAACTGGACACAAGGCAGTACAGACATATTAAACATGGAAACATGTTTGTGGAATTGAGGGACAGCCGAGAGCTGTCCTGTCAGGCTGGCTTGTGGGCAATGATCTACAGTTCACTGGCTACTGATGATGTCCAGGCCTGATGGTATTTGGAGACCATTGACAGCTATTACATGGGAACAAGTCAGTTATTCGCAGTGTCATCTTCCTAGCAAACGGACGGACCCCTATTTGCTCCGTTCCTGTGCCACACATAATGTCCATCATTGTAACTTGAAGAAAGAACTGAAACAGACTGCAGTGTTAGCAAAATGCTATAGCATACACACGCAATCAATGCATAACACAGCTGTCAGAAGTGCCAACACAAACCGTGTGACATAAGAAAAACAGTTCATCGTATATGGAAGCAGCAGTTGTAACTTATCAGTAGTTGCACACGCGATTAATCACACAACGCGCCATCAGTTCTGTGGCAACAGGCCATTCACTGGATCTATAGTTCACACACAAACCACTGGCAAAGTGAAACACGGCATTGCAGCTGATAAAACCGGCGTACAGAAGCGGAAGCTCAGTCATGAAAACCAAGTTGATGGACACGTGAGAAAAAGGAACAACTGAGTGATATAACACGATCACATGACTTGTTCGATGCCACTCTTAAACAAACTAACTGATGTTAATAATGATCACGACGGTGGTAATGATGATGATGGAAGAAATCAGTGTATTATTATCACTAATTTACAAATTCAGACTTACACATTCGACTCCTTTATTGCATCCCGGTTGCACAAGGCGAGATGTTATCCAAGCACAGGTTCCACACAACAATGGGAAGTTTGCAGAAATACCCACCAACACTAACTTGTCCCCAGCTGCTAGGGTGACATATCACCTGGGTATTTGGAATGACATTTTGAAAGAGCTAAAACTGGAGGATAATTAACACGAGAGCCAGCGACACGGGGCTACAGATCCCGTAGAATCCCTTCGGGGAAACACTGATCGCAGCAGAAATTACCGCTGGTCTGCTGGGACTTTCCCTGGGTCTGGGAATAGTCAAAGACCACCTAACTTGTGACATTGTTTCAGACACTAGGATTTACACTTCTGGTGTTTCACGAGAACATCGGTGACTGTCTGAGGATTGTCCGCGATGTTTATGTTTCCCATTGTGTCTTCGCTTTCCATAATTAGTGGAGGTTTAAGTGTGTCTGTGTTCTATCTTCGGGCAAGAATCTGTTAGGATGCTTACATCGTTAGCTCAGTCCGCTTTCGGTGGTTCTTCTCTACTCCAGCATCAGTCCACGTGTTTACCTTATTAACTCAGTCATCACTCTAGGATCTATCTCTGCCCCAGCGTCAGTCTATCCGTCTAACTCATTATCTCAGTCAAAATTCTAGGATACATATCTGTCAAAGCGTCAGTCTATCTGTGTACCACATTAACTCAGTCATCACTCTAGGATCTATCTCTGCCCCAGCGTCAGTCTATCTGTATACCACATTAACTCAGTCATCACTCTAGGACCTACCTCTGTCAAAGCGTCAGTCTACCTGTGTACCACATTATCTCAGTCATCACTCTAGGATCTATCTCTGCCCCAGCGTCAGTCTATCCGTCTAACTCATTATCTCAGTCACAATTCTAGGACCTATATCTGCCCCAGCGTCAGTCTTTCTGTTTACCTCATTATCTCGGTCATCATTCTATGACCTATCTCTGCCCCAGCGTCAATATGTTTACCTCATTATCTCAGTCATCACCTCTGTCCTAGCGTCAATCTGTTTACCTCATTATCTCAGTCCCCATTTTAGGACCCATCTCTGCCCTAGCGTCAGTCTATCCTATCTCATTATCTCAGTCCCCATTCTAGGACCTATCTCTGCCCTAGCGTCAGTCTATATACCTCATTATCTCAGTCCCCATTCTAGGACCTTTATCTGCCATAGCGTCAGTCTATCCTACCTCATTATCTCAGTCCCCATTTTATGACCTACCTCTGCCCCAGCGTCAGTCTATCATACCTCATTATTTCAGTCCCCATTTTATGACCTATCTCTGCCCTAGCGTCAGTCTTTCCTACCACATTATCTCAGTCCCCATTTTATGACCTATCATTGCTCTAGCGTCAGTCTATCCTACCTCATTATCTCAGTCCCCATTTTATGACCTATCATTGCTCTAGCGTCAGTCTATCCTACCTCATTATCTCAGTCCCCATTCTAGGACCTGTCTCTGCCCTAGCATCAGTCCCAAAGCTTACCCACGTTTGTGAGTCCATCGCTCTGCCTGTTTCTATTCTATATCTGAACATCATAGCCACTGTTTATCTTGTTATTCCACTCTGGTTGAAGTCAGTATCTAAATGTACAAACGTCTCTGATTATCTTCTACACACATTGCACTTCACTTTCTTTTCGCCACAATACCATGATTGTATCTTCACTTTTAGCACCTAGCAAAGACGTAAATGTTCGCACAAAATATTAACGGATCACATAGAACTGTTCTGGGTGAAAACTAGGTTATGTAAGTAATTTTTCTTTATTAACATGACACGTCACGCTAATTTCACGGCGCCAGGTATATTATGATTTGTATTTTTCATAATCTAAGCACTTGGCGTATTTTTTTAAGGCTATTGTTTATATTTTGAGAACTATCTATTTCTAGTGTCATTTCTCAATTTCCTCCCCCCCCCCCCACACCCCCCCCCCCAATCATCATCCTACTTGCTAATTCTGCTCCTTCTGCTCCTCCTGATCTCCCTGCTGCTGCTTCTTTTTCTTTCTTAAGGTTCTTCTCCTTCTTCTTTCTTTCTTCCTTCTTTCTTCTTCTTTTTTATCCACGATTGCTAAAAATGCCATAACGTTCAGTCAGAATGTGCAGTCGATACAATGATTTATAAAAAAAAAGCAGTTCTTTTCACGCACCCTAGAAACATACGATTGCCTTCTAAACTTCCTCCTTGTTCTCTGCCCCTTGTCCTCTCGCCTTCGTCCCCTAGCCTTGCCCTCTTCCCCTTGTCCTCTCGCCTTTGTCCCCTAGCATTGTCCTCTTCCCCTTGTTCTCTTCCCCTTGATCCCTCCCCTTGTCCTCTCTCCCTTGTCCTCTCTCCCACTTGTCCTCTCCCACTTGTCCTCTCCCCCTTATGCTCTCTCCCGTGTCCTCTCTCCCTTGTCCTCTCTTCCTTGTCCTCTCCCCCTGTCTTCCCTACCATGTCTTCCTTCCCCATTGTCTTCTCCCCTTTGTGCTCTCTCCTTGTGCTCTCCCCTTGTGCTCTCTCCCTTGTGCTCTCTCCCTTGTCCTCCCCCTGTCCTCTCTTCCTTGTCTTCTCTCCCCTTGTTCTCTCTCCATTGTCCTCTCCCCCTTGTGCTCTCTCCCTCGTCCTTTCTTCCTTGTCATCTCCCCCTGCCTTCCCTACCATGTCTTCCTTCCCCCTGTCTTCCCTACCATGTCTTCCTTCCCCCTTGTCTTCTTCCCCTTGTCCTCTCCCCCTTGTCCTCTCCCCCTTGTCATCTCCCCCTTGTCATCTCCCCCTTGTCATCTCCCCCTTGTCATCTCCCCCTTGTCATCTCCCCCTTGTCATCTCCATGAACTGTGGAAAAAAAATGAAAATCTCTACAATAATTTTAACAGCACAGAAAAAGTCTGCTCATAGAAACTGATACATATCGAAGCTAGATGGAGATAGATAAACAGGCAGACATACAGGCCGGCAAGGCGAAGGAACATAAGTGTAGAATATCCGGGGACTGCAGACAACTGTAACCTCAGCCTGAGTGGAACAGAGAAGCATTGAAATAAAGGCTGACTGAGCATCAAGTGGTCACCTGTAGCCTCTAAGCAACATCAAGATGTCGACATCTACCTGTAGTCAGGTGAACTCCACACTTTCAGGTATCCCACCCCTATCTCTACAGTTACAGCTTTACCGCCTCCCCCCCCCCCCAACCACCACTAGACTCCCCCCCCCCCTCCCCCTAGTGCTCTAGCTCTACATGATAACATACTGCCACAGTCAAGTAACAGAGTTAAGGAATCATATTCAGTCAAGTAACACAGTCAAATAACACAGTCAAGTAACAGTCAGCCAAACAACACAGACAAGTAACTGTCAGTCGAACAGCATAAAGTCAGGTAACACAGTCAAGTAAGAGAGTCTAGTAACACAGTCAAGTAACATAGTCATGTAACACAGTCAAGTCAAACAGTCAGTCCAGCAACACAGTCAAGTAACACTCAGTCAACTAACATAGCCTAGTAGCACAGTCAAACAACAGAAAGTGAAGTAACACAGTCAAGTAACACAGTCAAGTAACACAATCAAGTAACAGTCAGTCGAGCTACACAGTCAAGTAACACTGTCGAGCAACACAGTCAAGTAACACTATCAAGTAAGACTGTCAAGGAACACAGTCAGTCAATGAACACAGTCAGTCAAGGAACATAGTCAGTCAAGGAACACAGTCAGTCAAGGAACACAGTAAGTCAGGGAACACAGTCCGTCAAGTAACACATTCAGTCAAATAACACATTCAGTCAAATAACACATTCAGTCAAGCAACACAGTCAAATAACACATTCAGTCAAGTAATACAGTCAAGTAACAGTCAGTCAGTTACCGTCCTTCAAAGACCTGTGTAAAGCTTATCCCCCTATTGGTCATAGTTTGCTGCTTGTACAAAGTTTATAGACCAGCTGTCACTCGATGACTATGTGATCTGTATCACACCGGATGCCTTTATTTCTCCGAACAATTCTTAGCATCATTGCTAGACCGAGTGAAGAGCTGGCTTTTCAGAATAGCCGTCTTATTAGGGATTTAAAAGTATAACCGATGAACTCCTTTTGAAGTTCAAACCCGAATCTATGAAACGCGAGTCTATGGCTTCAGTGTTTGTTATTTAAAACAAAAAGCGCTGAAAGGATTTTAAAATAAAACTTGTGTGGTTTTACAGGCTCATCCTTTATTATTTCTTTTACTGAAAACTAAACAATATATTCCCATCATCCATTTATTTAAAAGGTGTTTATATTTTAAAGTTGTCTGATATATTTAAAAGGTGTTTATATTTTAAAGTTGTCTGGCATAAGCTGGTGTAGTTTCTTCTTCACGTTCACCACCTTTGAACTTCAGCAGAGTTTTCGTTGTTCGTCCACTTTTGGAATTTGGTCTTGTTTCGGAACGTGCGTTTTTGTGTAAACCAAGACCAGGCACCAGGAACCCACACGAGGCAGCTAGTGTAGTGTAAAACAATAGGGGTCGCAGGATATATCTTAGGGCTCTATCAAGCCTTAATCCAGGATTGTCCACACACATTTCATGTCTTGTCCCTACATTTTATGACACCGATTTATTACACGTAGAGACCCCGCTCCTAAAGGCGTGTAAAAGGAACCTTAACGTCTAGTTTTCAAAGATCCCTATCCCAAAGGCGTGGAAAGGGGTCCTTTACGTCTAGTTTTCAAAGATCTCTATCCCAAAGGCGTGGAAAAGGGTCCTTAACGTCTAGTTTTCAAAGATCTCTATCCCAAAGGCGTGAAAAGGGGTCCTTTACGTCTAGTTTTCAAAGATCCCCATCCTAAAGGCGTTGAAAAGGGTCCTTTACGTCTAGTTTTCAAAGACCTCTATCCCAAAGGCGTGGAAAGGGGTCCTTTACGTCTAGTTTTCAAAGATCTCTATCCCAAAGGCGTGGAAAAGGGTCCTTAACGTCTAGTTTTCAAAGATCTCTATCCCAAAGGCGTGGAAAGGGGTCCTTTACGTCTAGTTTTCAAAGATCTCCATCTTAAAGGCGTGGAAAAGGGTCCTTTTCGTCAAGTCTTCAAAGATCCCCATCCTAAAGGCGTTGAAAATGGTCATTTTCGTCAAGTTTTCAAAGATCCCAATCCTAAAGGCGTGGAAAAGGGTCCCTTACGTCTAGTTTTTAAAGATCCCCATCCTAAACACGTGGAAAAGGTCTTTAATGTCTAGTTTTCAAAGATCCCCATCCTAAAGGCGAAGAAAAGGGTCGTTTACGTCTAGCTTTCAAAGAACCCACTCGTACAAGCCGCGGTATTTCTGAGCCTACTCAAACTTTTGTCACAGAATTCCTGCAAAACAGCAAGTAAAGTGACCCCAGATTCCGACACCTGCAAGTTAGGAACAGCTCTGTTAAATAAAACCCTTTAGCCGTACTGACATTTTTCCATAATTAATTCATCCAACGAACTTGATTTCCAACCCCAATTTTTGCTGTTTATATTCGGCGGGCACATATCAGGCGCCAACGAGAGATTGAATGAAGCGCTGCATTTTTCATGACTGAACGCACTTTGATTACAAGTTCTCCCCTTCTGGGAATCAACATCCGAACGGATTCTTTGTGTTGGTAATTTCCAGCCTCTTCTAACCAAAGCGCTCCACTTGGGTTACAGATATACATTTTGGACATTGGCACTAACTGTGCCGTCCAGTTTACTGAATATTTCATTTTATATCAGGGGTTTCAGAACCACCTTCGCTTGTCCCCACTGCTCACATGTTAAGGTGTTCATTTCTGGCAACAAGAGATGCAAGGGGCCTCTCTCTCTCTCTCGCTCTCTCTCTCTCTCTCACACACACACACACACACACGCACGCACGCACACACACACACACACACACAAATGCCTTGTGTAGTCAGATGAAAGAGCTCACTTTGTGGTTTTGAAAAGTGAAATAGGGATCAAGAAGAGAAGTTCAACTTCATTGTATGTTATGCCTCGTCCCGAATCTCTCTCTCTCTCTCTCCTCTCTCTCTCTCTCTCTCTCTCGCTAGCGCGCTCTCTCTCTCTCTCTCTCTCTCTCTCTCTCCCTCTCTCTCTAAAATCAATCAATCGATTAATCAATGTCTACAATTCATGCGTCTACAATACCCACATTTACAACACATTTAAAACACCCACATTTACAACACCCACACCTACAACACAGATATAGTCAACACCCACACCTACAACACAGAACCCACCAGCTACAAATAAAGCAGCTCGTTAGAGTAATTCCCAGTGCTGCGTGCTCGGGTGGAGCACCAATCTACGACATGAATATTTCATGCAGGGCAGCCGTAACAGCCGTCGTGACTTCATTACTGTAAGCTTACAGCATTACAGTGAACCTATTATACAACACAGACGGCACAGTCATGGACGAATTGTTACTCAGCTCCTCAAACTCCCCAAAAGTACTTTCATTACTTAGTCAGTAACAGTAAAGGACCTCTTTCATTACTTAGAGCTCATGTCAAATAGAAGCCGGGACACAGATGGTGGGCGGGGCAGGTAATGCTAGGTTAAATACTTCTGTTCGGGTGCTGTGATCTTGTATTTCTTTTATTAATCAATGAATTAGCACGGTGCCGTCTCCACGAGAAAGGTTGTTTGCAAGTGATTTCCAGAACGGCACTATTTTAACTTGGTAGCAGTGTTGATATTATCTTCCCTCTTGTTTCGTTATCTTCTTCATTTGTTTAACTTTTTACTCCAGTACAGTTTTATGTCTAAATGGTATTCAGTTAGCAGAGAGGTGGTGAACTTCTATTCAATCAAGGTCCTGTGTTTATTTATGACACCAATATTGTCAAATGCCTGTGTGGTTCCTGGGTCTCAGTGTGGGGACAATAACACACCCATTGCCTTTCTAACAAGCATGTCGTAAGAGTATACTAATCAGAGTATATCTGCCGGAGAGGCAAGGAACCAACAGTCAGTAAACAAATAAGCCATACCTATAAAAAGCAAAACTCAGATTCTTTAACAAGACTAAAGTTCAGAAGTGGAAGAACAGACACAACGTTGCACCACAGCCGGTGAACGCAAAGAAGAAGAAGAAAAAGATGCATGGGCACATATTTAACTGCCCTTGGTAGTGCCAGAGCAACTCTTTTGATCCATCGGTCTGTTTTCATAAGGTATGCCACCTCAAAGTTGACCACCATGAGATACACACATGCCTGTCAGGATGGGAGGCTCACAGAGTCATCCCAGAATACCATGACTCGTCAGCCAAAGAAGTGATTCATTAGGGCACCCATAACGGCTTCACCAGCAAGTGTAACCTGTACTCCTGTGTGGGCAACAGATATTGGGTTATAATCTGAGACAGATATACAGACAGTAACAGATGCAGTTTAGGATAGATTTACAAACATAAAAAGGTGTCGTTTGGGATAGATTTACAGACAGAAAAAGATGTCGTCTGAGATGGATTTACAGACAGTAAAAGACACCCTCTTTGGATAGACTCACAGACAGTAAAAGACACCCTCTTGGGATAGACTCACAGACAGTAAAAGACACCCTCTTGGAATAGACTCACAGACAGTGAAAGACACCCTCTGGGGACAGACTCACTGACAAGAAAGGGTCACAAAGGTCGGGAACCTCCCTTACCACCCCCAATATTTTAGGGTACCCCCCCCCCCCCCACCCGCCCCGTTCCATCCTAACAACGCGTAGACGCTCTACTGTTGAACAGTTGTATACAAATTTCACAGCACGGCAAATTTATTATTATAGCAATATAATTATTATTAATACGCACCCCCCCCCCCCCACTTTCCAGTATTTTGACAGCAAAACGAACAGCGTCAGTATTAAACCTTGCCTTGAAACAAGCACACACCCAGACTTGAGAACAACCCCAGTATCAGACCTTGCCTTAACACAAGCACACACCCAGACTTGAGAACGGCTCCAGTATCAGACCTTGCCTTAACACAAGCACACACCCAGACTTGAGAACGGCTCCAGTATCAGACCTTGCCTTAACACAAGCACACACCCAGACTTGAGAACGGCTCCAGTATGAGAGCTTGCCTTAACACAAGCACACACTCAGACTTGAGAACGGCTCCAGTATGAGACCTTGCCTTAACACAAGCACACACTCAGACTTGAGAAGGGCCCCAGTATGAGAGCTTGCCTTAACACAAGTACACACCCAGACTTGAGAAGGGCCCCAGTATGAGAGCTTGCCTTAACACAAGCACACACCCAGACTTGAGAACTGCGCAGCTCGCGTGGGGCAGCTGTTGCTCTAACTTAATTGAATCATCATTGTTGACTTCATTAAATTAATGGCACCAGCACAGACCGACCAGAGAGACTGTTACAGCTGGACAGACTCGCTAATGCTCGGCTGGTCACGCAACCTCAGCTGTGCTTCTGTGGGCTCCGGGATCACGTGAACGTGCTCATGTTGTAATGAAGTAGATCATGAATGAATGAATGAATGAATGAATGAATGAATGAATGAATGAATGAATGAATGAATGAATGAATGAATGAATGAATGAATGAAGTATTGGGGACACTTCTGTCTTCTCTAGCTGTTGCACTAAGCATAACGTGAGGTCGGTCGTATGTTCTAGGATACTCTGTGCTTCCTTACACGTGAACTCATTAAGTATTGTAGAAAGCACTCGGTACATGTGCAAAAACTCAAATTTCTTTGTGAGTATAGTAAAGCCTCGATTATTCAGTTGGCAATTATTCAAACTCCTTTTTTTTAATTAATGCAATGGTAATTTTCGGTCATGAAAAAAGGAATGATTGGCTTCATCAAGTAGCTGTAAGCGTGCGTCGTATATATAAATATATATATATATATATATATATATATATATATATATATATATATGTGTGTGTGTGTGTGTGTGTGTGTGTGTGTGTGTGTGTGTGTGTTGAACGTTAAGCTTAAAATTATAATAGAATTTTCATTTGTGAACTCTCCTTTCCCCGTAATAAATGTTCAAAACGTGCCGTACAATACATCAGACATATAGATAATGTACTGCCCTGTACTAAGAGGTCAGATAATATAAATAAGAGAGAGGGAGAGAGAGAGAGAGAGAGAGAGAGGGGGGGGGGAGAGAGAGAGAGAGAGAGAGAGAGAGAGAGAGAGAGACAGAGAGAGACAGAGACAGAGACAGAGAAAGAGAAACAGAGAGAGCAAGCGGGTTTTAGTATAAAAATGGTGTTTTGAATGCCATGGCTGGAGTAGAAACTGACGATTTATAGAATCGCATTTCTGGCCTTTTTGGAATATAGAGTCTACCCTTGCGCCACATAGGGCCGGATATTCCGCAGTCTATCCTTGGGCCACATCAGGCCGGATATTCCAAGTCTACCATGCCACCACATTGGGCCGGATATTCCAGAGACTACCCTTCCGCCACATCGGGCCGGATATTCCAGAGTCTACCCTTCCTCAACATCAGGCTGGATATTCCAGAGTCTATCATTCCACCACATCAGGCCGGATATTCCAGAGTCTACCATGCCACCACATCGGGCCGGATATTCCATAGACTACCCTTCCGCCACATCGGGCCGGATATTCCAGAGTCTACCCTTGCGTCACATCGGGCCGGATATTCCAGAGTCTACCCTTGCGTCACATCAGGCCGGATATTCCAGAGTCTACCATGCCTCCACATTGGGCCAGTTATTCCAGAGTATACCATGCCACCACATCGGGCCGGATATTCGAGAGTCTACCCTTGCGTCACATCGGGCCGGATATTCCAGAGTCTACCCTTGCGTCACATCGGGCCGGATATTCCAGAGTCTACCATGCCTCCACATTGGGCCAGATATTCCAGAGTATACCATGCCACCACATCGGGCCGGATATTCCAGAGTCTACCCTTGCGTCACATCGGGCCGGATATTCCAGAGTCTACCATGCTTCCACATTGGGTCAGATATTCCAGAGTCTACCATGCTTCCACATCGGGCCGGATATTCCAGAGTATCTTTGCGCCACATCGGGCCGGATATTCCAGAGTCTAACCTTGCGTCAGATCGGGCCGGATATTCCAGTCTTCCGTTGCGCCACAGCGGGCCGGATATTCAAGAGTCTTCCCTTGCGCCACATCGGGCCTGATTTTCCAGAGTCTATCATTCCGCAACATCGTGCCGACAATTTTTTGGGTTTACCCTTGCGCCACATCAGGCTGGATATTCCTGAGTCTACCATTCCACCACACTGAGCCAGATATTTTAGAGTCTACCCTTGGGCCACATCGAGCCAGATTTTCCACAGTCTACTCTTGTGCCACATCGAGCCAGATTTTCCACAGTCTACTCTTGTGCTACATCGGGCCAGATTTGCCGAGTTCACTGTAGGCAGTCCTCGGTTTTCATGTACGCTAACTAAGCAAGAGCAGATAGTTCAATACTCTA
Organism: Candidula unifasciata; assembly: GCA_905116865.2. Classification (NCBI taxonomy): domain Eukaryota; kingdom Metazoa; phylum Mollusca; class Gastropoda; order Stylommatophora; family Geomitridae; genus Candidula; species Candidula unifasciata. The sequence continues at coordinate 510,139 of CAJHNH020005001.1, forward strand.
CATGGGAACCCAGACATTTTCTTAAAAAGTAAAAGTAAAAGTAAAGATCCCTTTTCACGCCTTTCGGCGCATCGGGCATATGGGCAGAGCGTCCCATATTTTTACAGACCATCAGCACTCGGTGGGTAATGTGGTCAGCATTACGCCGGCTGTCTTTACTTTCCCAGGACAGCCCATCCTGGTACCCATTTTAGTTATTTTATGAATATTATTTGGAGCATTTAATCACAGGTTTTTATTTATTCTAACTTTAATACTAAACCTAATATAATCATCTGCTTAATAAACGTCATATGCAGATTTAGCATTTGGGAAATCAAGAAACAAAGGTTTTAGAGCCCTTTGTAGAACTATATATAATTTTGTGATTATGCAAAAATATAGTGTATTATTTCTTTTAAAAAAAAATTAAATAACGCAATATTTTCATTATCAATATATTTAAAAGTCGAAAGTGTTTTTAATTCTTTCTGATACTGGCGTCATTTAAAAACGACAGGGCCTCGGGGCGTTATAACTTTGGGCCTCACCAAATCTAAATCAGGCTCTGACTGTATATTAACATCATTACGTGATTTGCTGACTGGCGTAGGCGATCATGCTGCTATATCTACTTTCTGGTCAAGAATCGTTTTTTTCATTGCTTTCTTCTGTGTTTCCAGAAAACAATATATTTGTGGCTAAACTGTCTAGTTTTTTTTTTTGTTTTTTTGTTCTATTTTGTAACCAACGAGTCGTCGTGGTAGAGCGGCTAGACACGCGCCGCGGATCGGAAAGTCGTGGGTCCCCTTCCTGGCGGAGCCGGACTTTTCTTTAAAAATGACCTTGGCTCCAGATCGACCCAGCCTTGAGTGGGTACCGGGTGCAGTCCCAGGAAGTAAAGGCGGCCGGCGTGATGCTGACCACATAACCCAGCTTGTGCCGTTGGTCTATAAAATATAGGTCTAGCCCTGTATGCCCTATACGCCTAATGGTGTGGAAAAGGCTCCTTTACTTAGCTTTACTTGCTTATATTGTAACCACACAATTACCACTGTCTCCTCTGGCAGGTATTTGTAACGATTTCTGTTTGCGATTTAACCTCTTTCGAAATATTTTAATTACTTATTTCAGAATTATAATCCAAATTTTTTAGAACCTTTTGTTCCGATAATATTGTACCCCAAAGGAGGTGAAACTTGGACCGTTCCCCCCCCCCCCCCCCCCCCCCCCCTAAGTGCTCATGATCCACAGTTGAGAGTTCTATAGAACATTTCAGTAAATAACGTGTGTGGTATTACCAAGGAAGCGCGCGCGCACACACACACAAAAACACGCCCGCGTGCAAGTAAACCCATACACAACTCACACAATACTCACACATATTCGTATATAGGTATATTTGTCTCTTTGGCCTTTACCGACTTTAATTCTGACGGATAGTTGTGGGTGTTCGTCCACCTCTGAAGAGTGGTAAGAAAAAAAAAATAAACTGTAGGCAAATGGTAATTTACTTACTGTGTGTTTGTGGTTTTCATGTAAATCTAAATACACAGTTGTACGTCGATGCACGTTCGCTTTAGTATACGATTAACTTGGTGTACGTCATGTTAGAATCGAAAACTGTTGCTTTGTATGCGAACATTAATTTGGAATAGGACTCACGGGCTAGATATCCTATGAGTCAAAACTAGGGACCGTTCACGTTTCCCGGCCCATCTACACACTTTATCAGTCTGATCTAGGTCAGGGGATGTCATGTTGTACTGCTTTCTTTGAAAAGAGGCTCTCGTGTGACCTAGGCTCAGGCTGTGGGTAGGAGGGTTTGGCTTAGGGCCAGTTCTAGAATATCTGGGGTCGTTGAAAACTGTGTGGTATAGAACAAGCGACACTGGCGCAGATGTAATTGGAGGCAAGACAACATGACACCCCTCTGACGTAGAAGAGTCTGAGAAAGTTTGAATGAAAGGTCAGCCAGTGTGTAGATGGGCCGGGAAACGTGAAATTGACCAAAATTAGTCCTGACACCACAAACTATATTTGTATAAATCTGTAGATTCAAAGCTATAGGTAATGGTTCTGAAGAAAAGTATTCCCCCCCCCCCCCCCCACAAAGACAAAACCGTAATGGCCGTAATAGCACTGTCTGGCATGACCACACAATCTCGCATGTTTGGAAACGGAGACTCATTTCAAACAAAAATGTCTGTTCCTTCTAGTACCATTTTAGCAGGAACTCGACACTTCCCAGTACCATTTTAGCAGGGACTCGACACTTCCTAGTACCATTATAGCAGGGACTCGACACTTCCCAGTACCATGTTAGCAGGGACTCGACACTTCCCAGTACCATGCTAGCAGGGACTCGACACTTCCCAGTACCATTCTAGCAGGGACTCGACACTTCCCAGTACCATTCTAGCAGGGACTCGACACTTCCTAGTACCATTATAGCAGGGACTCGACACTTCCCAGTACCATGTTAGCAGGGACTCGACACTTCCCAGTACCATGCTAGCAGGGACTCGACACTTCCCAGTACCATTCTAGCAGGGACTCGACTCTTCCCAGTTCCATGTTAGCAGGGACTCGACACTTCCCAGTGCCATGTTAGCAGGGTCTCGACACTTCTCAGTACCATGTTAGCAGGGACTCGACACTTCTCAGTAGCATGCTAGCAGGGACTCGACACTTCCCAGTGCCATGTTAGCAGGGTCTCGACACTTCTCAGTACCATGTTAGCAGGGACTCGACACTTCTCAGTAGCATGCTAGCAGGGACTCGACACTTCCCAGTAGCATGCTTGAAAGGACTCGACAGTTCCCAGTACCGTGCTAGCAGGCACTCGACACCAGTCAGTAACATCAGGTCAGGTTTGTTCATTTATTTCATCAAATTGCTTTTGTGTTTATGTATTGAAATATTAGGCAGTGTTTTCACATTTTGGACTCAGTCATTTCATTGTTTCGTATTTCAATAACAAAACGACTGTTTCTCTACCTTTGTTACTTATGGACAATACGATTGGTATACGTTCTGTTTAGTATTCGTACTGTTTGGTATAGGTACTGTTTGGTATAGGTACTGTTTGGTATACTTGCTGTTTGGTATACGTACTGTTTGGTATACGTACTGTTTCGTATACGTACGGTTTGGTATACTTGCTGTTTGGTATACGTACTGTTTGGTATACGTACTGTTTGGTATACTTGCTGTTTGGTATACGTACTGTTTGGTATACGTACTGTTTGGTCTACGTACTGTTTGGTCTACTTGCTGTTTGGTCTACTTGCTGTTTGGTCTACTTGCTGTTTGGTATACGTACTGTTTGGTCTACTTGCTGTTTGGTCTACTTGCTGTTTGGTATATGCACTGTTTGGTATATGTACTGTTTGGTATACGTACTGTTTGGTATACTTGCTGTTTGGTATACGTACTGTTTGGTATACGTACTGTTTGGTCTACGTACTGTTTGGTCTACTTGCTGTTTGGTCTACTTGCTGTTTGGTATACGTACTGTTTGGTATACGTACTGTTTGGTATACGTACTGTTTGGTCTACTTGCTGTTTGGTATACGTTCTGTTTGGTCTACTTGTTGTTTGGTATACTTGCTGTTTGGTATACGTACTGTTTGGTCTAATTTCTGTTTGGTATACGTTCTGTTTGGTCTACTTGTTGTTTGGTATACGTACTGTTTGGTATACGTACTGTTTGGTATACGTACTGTTTGGTATAATTGTTGTTTGGTATACGTACTGTTTGGTATACGTACTGTTTGGTCTACTTGCTGTTTGGTCTACTTGCTGTTTGGGATACGTACTGTTTGGTATACATACTGTTTGGTATACGTACTGTTTGGTCTACTTGCTGTTTGGTATACTTGCTGTTTGGTATACGTACTGTTTGGTATACGTACTTTTTGGTCTACTTGCTGTTTGGTATACGTTCTGTTTGGTCTACTTGTTGTTTGGTATACTTGCTGTTTGGTATAGTACTGTTTGGTCTACTTGCTGTTTGGTATACGTTCTGTTTGGTCTACTTGTTGTTTGGTATACGTACTGTTTGGTATACTTGTTGTTTGGTATACGTACTGTTTGGTATACGTACTGTTTGGTCTACTTGCTGTTTGGTCTACTTGTTGTTTGGTATACGTTCTGTTTGGTCTACTTGTTGTTTGGTATACGTACTGTTTGGTATACGTACTGTTTGGTATACGTACTGTTTGGTATACGTAATGTTTGGTATACGTACTGTTTGGTATACTTGTTGTTTGGTATACGTACTGTTTAGTATACGTACTGTTTGGTCTACTTGCTGTTTGGTATCAGGAACGGAATAGACATGCCTACTTAGGTACCAGTGTGTGTGTGTGTGTGTGTGTGTGTGTGTGTGTGTCTGTCTGTCTTTAGCGATAGACTCTGCAGTTAATGAATGTGGACGCTTCACTTACATTTAAAAATGACCGAGCAGCTCACACAGAAATCAGATCGATCAGGGCCAGAAGCTAATTAATGAAAGCTGTCTGACTGATGGCATCTATTGTTGGAGACCCTGCTGCTAGGGGACACCTATGGAGATACAGCCCGGACTGTGACGTTATCAATCAGAGTGACCAGAGACTGACCAGTGTTTTGTCCAGACTGTTAGACGTCAGCTGATACTGGACTTGGATCTCACAGGAACTATTGGGTATGCTGGACACATGTGGGTGTTAGACAAGTGTCCAGTCTTGTTAATCTCACTGCTAGCTGCAAAAACAAACGCCGGCAAAAAGTGCATTTGAACCAGCAATTATAGTCTGCTTCAATCTCGTTCTGCTTGGTGGTGTATTTTTATAACTCAACTGGTGTCGCAGTTAAAAACTGGTAAATGGAAGTAAAGGTGGTTTATGTGATAACTACATCAAACGTGGAGATAAAGGTGGTCGGTATTTTAATGACATCAACCGTGAAGAACCGACTCATGATGATCAATCAGTAGTTTCCATCGCTCTCTTCATGAAACGTCTGAAAGTCTCTCTTTCTCTATATAACTCTCCAGCCCTGTGTGCTCCCACAGCCAATGCACTTTCAGTGTCCTGTATCCACATACGCGGAGGTCGGCCCCTGCCTCGTTTTCCGGAAACTGCACCTTCCATCGCCGTTCTCTCTCCAGACCAATATGACGCTTGACATGTGCAACATACCTCAGCTTTCGGGAGAGGATGCTGTTTATGAGCCAGTTTTCCCTGATGTTCAGGTCACGCAGGATGTCCACGTGATTCATTTTCTCGGTCCGTGGTATTCTAAGGACACAACCGATATACGAAAGTATCAGCCTAGCAGTGACTACCTGATGTGTCTATGGCGGGAGAAGTATCAGCCTAGCAGTGACTGCCTGATGTGTCTATGGCGGGAGCAGTATCAGCCTAGCAGTTACTGCCTGATGTGTCTCTGGCGGGAGAAGTATCAGCCTAGCAGTGACTACCTGATGTGTCCATGGCGGGAGAAGTATCAGCCTAGCAGTTACTGCCTGATGTGTCCATGGCGGGAGCAGTATCAGCCTAGCAGTTACTGCCTGATGTGTCTCTGGCGGGAGAAGTATCAGCCTAGCAGTGACTGCCTGATGTGTCTATGGCGGGAGAAGTATCAGCCTAGCAGTGACTACCTGATGTGTCCATGGCGGGAGAAGTATCAGCCTAGCAATGACTACCTGATGTGTCTATGGCGGGAGAAGTATCAGCCTAGCAGTGACAACCTGATGTGTCCATGGCGGGAGAAGTATCAGCCTAGCAGTGACTACCTGATGTGTCCATGGCGGGAGAAGTATCTGCCTAGCAGTGACTAGCTGATGTGTCCATGGCGGGAAACGGATCGCTTACTTTTGTTTTTGAGATACGTTTATCTTCAAACAGTCGGCTCTGTCGCTAAGTCGATGCGAACGCTTCGTAATGCCGGGATGCCAGGTTCGATCCCAGCTGCGGGCCATGAGCCTTGCGTTGGTTTCGACAGTGGTATCAAGAAAGCCGACCGTCCAGAAGCAATGACAAATTACTGGACGTAAATTTGCCTAGAAAAATCACACAGCAGCCAGGGGCTGCTGGTGTTGGTTCTGTAACGTCCTGTAAATAATACGCAACTAACCTTTATCTTCAAACTGCGTTCAATATCCCTTCAACAGATCGTTGCCAACATGTGTCGCTGTTTTCTGCGTGCTGGCGTTTGTCTCAGTTACAATTATGCAGGGGCTGCAGTTTTCTCAAGGGAGAACTTAGAACATTGGTAGGTACAGTAGCGGTAAATGATTCAACAAAACACCAAAGAATCAAATGGTTTGGTCATCTGGTCAGAATGGAACAGAACCAGCCAGCAGCGAGAGTGCACTAGACGAGACCAGCAGGCTACATGGCGAGAGGCTGACCCAGGAAGTTATGGCTGTGTGGTGTACAATAGACACTACAGAAATACAATATGATATTCACACAAGCTATACAACTGGCCAGCCAAGAAACTTCATCTAACTCCTCTCTGCGAGGCCTCACGGCATAAACAGTAGACAATAGAGAGAAGAAAGCAGTTTCTCAAGGCAGCGGGTTTCAGTGTGCAGATCCAGCCAGTCTGTCTGCCTGTTCACTACCCAACACGCCGGCATAGCATAGAAAAAAGATCCAAAGTATGCTGACCACCCGTGACCTTTCCAGTCTGCAAGTTTTATTATTAAAAAGAACAGAAATAATAATAATAATAACACTTTACCTGCAGATTAAAGAAATAACACTTCACCTGTAGATGAAAGAAATAAAACTTTACCTGTAGATTAAAGAAATAAAACTTTACCTGTAGATGACGGTGAACTATACGAGAAAAAACACTTTCAACTGTAAGAAAAAATACTTGATGACGTTATAAAAGCTGTCACAGATCTTGCAAAAACGAAAGAAAACTGTCAGCAAATGCCAACACCTAAACATTACTGTAATACAATAACACTACGGTCACATTATGTTTTTCTGTTTTCTTTACTACAAAAAAAAAAAAAAAAAAGGGGGGGGGGTGGAGAGGCACCACATAAGATCTCAGATGTAGCTAAGACATGGCCCAAAATGACATCACGATAACAAGTCTCCAGGCTCAGCATCAATCATTTGAGTGACCTGGTTCTCGAGTAAGTGTTTGAATTACTGGCGAAAGTGTCTCAACTGGTTGTGCTTGTACAAAAACACTTTTCCCCCTGCCTTCATGCGAATTGGGTATATAGGGCTAGACGGATATTTTATAGATGTATCGGCACTTGGTGGCTGATGTAGTCAACATCCCGCCGGCCGCCTTTACTACGCAAGACTGTGCCTGGTACCCACTCACGGCTGCGTCTACCTGGGAGCTAAGATTATTTCTGAAAAATCCGGCAGCGTTCGGATTCGAATTCCCGACCTTCGGATCTGAGGCCGAGCACATGGCCGCTACACCACGATGGCTCCCGGTTATAATTGGAAATACGTTAATTATCGGCAACAGTGGCTTCAAGGTTGAGAACACAGTTTCACAGTCTCGGCATACTGAGGTTCGAATTCAGTCACATGCGAATAGGCAGCAGACCGCTTAGCGTTCCCTTTGACAACAGTTATAACATTGAGAAAAAAAAAGCAAACTACTAAAAGTAACATTGTCTTGTGAAAACACACCACAGCCATTCAATGCCGGCAAAATACATGTAACTAACACTGTAGTTTTGTTTTCATGCCCACACATGCGGTCACAGGAATCATCGCAGTACAAGCTACAGCGTCGGATGTTCTACGATGGTGATGTTACAACTGTTGCGTGTTTGTATGTGTTTGTGTGTGTTTGTGTGTGTCTATGTTTATGTGTCAATTTGTACTATATATATATATATGTATGTGTGTGTAATGCCATACTGCGCTATGTATATATATATATATATATATATATATATATATATATATATATATATATATATATATATATATATATATATATATCCGTGTAATTCCACTCTGTGCTTTATATATATAGAAATGTGTGTGTGTGTGTTAAACTAGAAGACCCCGAGCTGTGTCTAGACTACCTCAGCTGTTCAACAAATCCTACACGACACTTGATCCCTCCTGGACCCCTATTTCTGGCTCACGTCGATCCCCAACAGTAAGCCATCTTTTACAATCAAGCCAGTGGGAATTTTATGTTACAATTCGGGATTTCCTTTCCTTAAAACTATAGCAGCTGCGAACAAAGACAATCAATACGAAATTGTTCTTTTGTAAGTAAACGAAAGAAACCCTTGATAAAATTAGAAATGCCTAAAATTGCTTGAAAAGTCACTAACAAGTAAAATAAGAAAGACTTAATGAAATGAGGGGGTAATTATATTCTACTGGAGGAAAACAATTACCACATACTTTTCGTAGGTAGAATATTACCCAACTGGTAGCCAAATACAACCTGACCGTCTTAAATACACACCTGATCAAATGTCAAGGCGTCTGTATGATAATTAAAACCATGCAACAAACGAAATGTGTTTTAAATTTGTTTTAAAGAGTATACGTTGCCCGGCTCTCTAGCGGAATTGGCTAAACCGGATTTCGCGGAGACCGGGTGACGTACTCCTTGTGGTCCGGGTTCAATCCCGGGGGTAGGCAGGAAAGCCACATTTTCTCCCAGATTTACGGTATTTACAATGGAATCAAGGCCGAAAGGTTGCGATATCCATAATACCGAGCCTAAGGGTTAACAACTCATGGCTTCTGGATACTAAAACAAACAAACAAAGAGTATACGTTTAACTTAACTCACGTGGATGTAAATTATAAGGTCCGGTCTGTTTCTTAAAGTGTTTGTTCGTGCACTGAACGAGCATTGCACGAAGCGTGCGCAACGACCATGGTCTGGGGACGACCATGGGATCTTAGATATCTGTCTCACATGAATGAAGAATGAAGTTACCCACTGACGCACGATGAGCTGTTCTATGAGAGGACCGAGCCAGCTGGGGTAAAACCGGGTTCAATGAAGTCTCCTGTCTTCAGACCGGGCGACCCTTCTGAACTGTTGTGGGTGGTGGATCTTTATTGTATAAACACATGATTTCGTGGATCCCACGGTACTACATACAAAACCACAGAGATTGCCTACTTCTTCTTCCGCCTTTTTATCCCCCAATGGAGCATAGGCCCTCAACCAACTCACGCCAAGTTGTTCTACACTTCGCCATTGCATGGAGCTCTCTCCATGTCCTCCCCATCTTTCGAACTTCATTCTCCAGCTCTCTTCTCCATGTTTTTGGCCTTCCTTTATTCCTATGCCCCTGTGGGTTCCAATACTAATGCTATGAAATGTCATTCAACAGACATATCGCTTATGTTTACATCATTCTTGTAACAAAAACACATTTTGTGGAGGTTGCATTTAATTCCTCACTAATCTATCAACTGTCCATGACTCACTTCCATATATCAGGATATGCTCTCCGCAGTTCTTAAGAAATCTACAACCTAAATGACACATATATATATATATATATATATATATATATATATATATATATATTATTATATATATATATATATATATATATATATATATACTATTACCATGCTTCATTGAGTGAAATGTGTGACATAATTCTCCTACTAGCTGTCTGCAAACATACATCCCTGTCATTTTCTGTTTCAAGATTAGCCCAGGAAACTCTAGCCCAGCTAGATACACCAGGACAAGACACATATTCCTTGTGTTTTGGGTCAGGTTATGACCCCGGGTTCAATGAATGACTAATTAGGATGATTTCTAGTTTTAATTCTGGTTAGGGTTGATCTGAACGAATGACTAAAGCAGATCTAAACGAATGACTAAAGCAGATCTGAACAACTGACGAAAGCAGATTTGAACAAATGACTAAATCAGGTCAGAACAACTAACTAAAGCAGATTTGGACAAACAACTAAACAAGATTTGAACAAATGGCTAAAGAAGAGCACAACATACAATGCTGATAGTTTTAGAGATACCACAGATAGTGGTGTCGATGAGCAAGAAGAAAAATGTCAATGACTTTCCTACTCACCAGTATTCACCCTAATATGCCAGATTCCCCTTCGAATTTCCTATTCACCACTTCTTCTTCTTCTTCTTCTTCTTCTTCTGCCTTTCTATCCCTCAATGGAGCATAGGCCCTCAACCAACTCACGCCAAGTCGTTCTATCCTTCGCCATTACATGGAGCTCTCCCCATGTCCTCCCAATCTTTCTAACCTCGTTCTCCAGCTCTCTTCTCCATGTGTTTTTTTTTTGCCTTCCTTTATTCCTATGCCCCTGTGGGTTCCAATGCAAAGACATTCTAGTTATGCTGTTCTTCTGTTTTCTCAGTGTGTGCCCTATCCAACGCCAGCGTCTTTTCCTCACCTCCTGATCCACTGGAGCCTGTTTAGTTCTCTCCCAAAGTTCTACATTAGTTATTCTATCATACCATTTTATTCCCTCTATTCTGCGCAGGCACCAGTTAATGAGGATTGGTCCTTGCGTTGACTTAAAACATAGAAAATAGATCTAGTACAACTAATGAAATTCGAAACTGTTGCTGAGCTGTACGTGCTAGCTTCTCTGCCACAGATCCATCATTTGAAGGGTCAGCCTTTATCTTGTTCTGTCCTCTTGTATCCATGTAATGTTTATTTATGTGTTTGACTATCTGTAGGTAATCAATCCTGATAGGCGGCCTACCATGCTGCTCTTTCCTTTTTGATGAAATACTAGACCAGAGGTTCTCAAGCTGGGTGCGGAGGCCCCCAGGGGTTGCCGCAAGCGTATGCCAGAGGCACCGCGGAAATTTATAAAGGATTTTTTCAAATCTGCTAGAGATCAGCGAAGACAGCAGTTTAAAACAGAAATACAATGAAAGAAACCAAGAAGAATTCTGGATGCAGGTGTATTCAGAAAACAATGCTACTGGCAAGGCTGCAGTGCATTCTCAAAGTACGCTTACATTAAAAATCAGATAGAGGAGCAACCTTTCTTTGTAAATTGATCTGAGGGTAAAATTAACTAAACCTCCCATAAACATAAAGGAAATAATGAAAAATTCATCCAGACAGTTTCATTCATCGCATTAAAGACAGCTGAACATTAAATGTATACCGTTTTTTTTTTTTTTTGGTTCTTTTCCTAAATAGTCAAACCACCTCAAGGGTAGGTGCGCCGCGAAAACTTTTTTTTTCCGACAAGGGAGCCACGGTGAAAAAAGAATGAAAACCGTTGTTCTAGACGAGACCCTGGCTAATTTGTTTGGTCATATCTTTATTTTTAACTGGCCTGTGCGAGGCATTTCATCTCTGTTATTACATTATCTACTCCCCTTCCCCAAAACTCAACCCTCCCACCCCCTCCCCCTTTTTCTTGTGAACGTCAAAGTCTGACACTGAAAGCGCAGGCTGATCTTTGCTAAAGATATAACTTGGCACAACCGTTCTCATTTCTAGCGTTTAATCTGTTATATATATATATATATATGTGTGTGTGTGTGTGTGTGTACATAGCATGCGTGCATGTATGAGAGAAAAGGAAAGGGGAGGGACAGACAGACAGACAGACAGACAGACAGACAGACAGACAGACAGACAGACAGACAGACAGACAGACAGACAGACAGACAGACAGACAGACAGACAGACAGACAGACAGACAGACAGACAGACAGACAGACAGACAGACAGACAGACAGACAGACAGACAGACAGACAGACAGACAGACAGGCAGGCAGGCAGGCAGGCAGGCAGGCAGGCAGGCAGGCAGGCAGGCAGGCAGGCAGGCAGGCAGGCAGGCAGGCAGTCAGAGATCAATGTTCTGAACGAGGATAAGACAAAAGAACAATTTATCTCAAACAGAATAAGGCAATTATCAGTTTCAGGGACGTGATGTTACTAATTACATATGACGCCAACAACGTTCCTGAACCCAATTTCACTGTTTTGTAAATACATTTTTTTTTAACGCAGCGGGTCCTGCTAGTCACACTCGCCATCGCCATGGGTTGTGAATCCCATGCCTTCTTACAGCACAATATAACGCTCCCGTCTGGAAAGACAGAAAAGTGCCAACCATGTGAAGAAAAAAAAGCCAAATATCTGGCGCCATCTTGCAAGAAGGATTTAGAGAGAAACTAAGATGGCATCAGACAGTTACTGGTGCCACCGGAAATGAAACTCTTTGTTTGCTGCTGAAGATGGGGGCAGAGCGCTTATGAGGGTGTCCTGTGTGCTGTGATGTCAATTCGACATTCAACTCTGTAGAGAAAGACTAAGGAAGCCATCAAGAGATAATTGTTTTCATTCTGTTGTTCTCTTTGACAGGAAAATGTCGGCAAACGACCTTATAATACTTTCAGAGAC